>OX419343.1:11624378-11641878 GCA_948470475.1 Galaxea fascicularis | reverse complement strand
ATCACAGTAACCTATGCATCATAAAGCACTGCGAATTCACACTTCTAGTCGAATTTACATAGCGTAGCGTACAAATTCTAAACATAGGCACGCAATGCGTGCTTGAGCTATTTTGTGAAGGGCGGTAAAATGTTGATAAGATAGGGAGAAGTCAGAAAATGGTTGAATGGTGAGTCATTTATCTGTGGCGCTTTTGGTTTTTGCTATGGTATCGGAGAAGTACGAGCAAACCGTTTTTCATTTGATTTTTGTTTAGTTTTCTTATTTCTAAGACTGATTTTGAGTTTGATTTGTACCAATTAAGTAGTCATTCATCCTACATTTTTTGAAACAAGAGTTTCATTAATTCCGCAAAAACCGATATGTAATATATTTTCTATTATTTGTTCATTTTCTTTCTCCGCACTTTCGCAAACACTATATTCGTCCAGTCTCTCGAATTCCCAAAATATACGTACACGTGCTGAAACAGTTCCAGCACCACATGAAGAAATATTCGCAAACAAACGAACCACCAAACACACCGTAATATACAACACCAGCAAAAACAAATCAACGTTGGACAAATAGTACTGATAACGAGTATAGATCTGTAATTGCCATAATTCATCAATTTCTGATTTTCAAGTGATTTATGCTGTTTACTTCGGACAGCAAAAATAGCCCGACCTAAACAAACGCTCTTATTTTAGTGTTGGGCCTTTTGCTGACAACGTCTGTGTACAGTAAGCAGATGAGCGTAACACCGCGTTATATCCCGAAATAAGGGCAATATTAAACGTACCGACTCGAAAACAAACCAACAATTACTTCCAAAATAAGCTCCTCCGAATTAAGAGCGTCAACAGTTGCACAATATTAAAACATAGGCACGCAATGCGTGCTTGAGCTATTTTGTGAAGAGTGGTAAAATGTTGATAAGATAGGGAGAAGTCAGAAAATGGTTGAATGGTGAGTCATTTATCTGTGGCGCTTTTGGATTTTGCTATGGTATCGGGGAAGTACGAGCAAACTGTTTTTTATTTGATTTTTGTTTAGTTTTCTTATTTTAAAGACTGATTTTGAGTTTGATTTGTACCAATTAAATAGTCATTCATCCTACATTTTTTGAAACAAGACTTTCATCAATTCCGCAAAAACCGATATGCAATATATTTTCTATTATTTGTTCATTTTCTTTCTCCGCACTTTCGCAAACACTATATTCGTCCAGTCTCTCAAATTCCCAAAATATACGTACACGTGCTGATACGGTTCCAGGACCATGTGAAGAAATATTTCCAAACAGACGAACTATGCAACATACTACAATATATGAGACCACAAAGACCGAATCAACGTTGAATACAGTACTGATAATGAATATAGCGATGAATTTCTGATTTTCAAGTGCTTTATGCTGTTTACTTCGGACAGCAAAACAAACGCTCTTGTTTTAGTGTTGGGCCTTTTGCTGACAACGTCTGTGTACAGTAAGCAAATGAGCGTAACACCGCATTATATCCCGAAAGAAGGGCAATATTAAACTTACCGACTCGAAAACAAACCACCAATTAATTCCAAAATAAGCTCCTCCGAATTAAGAGCGTCAACAGACAAACAACGGATCGAAATCCGCCAATAATAAGAAGAGAAAATTGAAATTGAGAAAAGTAACCAATAAAAAACGGTTAAAAGTGACCAATCATTGTAACAGAAAATAAATTCAATTAGATGTTGTTGTAAACAAGTTGAATTGACCACGTGCAAATCTTGTGATTGATCAAAGGTCATGTTGGATGCACGTGACCGATCAAAGTTCGGAGTCGCATTTAACCAACAGCGCTGCCTTATTCATGTGGGAATTAACTAACGAACTTGCTATTACCAAACGTATGCACGTGATAGATCAAAGTTGAAAATCGCATTTGATAAACAGGGCTGTATGTCTTGGAGCCTGTTTACACGTGAGAGACAAAAATAATCCATTTGACGAATGAAATTGCTCACTATCTGAAATCACCATTTTCATTGTTTAACATAGAAACGGCTTCACTTCAAGGGGCACAAATATCCAGATTGAGGATTCCCTTCCATAGCATTTTTCTTCCGTACAAATATCACTTGTGGAAACAGCCATTTCTGATTAGACTAATATTTATAGTTTTCCAATCCGTCAAACATATGTTTATGTTCGTCACAAAATGCTCTTCCAGTTTTAACAATGTTTTTGCAGTTTTGACAAAATTAGCAAAGGAACAAAAAAACACAAGAAAAATTACAAAACTAAGCACTCGTCCACTTCCAAACGAAATATTTGCTCGCCGAGTAGGAACCGCTAAACCAAATTACCTTGATGCTGAATCATTTACGACTAGCGTTATTCGTTTAACGTGTTTTGCCGCTTTTCACCGCCTGCATTATTTCCGATAATGAGACGTTCATTGGGGAGGAAAGATTGCGTGACGAACCAAAAGAGCGTCTGCGAAGGAGACTAAACACACGGTTGTTATAACCAACAAGCCGCGGCCGTAAACTTCAAATACTTTCGTCCCCACCTTACTACCTTCATCATCCATCGAAACAGCACAACTCATACTTCATTCTAATCTGACTCCAGTATCTCACGCCTATTGTTGTCATTCACGCATGCGTTAAATATACAAACCCTTTTCTCCGGAAAGACTACCATAACGGTGGTACCCCTTGGTGTGATAGCAATAAATACGTCACGCAACGGTAGATGGATGATGCGTGACATTTCACGCTGATGTTCCTTTGAGCGTAATCAACACGCATGTGTAACTTAGTCTCAGTGCTGACCATCACTGACCACATGCTTTCAAAAACACCTTTAAAACAGGGAATTAGATTGGCCCCTGGCTGAAACTATGCCATCTAAAGAAACCTTTATTTGATTGGTTCAAGGCAGAACCACCCGACCAAGGAAGAATTTCTTGAGCTTCATGCTGACATAGAGCGATTTTGTTTACACAAAATAGCTCAAAAACCCGATCAACAGACAAACAACGGATCGAAATCCGCCAATAAGAAGAAGAGAAAATTGAAGTTGAGAGAAAAGTAACCAATAAAAAACGGTTAAAAGTGACCAATCATTGTCACAGAAAATAAATTCAATTAGATGTTGTTGTAAACAAGTTGAATTGACCACGTGCAAATCTTGTGATTGATCAAAGGTCATGTTGGATGCACGTGACCGATCAGAGTTCGGAGTCGCATTTAACCAACAACGCTGCCTTATTCATGTGGGAATTAACCAACGAACTTGCTATTACCAAACGTATGCACGTGATAGATCAAAGTTGAAAATCGCATTTGGTAAACAGGGCTGTATGTCTTGGTGCCTGTTTACACGTGAGAGACAAAAGTAATCCATTTGACAAATGAAATTGCTCCCTATCCGAAATCACCATTTTCATTGTTTAACATAAAAACGGCTTCACTTCAAGGGGAACAAATATCCAGATTAAGGATTCCCTTCCATAGCATTTTTCTTCCGGACAAATATCACTTGTGGAAACAGCCACTTCTGATTAGACTAATATTTATAGTCTTCAAATCCGTCAAACATATGTTTATTTTCGTCACACAATGCTCTTCCAGTTTTAACAATGTTCTTGCAGTTTTGACAAAATTAGCAAAGGAACAAAAAAACACAAGAAAAATTACAAAACTAAGCACTCGTCCACTTCGAAACGAAATATTTGCTCCCCGAGTAGGAACCGCTCAACCAAATTACCTTGATGCTGAATCAATTACGACTAGCATTATTCGTTTAACGTTTTTTGCCGCTTTTCACCGCCTGCATTATTTCCGATAATCAGAGCATTCAATCAGTTCAATGGCAAATAGTAATATGTGATTTAAAGAACACTGCTTGATCTCAGAACGGCATTTCTTCCCCGCTAGGTCTCTCGCGGTTACACTACGGGTTGTTCGAATAACTCGACGTTTCAATTCTCAAAAACTAAATTTCATTGTTTTTAACCCTTAAAAATTCTCTTCAGAAGTGGTCGAGTGCCACTAACATAGTTCTTTTTTCGTTTTCATTGGGATGACCGAATTCAAAGATGCTGAAAAATCATTGAAGGACTTTCCAGGAGGCGCAGGTTGTGCATCACACGCAATTCAAAATAGTAAAGACACTCCCCTCGAAAACGTGAGACGTCAGGCTTTTCATTACACAGTAACTTAGCGCTGATTGGCTCTGTAGTAATTTTTACGTGGACTCCGGCTGATCTTTGCTAACAATGGGAAACGAATCTGCTGCTCGTTTCAGCACACGTTCATTGGGAAGGAAAGATTGCGTGACGAACCAAAAGAGTGTCTGCGAAGGAGACTAAACACACGGGTGTTATAACCAACAAGCCGCGGCCGTAAACTTCAAATACTTTCGTCCCCACCTTACTACCTTCATCATCCATCGAAACAGCACAACTCATACTTCATTCTAATCTGACTCCAGTATCTCACGCCTATTGTTGTCATTCACGCATGCGTTAAATATACAAACCCTTTTCTCCGGAAAGACTACCATAACGGTGGTACCCCTTCGTGTGATAGTAATAAATACATCACGCAACATGACATGGATGACGCGTGACATTCCACGCTGATGTTCCTTTGAGCGTAATCAACACGCATGTGTAACTTAGTCTCAGTGCTGACCATCACTGACCACATGCTTTCAAAAACACCTTTAAAACAGGGAATTAGATTGGCCGCTGGCTGAAACAATGCCATCTAAGAAATCTTTATTTCATTGGTTCAAGGCAGAACCACCCGACCAAGGAAGAATTTCTTGAGCTTCATGCTGACATAGAGCGATTTTGTTTACACAAAATAGCTCAAAAATAGATTTGGTCTCATGAGACTCCCGCGTGACTCAGACAAACACTGCAGTCCGCCATAAGCGAACGTATGCGGAGAGCGTCGATATGTGAAGGAAAAATGTAAAAAATCAGTTAAATCGGAGTGCGTGCTTTCCCAAAGAGCAAAGCATGGTTAGTACTAAGCATTGCTGTTGGGGTGAGTGTAGAACTGACTCGAGGTATCCCGACAATTGGCCGAAATCGCTCAAAGAGTTAGAGGAATCGGGGAAGAAAGTGTTCATTCCATTCCCCAAGCCATCGCAAGATGTTGATAAATACAAGAGATGGTGTTATAACTGAGGACCTCCGAGCCGAAATTATGAGTAAGCAATCAATCTTATGAGACACAACAACTGTACTCCTTTAATCTCTTCTGGTGCGCAAGCGCACACACGCAACTCAAACAAAACCGAACAAAAGCCACGATATAACAGATGGATGGTGGTGGTGGTCTGAGCCGTCGTTCCGACAGATCTCCTTTCTCTCAGAAGCATTAGTTGAGGAGGGTGGCATGCTTTCTGCGGTGGCTGTTCAAGCCTATACGTGAGTGGCAATGACGTTGGCAGTCTGGGCAGACATAGTCAGTGTTTGACACTGGTTGGTTTGGTGCAGCATGTCGGGCTATGCGGGTTTCCTGAAGCTGCTCTATGCGACAACGTTCAAATCTCTCTATGCCAACACGGCAGGCGGTGCGCCACTCTGGACGGTTAAGAGCTTGTCTCTCCCAGGTTTCAATGGGTATAGTAGCTTGCTCGCGGCAAAACTTTACAGTGAAGAACATCTCAAGAAATACATACATTTGTGCCCTTCACTGGCCTGGTGAAAAAGGGCCCACTGCTGATCATCCCGATCCTCTCAAAGCAAATCTAAAGCCCGCCGCACACGTGAGGAAAGAGCTGAGCAAAATCCCTCGCGAGGCAGTTAGCTCAGCCGTTTCCTCACGTGTGCGGCAAATTTTCGGTGAGAAATTCGCCTCGCGAGGCGATGAAGAAAATATCAAACATGTTTGATATTTTCCTCATCGCCTCGCGAGGCGCAGGAGCAACTCAATCGCGTGCGTGCTGCCAAGACAAAGGCACGAAAACAAGACCCGAGCCTGTGACTAAGAAAGCGTTGCTACTGGAGGAGAATTGTGGAGAGGAATTAAACGACTCTATGCCGACTGGGGAGCTAGAAGAATCTTTAACGACCGCAACAAATACAACTGAAGGAACAGACAATCGTTATATCATGCATGTATATAAAAACCCTGAAACAGGAAATTTGGTTGTGGATCAAGATTCGCAGATTATGTTTTGCAAGTACACGCTTTCTGCCAGGGTGAATACTATGATTTTGAGGAACGAAGTTACCGTGTCGAAACCCCAGGTTCCTAAGATCGTAAGTAGTTTGTCTTACGAAAATACTGTGAAAGATTCAAAACTTATAAAACATTTCGTTGGCCTGTCGTCTTCACAGTTTGAAGTTCTTCATAATTTTCTTGACGATATTTCCCCCATTGAATAGCATAAATTATTGGAAATGTAAGGATTCCTCTTCAATGGAAAAGGCAAACTCGGGCAGAAATAACGAGTTTTCAACAAGAGAGCAACTGTTTATCTGTCTACTGAGACTGAGAAGAGGATTTAGTCTGAAGACCTTGGCTGCTCTTCTCAGCACTCCAGATAGGAAAATATGGGAGACACAGGTCCGAAAGTTTTTTTACCACATACATTCAGCTGATTTATAAAACGTTTGGAGAGATGCAAAGTTATTTGTTTCCACAGAGGTCTCAACTCAAGAGGTTCCTTCCTAAAGGTTCTATTAAGAACATAAGGTGTGTTGTGGACTGTACAGAATTCCCGATCGAATGTTCCAGGAATTTTGCCAGACAGGGCAACACATTCTCTTCGTACCGGAACACACTAACACGTTTAAGTGTCTTATTGCTGTGACCCCAAATGGTGGTGCCTACTTTGTTTCAGATTTGTTTGAGGGGGATATCGATGACACCCAAATCTTTAAAGAGTGTGGCATTGTGAAGTACCTGGAACCTAATGATGTGGTGCTGGCTGACTGTGGTTTCACAGTAAGGGAGCTTTTGAATCCTCTACAGATAGAACTGAGAATCCCTTCATTTTTGAAAGACAGAGCGAGTCTCATTGCAGCAGAAAAACTAGAAACGCGTCGGATTGCAAAAGCTCGAATTCATGTAGAACGGTTCAATGAACGTCTTAAGCAGTTTAAGCTTGTGGGTGGTAGGAAAATTCCCTTAACCTTGCCACCTCTTGCAACCCAGATGGTAGTTGTGGTTAACTTTCAGGACACTCTTTGTAAGTAGAGTATTATTTGAAATCATGTTGATTTCATGATTTCATGTCCAATCAAGTTTGCAACACATCTTTCAAGTTCGCACCAAGATGTGTAACACAAATTATTCACTTTTTATTTGCACTTAAAGACAGATGGATAGTCTTCCAGTTTTTTAAGTAAGGTATTTCTGTATTTAGTATTTTCTAGTATAACTCGGTTGACCTCCCTGGATGGTTTGGTACACTAACACACACTCAAACAGTGACTCGAATGGGTGACCGAAATCACTTGTCTCCTTCACAGCCTGTATTTATCCAGACCCAACTTGATTAATGTAGTCTTTGAATTGTTTGGTATGACTTGCTCAAGATTATGTGAGCAGTGCACCCATTTTCTAAACCATGCAAAGGAATATAATAATGTACATGCAGTGTGGGTTAGGAAACCCTTATCGAGGAGGAATCATTGTGTGACAACCCAAGTAAAGTTCACTACAGCAAAAAATAAGCACTACAGACATAATGTAGAAAAACGTAGCAAAATCAATGAGGTATTTAATGATGAGAAATGTACAATATTTACAGGCAATAACGATAAAATAAACTTGATTTGTGAACATCAAGATTTGTCTTTGTCTCAACCACCATGTTTTCTTTGACATAAGGGACCGTTTATTTTTTAAGGGATAGGGGGGGCTGGTGGGATTTGGGGGGGGGCACGCGAAAAAATATGGCTTTAAAGGGGGGGCTGCCCCAAAAAAAAAGAAGGAAAGGGGGGGTCAGGCGAAATTCTGAGATAAAAAAATAGTGGAATGAAGTTTTCACAAATTGATAAGAAATTCTGCTTTATTCACGAAATATGAACATCTCTTCTATGCTAGAGTGATTTTACATAACCCGTGAAATAGATACTATACAATTACGATTAATAATACACATTAATTCTGTTGTTTTCTTTTGTTTAATTATAACTTTTTCGCACTGATAGTTACATACTGTTTCACAGGTTAAGTAAAATCACTCTAAAACAGTTCCAAAGTAACAAACTCCTTTATAACAACGTTTATATCGAAAAACTATTAAAGTATAAAATAACAGCGCTTTAATAGTAACAGGTTTTTAATTCGTGAGATTCAGGACGAGCCATAACTAGGAGATCGGAAATTGACTTTTCATTCTTTTGAGATGATATGAGATTTGTCAGAAAAACAGCTTTTGATACATTTGTAAAAATTTATTTACTTCATAGCAAGCACATATCAAAAATTGCTATCATGTTAAGTGGAATGTAACAGTTCAAAACAAATCAAGATAGAGATATTCATACGTATTAAAGTTTAAAATACCAGGTGCAACTTTTTTTGGAGGAGGGAGGGGGGGGGGTCAACCCAAAAAAATTCCTTTTGAGGGGGGGTCATGTGAGAAAATTGGCAAGCTGAGGGGGGGTCATACAATTGCTACATGGCATTCCCCCAAATCCCACCAGTCCCCCCTATCCCTTAAAAAATGAACGGTCCCTAAGATAAAAATATTCTATTTACAATCAATGGTTACAGCCCTACCCCTTTCCAGACAATGGTATCATTGCTACTAAAGTAAAGTTATAAAGTTCACTCTATTTTATTAGGCTAATATTTCTTTCTAAAAGTACCTGTAGTCTAACTTTAAACAAACATAATTGAACAATAACACAGGAAAGAAGAAGATGGGTAAAAATCAGTTTGGGTTAGGGGCTCACCATTTAACTTTTGAGGTGGGGGATGATTTTCAAAATATTTTCCTACGAGTTGCTCTTTATTTTTCTCTTACTTATTCAGTCTAAGAATTTCAATCATGAGCATGCTGGATATATTTTAATCAATCTAGTCTTGCAAATTATTAAAAATAGAACAGAATAATTAAATGGGTACTATTTTGACACTTGTCATGAACTAACTGTCCCTTCCTATTTATTGGACACTTTTTATCCCTCCCCCACTCCAGATTATCTAGAAGCAAAGAAAAAGAAAAGAAGATCAAAGTGCCGACACAATACCCCCCCCCCCCTCAGAAATAAGCCAAATTTTGTACTTCCCCTTGGAAAAAATCGTAAGATCAAAGGATGCCGACTGGCTCACCCCCTCAGAAATGACTTTGCCCACCCCCTTCCGAAAATGTCATCCATAGTTAGAGTGTGGATATTAAATGGAATGGCCCTGACAGTGTCAGCATCAACGAGGCCATCGGGGGAACAGCTAAGGAAAGGAAACCTGGGGTTGACCCACAATCCAGTGCAGCGAGCCTTCACCTGAAAGACACGCTCATACTCAGTTATAGCCTTTGCCTCGCTTTCAAGGCCATATCTCATCCAGTACGTCTGGAAAGGTTCTGAATCGAGCCCCCAAATGTTCTGTGAAATGAATTGAAATGTCTCCACAGTTACATTTGGCTGTTGAGTCCATGATAAGCCTTCCAATTTTAAAGGCAGGAAGACACTTTGAAGCTGTTACCCTGAACCACCTTTCACCAAACCACTTCTCCGATAGACTCTGTTCCAGTGTACCTTCTATTTCGCCGAGAGCTTCTGGTTTGATGTTCTCGAGCAAGACGGTTATTTTCTCCGCTAACAACACGCTCTGGTCACATGTTAAGACGTAGTCATTGTAGGTAATCTTAAGTTGGGTTTCCCACATTGAATTGTTACCATTTCTGTTCTGAGATAAACGCTGCAAGTTTACAACAAAGCGACTGATGTGATCAGGCGTTACTAGACGAGATTTCGCTGGTCTCGGGTCGAAATCGATCACTGGAATAGCAGCTGTTTTCAGTTTGGAAGCATAGTTAGCGTCAGATATTCTCTGAGGATTTTTGTTTTTTCTCTTTCCCTTGTTCCAAGAACATTCTTGACTAGTGCATGCTTTAGACACTACAGAGCCGTGTTTTTGTACGTCATCGAGAATCGTGAACAAAACAGCCACAACATGACTGCAACGGCCCAAAGAGGAAGCCTTACATGGTTCACAGGAAGCATGAATAGCAGGACCACTGTTCACAGATAAAGCAACAACAATGTTATGCGGGAGCTCATTTTTCATAGATGACCAAACATGGGCTCTCACTAAACAATGTTCGATAGTCAGTGTGTCCACAACATCGTGACCAAATCCCGAATTAACGTACTTTCTCTCATTTGTCAACGGTTTATCCGTCATATGTCCGAGTCCTTCGTTGTTTTCCTCTTTGGATCGATACCAGGACACAGTAATGAATGCGTCCGTAGTTAAACAATTGGGGGATGTTTTTAGATGGAAAATTGTGCCAGCCCTTTGATGGAATCTCTGGACGCGAAACCACACTACAACTTTGTTCGAGGTCACGATTCTCCTTTATCACTTTCGCAGCGAACCATTTTCCATCGTCGATGCTTGGATCCAGAGTGTGATGATTTCCGCCCTTGGTACAATCGGTCACTCGCTTCACGAGTTCATCGCGTTTTCCGCTTAATTTTAATCTTCTACACTTCAACCACCGCTTTAACTGATCTACAGTGTAGTTCTCTGGTTCATTTTCAAATTTCGAGCCGGGAACACCATCATCTTGCGTAAGAACGGTCAAAGATCGAAGCGAACTGCTCGCGAACGACATTCTTTTCGCTCACCGCTCTTAAATATCAACGATCATTTAATTCCCCGGTTACAAGCTTTATTTCACGAAGCAAAGAAAGCCAAAGAGGCCTACAGGTACAAACTTTGTTGGGCGAAAAATGGCTTTGTGTATCTTCACAAGTCCGAAGAATCTGCTGTTTACAAATTTGCTGACCTTTCTGAGCTCAATGCGACATTCAGCACATCCACCGGGTCTGTGGAGTGATCAGAATAAAATATGCAGTCTCACACGTTTGAGTAAGAAACGATATTATTGCGAATTTTTCAACGAAAATTTAAACAATATTAAAAAGACGTGGCAAGGGTAAATGGATTACTAAACCGTCGCAAAAGAAACTCTAAAACAATTAACAAGGTAAAGGATCCAGATAATAGCAATATCGTCACCAATGTAGCTACACGTATACCTAACATCTTCAATAAACATTTGTCGCCTGTTGGCAACACTTTAGCAAGTAAACTGCCACCGGCCGAGCGTCCCTTTACTGAGTACCTTAGAAAGTCAGATTCTTCTTCTTCAAACCTGTTACTCCATGCATGTGAAGTTAAATCTCAAATCCTATCCATACCGAAAAACAAACCACATGGCTCATACTCTTGTCCTACTCAACTTCTTAAATACTCGTGGGATATCATATCTCCAGTGCTCTCAGACATTCTCGATGCATCTGTCACTTTTGGGTCCTATCCCAGAAAACTTAAAATGTCCGAAAGTATACCTATTTTTAAAGCTGATGACGAGACTGACGCTTCTAATTATAGACCAATTTCACTATTGTCAAATTTAAATAGAATTTTCGAAAGATTTTATGGACAAACATGATTTATTACATTCGTTTCAACACAGTTTCCGTCAAGCTCACTCAACTAGTGTAATCTATACAAACCAATATCGACAAAAACCTTTTTTCTTGTAGAGTTTTTATTGATTTAAAAAAAAATCCTCTATGTCGAATCTTAACTACAATTCCTATCGAATTGCTGATTTTGTGACAGATAGATTCTATGTGGTATTTCCATGAATGATTTGAATCAATCATTAAGCGAAGACATTTTACATAGTCTTTCATTTCAAAGTTTGCGTAGGTGTTAGTCACGGAGTCAAGGACTCTAATCCTAGTCCTTTTGTCGGGGACGAAAGATTACAAAGTTTGATTATTTTTAGGTTTAAAAACAGGTTCTTGGCCTTTAGCCATTCATTGACGTTGCCAAGCTCGCGATTTACAAGTGACTCGAGTTCCTTTAAGTTGTTATTTGCAAGTATTATACTGGTATCGTCAGCAAATAGATAAAAGGCAAATAACGAAGAGGACTTATAAATATCATTGATGTACAGAAGGAACGAGAGTGGTCCGAGGACTGAGCCTTGTGGCACGCCGCATAAGGTCGTCTGAGCCTCAGACGCAACATTATTAACTTCCGTATTTTGCTTTCGATCAATGAGGTATGATCTCAACCAGAAGTTGATTACACCTCTAACACCTTAATTTTGAAGTTTGGCTAACAATATCACATGGTTAACAGTATCAAAAGCCTTCTTGAGATCGATGAAAACACCGCACGAAAATATTTTGGAGAATTGTGTTAACAATATCAAATAGCATGCTGAGTACTGTGCTTACTGCGAAAGCCGTATTGTTGATCATAGAGAATGTTGCAATCTTTGACAAACTTGGTAAGTCTGGAATATATAAGTTTTTCAAAAATCCTGTTATAAATCGAGAGCAGGGAAATAGGTCGGTAGTTTTCAGGCAGAGAGTCATCTTCGTCCTTAAATATCGGGATAATCCGTTTAGCACACTTTAGTTTAGATGGAAAAATCCCTGAGTAAATACATTGGTTAAAAATCGTGGCTAGAGGTACGGATATGGCCCTTTTTGCCAATTTCAGCAGCCTAACTGGAGATGAGTAGAGACCATGGGCTTGTTGTCTTGCAAAATTAAAATTCCTAAATTAATATCTTCCGGAATAATAGGATCAAAGAAGAAAGTGGGATGATTAAGTGGTGGATCTACTGTAAATAATCAAAGAATGTAGTTATGGTCTGAGCAATTTTAGAAGCCAGTTTGCTCCCAACGGTGGCGAAATATTTCTTTAGAATATTGCTTCTTTCCTTCTGGTCACTAGTTGGAGCCTCATTCAGGTTAGGGCGAATAGAGTTAGCTGGATTGCGCTTGTTTTTCTTTTTACAGTTTCCGATTAGCTCGTTAATTTCTTTCCAAGTTTGACGCATATTACGTAGGTTGAGATCAAAAAAACTTTGGTAGTAGTTCGCTTTACTTCATCTCGTAAGGAAGATGATTTTGTTTCTGTAAGATTTGAATGTATTTGTTCCAGTCTGAGGTTTAGAAGAGATCATTCTTTACCCTGGTTTATTTTCTTAAACCCGCAGTCAGCCAAGGTTTAGCAAGGAATTTTTGCTTACGATTGGATATACTTCTTAGAGGGGCGTGTTTGTTAATTGTCATGTTGACGCATTGTAAAACCAGGAGAACGATTGATTGGCATCAGTATGTTTGCAAATATTATTCCAATTAATATTCTGTAAGTCGTCAATGAAAGATTTTGCATTGAAAGTAGATAAATAATCACGAACGTTAGTTTTACATTGCGAAAACCTGCTCCAAGAAATATTTTGAATCTGTTTTCTCGAATTTCTAGTGTCCATTCCTATAAAAAGCGTTCTTCTACCTCTGATCATTTCTATACAAAGGAATCTCGCATTAATGTCACACGAAATGCTTTCTCGCGTGTTGGGGTCAAAATTTGGAATGGGATACCTGCAACTCTAAAACAAAGTGCAAAACAATATTTTAAAGAATCCGTAAAAGGAAAGTCATTTGATATACTTGAAACTGTAGACTCATATATTAAAGTGGAAACGATAATTGACCAAATGAAAAACTGATCATCCATGTCCTTCTCTTTTGCTAGTATAACCTGATTCACCTTTTTCCTCTTCATCTCTTTTCAATTGTAATATTAATGATAATAAAAATTACATGTAATTTACTTTAATTTTAACGCATAGCTTAATCCAATGTGCGTTATTATGTTAAGTTACGTTTTTCCGTTTTCCAGCATGTTTGTAATTTATTGTGATTTGTCTTTTCCTTTATGTTCTCGTGCTCGTCTCGTCCCGCCTCGACTAGCTTTGTGGCTATTTGCGGGACGATTCCACAAGCTGCATGATGATCGGCGTGCTAGAGGGGAGCTGTTTAGATATCTGCACCAAAAGTGTCTTGTTTAACAGGATCCTTATCGTCAGTCCCGGCATTAGAGACCGCGCTGCCCATTGTATCCCGTTCAGATGTCGTTTCCAAAATCATTTCTTCCATGACGATACACGTCCTTGTATTTCCTCCATAACTATGGAAATGGAAACTACTCCTACTTGCTGAGTGGGTTGACTGTGCCCTTGAAATTACCACAAATACGAACCGATTCATCGGTCTCAGAAACACAGACAATAGACGTGGCCCAGTAACTCACTTCCACAGGTTTACCTTCATTTTCCAGGCACTTGAGGTCCCCCTCCACGGTAGGGCGTAGGGAATAAGGGACCGTGAGGTACCTGGCGAGGCCGCTGAAACACAGGTGTGGCGTTTTCCCTCGGGTGCAATTTCGCCGTGACACCCTGGACCGTTCCCAGCTCAGGCTTAAAGATCTCAGCGTCTTGTTCTTTAAGATGTTCGACCGCGCATCGTTATCTTGACCAATCAAAAACTGACCGTTTGAAGATGGAAAGGTGCTTCTCCAGTCCAGGATAATTTTTGATCATATAAGATCTTCCGAGTAAAGGAGGGGCGTGCCGATTTGCGCAGACAATACGTAGTGGCAATGTTGCCCGTTGCCCGTTGTAGTCCACGTCAAGTAGAATCTGCTCTGCAATGTCTAACGGTGTGCCTGCATAGGCATTGAATGATCTTTCTACTGGCCATAGTGCAAGGTATTTGAAATACCGCTCATAATCTGCGTTATTTAGGATGAAAGCACGTATCCCGCGGGTTTCGACTGCCATCAGAAATTCAACCTCTTCAATCTGCACAGGAACCTTCACTGCAGCTCAGAGTTTTGGCTCTCCACGAGGCTAAAATGGAGCCTAGATTTTTTTTTCTCCCATGCTATCCAGCAGTCCTGCCAGCATGTTGTTGTTTGTTCGCCATCTTTTGCAGTGGGGGTTTCACATTGCGACGCCAGAGCCTAAATCCCAACACCTCCTTCCCTCCCCTACCCCAACCCCGCCATCCAGACCACACTGGATGAGTAACGGTATAGTTAGTAGTTATAGGGAGGTAGTCGAGAACATAATCAGTTGACCTAAGTTTAAGTCTGAACAATTGTTGTATTTCAGGATGTAAGAAAATTTGCATACAACCTTTGCAAGCCGATGGCGAAGACATTTAATGATGCAGCGTTGAAGGTTTTCACTCAGAAGACAAAAGAAGACATTAAAATAATCGACGTAGCGGCAGGAACAGGACTGGTCGGTGAAGAACTTTACAAACTTGGCTTCACAAACCTTGATGCCCTTGACATGTCATCACAGATGTTAAAAGAAGCAAAGGAGAAAAACGTGTACAAAAGGTTCTTCTGTCTTCCAGTCGATGGTAGGCAGATATCACAATTTGGCACTGGAGAATATAATGCACTTATATGCTTGAATGCGTTTGGAAATAATCATATCATGCCAACGGCGTTGAAGGAGCTGTGTCGGATTGTTTCGAAAGGTCAGTAAAAGTTTAAGTATTGCGTATTTTTACGTTAATGCTAATGACTCAATTTATGCAAAAAAAATAATAATAAATACTGTTACGCGAGTTATACTAGCAGAGGGGGTTTAACAGCACTTTAATTGTGGAAATGTAAGTGGAAACGGCTTGACGTTTTGAATTTGATCGTTCTAGTGGGGAATTTCCGGAAAAACGGAACGACTGAAAAGGCGGTCCCGTCTTCTAGCTCTTCGTGTTCCATTTACCGTTTTATCTTTGCTCGAGAACAATTCTTTTTGACGGCTAGTTCCGGATAGTAAATCACTGTGAACCACACAAATAGCAGATGTCAGCTGGAAGTTTTGTTTTGTTTGCCACTGAGCTGAACGAAAGGTGTCCTGTCACCTCCAGGATGTTTGAAGACCAAGTGGACCAGATCTTCGTTGAGGAACATGGCATTTATTGTAGATCTTGACTACTTTTGTTAGCAGCAGAATTCCAATCTCTAAATTATCATATGTAAATTGCATCCAATAATATCTGGACAACAAATTAACTAATTCACGTAAGCGTAGCAAATGGCAGTTCACACCTTTTACATTTTTACAAGGTAGAGCTTATATCGCACTTAAAACGCGTTCTTCCAAAGGTAGATGGAAAACACCCAGGTGGTGTGGGTCACGATTTAGGGCAACGTCGACGGCAACGGCAATGAATACGTCATTTCAAAATATTTCTTCTCGGTTTTTTAACTCTTTCGCGATTATCTCAATTTGTTTAACGTAGAAAATGCTGAGGAACTGTCTAGGGCCGTCTAAATTTCTATGAGCGGCGTTAAAGTAAGAAAAAAAGAAATAGAAATTTACCGTCATGCGCTCACGTTCTCGAGAAAACCTAAAATTTGGTCATTTGACGTTGTTGTTTTGTAGAGGACGGCAACGAAATGTACAAAACTGTAAAACGCACGTGCAGAACGATTGTTTTTGGTCAGTAAGCCTATAGTAAATCTTAACTAAAGCTCCCTTTTGAAGGATCAGGACACGTTGTTTGTAGGCAAGGGTTAGCACTCTCGAAAAGCCCTTCGGAGAGATTCATTTGCTTAAAGAACAAACACAAAAAACGTAAAAGCGATGTTTCTTGTTTACAAACATTGACGTCAAATTTCTTTTGATATTCAAATTTGCCAGCCACCGAACAATAGCATGTATTGTTTCAACAGCCAATAAACCTCTGGTTGGCACATTAATAACAATAGGTGACGTAACGAGAAACATCGCTATAGCCCTCGATCATCTTTGAACTGAGAATATTGAACTTATCGAATTGCTGTAGGGATATTTATTTGCGTCCACAATATATTAATTTTTTTTTGTATCCCCTTACCCTCTCCCAGAACCATGTTAATACGACTGAAACTATTGTACATACTTGGAAGAAACAAAATTACCTTGGTGGAGGCCGTGTGATTTTGGTGTTACGTTTCTGTTAACTGTTTCAAGAATTTTGACCACGACTGCAAGCCTGGGTAACATTTCTTGGGACACTTAGCTGAATCGCACGCACAGAATGCATAATTGCGACACGGTCATATTATATTTGCGCCTAATTTTTATAACATGAAGTTGTCACTGTAAAAATCTGAAGAAAAACTGGGTGTGTTTTGTTCCTTGCAGGAGGTATTATTTGCTTTGATATATATGACCAGCATTTGGAGGAGTGGCAAGAAAAACTCCTGGAGTTTGAAAACGATGGAATATGGAAAAATATCTCAAAGGAAAAGATTCCTCTTTACGGAGACAGCCAATTTCCTGGGGAAACAAATGCATTTGTTTTTATGATTCAGTAAAGCACAATGATATGCCGACCAGCTTCTCTCCACTAATTTAGGGTCATGATGGTTTAGCTTAGTTTCGCCTGGTGCACCATTTCCCAACTCAACGGTGACGTCACATTGCCGGTGAGAAAGGTAGTACAAACGGAAA
>OX419343.1:11601878-11616878 GCA_948470475.1 Galaxea fascicularis | reverse complement strand
CGAGCGGGCGAATGGGGAAACATCTGTGTCGGCAACAATATGTCCTCGTTTGCCACGGCGTTAAGGCTGTCTGTTGTGGTTTGTGTCCATGAAGGAGAGGAGTGGGAGGGGGGGTCAGTCCGATTTCACAGCGGAAATTCTATCTAAATCGTATTTGGGAGCGTTTGGTTGCAGTCTTAGTGTAAGTATTGAAATTGAAACTTGTTGTTATGGTATTGAACTTTGTAATGGACTAAAGTTCAACAAACTTAAAGCAAAGCGTACAAAAAGGCGAGATTTTGCAATGTAACGAAATGTTTATTTTAAATCATTGTTATTTTAAATTTATACATTGTTATGTTATTACTTTGGTATTAATTTCGTTATTTTTGTTTTAATTTATGGTTAATATAGTAGTTATTTCTTAAGTTTATTATTTTTTTTTTTAGATATTTTTAACAAACGCAACGTTTAGGGCGACGCCTGGGCATGATCATGTATGAGCAGTCGGAACTGACAGCTGAAAAAAAGATAAGCATTGTAGATTAGTATTGCTGAGTAACGACTAAAGGTAAATGTTTTGGAAATTGTAATTTGCTACCTTACCGCTATTGCTTGCAAGTTTGTTTTTGTGATACTTATAAAAAATAATGACATGGATTCATTTGAGTTGAACAACCTCACTGGTACTTTGTGGGAGGTACAATGAATCGTGAGAATGCCTTTGGCGTGAGCATCTTTAGCAAGACAGTAAAATATTCTAAAGTTTTGTGTATTTGTCAGTGCAATAAATGCCAGCAGTAATACATTGTACTGTGAAAATGAACTACATGTATAAGTTTTAGATAGCAGTTATTCAAAAGGTGATAACAAGTGATGCTATATTGTGTAAATGGAATGTGGTGTGAGTGTTTAGAGTACTTTTTAGGGTTGTGAAGTAGGCTCTTTGGAGGCGATGGTGAAAGTTCTTACTTTTTTTATTTTTTGGCGAAGTGAGACTGAAAACGTAGTTAAGATGTTCTTAAATTACATGGTAGAGTATTTTATTATTATATTATTTATCAAGTAAAGTGGACGTGACGAGGAAAGCTATAAAAGAGCATTGTTTGCTTTGATGGGGTTTCGACAAAAGGCTGATTCCAGGTCAATTGACTCCCGTAACTGACGTCCTTTAAATTGTACTGAAAAAATCAAAACAATAAAATTATCAATACGTTAAGGCTGAATCAAGTTCATTCCAAATTGTGGCTTACGTGAATTTCAAAGATGGCGGAAGCTCGGTTTGACTGAGGTTTTACTTGTCGACTTGTTTCGTTGGAAGTATTCCGGTTGTGTTCTCCGATAGATGATCAGAAAATAAATTGAAGCATCATGAGGTATGTTTTAAGTTTCTATGAAAAACCATCACAACAACAAAGAGAGGAGGAAAGCAAAAGTGTTGGAAGACAAAAATAATCAAATGGTAGAGTTATCGTACAACAGAAGTTGTTGTGCTGGGATTTAGTAGTTTTAAGGTTCTTTTTCACGTGAATTTCGCTGATTTTTCTTTAACTTTTTGGTCTCATTTCGCGTCACAAAATGTTGTGTTGTTTCATTTTCGATAGTCTACTATCGTTTTGATTTTGACAAACAGAAAATAAAATTGGTGTATGGCCTGGAACCTCTGAGCTCCAGACTGAATAAAAACTACTAATAAAAAGTTGTTTTTTTACTATTATTTCAAGATAGGAAAGGCTTTTTTTTTTTTTTTTGCAAAATCTCGTTCCTGGAAACCTTTAAAAATAGCAGCATTGAAGAGCAACAAATATCGTTTCATTTGGGCGAGCTTAAAGTAAATAAAGATACGTAAGTTGAATTTACTTTTTATTTTAGAAAAATCATTTACCTTGACTGCCAAATCATTTGTAACGGTATTGAGAGAGGTACTGTATGGAATAGTATTGGTGACGTGTTTTGCCTTGTTCCACTGACTATGTATTAATGCACTTGTCAATGTTATGTCCGAGAGGGGGGGGGGGGGGGGGGGACAAGGGATGAGGTGGGGACTTTAAAGACCCATGACGGACCAATATGCTTTGCGCGCGTTAAGTCAAGTCGCCATATTTTTTGTGAGTCGAAAAGTCAAGTGAAGACCGTTGAATCCACAGCAATCCGCTTCCATCCGGCGTTTATGGAGCTTGATTTTACGTTTCGTTGCCCAAAGGATTTCACTATTTCACTTGTGTGTTGATTTTGATGATTTTTTTGGAATTGCAATATCTGTAGAGTGAATATGATGAACTCCTAGAAAGCTCTGATCGTTTGGCATTTTGATGGCCGTAACTTCGCGTAAGTGGAGGCCACGTTTATCTGGTTGTGCCCGTTATATCATGGTACGATCATCTGTGTTTGAACTATGGCATGAGAGGAAAATTACTCTTGGGTTCTCGGAAGCAACGAACTGCCTTTGCTGAGTATCTACTGCATCAAACAGACCACAGAGCATCAAGTTTAGGACCTTGCTAGAATTCGATGGTTTGTTTATTTCTTAAAGCTTTGTTACAATGCTTATGTATCACAGCTTTGTTCACTTTAACAGCCCGTGTGAACGAGATGGAAGGCAGGGAACATTTGGAGTTACCGAAAATTTTTCTCAAACCTCTTCAATCTCGACGGCTTCGTCTTCCTCCTTCTCGTTATCCGCTACTATTAAGCCATCTTTCGCCTAAATAATAATAATATAATAATAATAATAAAATAATAATAATAATACTTTATTTACCCTCGGATTTTAGAGTAGCTTATGCAGCTAATATCTCCGAGCATTTATCAAATAAACTTAACATGATAAGAATCCCAACCGGCGGGAAGCAAACCGGTTGGCTATTTTACAAGGATGACCGAGGAGTTGAACCAGGTACTTACCCAGAACAACACCAGCTAGTGGCCAGAGCGGGATTTGAACCCGGGTCACACGCATTGAAATCCAGCGCCCTAACCACTCGGCCACCCTGCCTCCCTAAATTTCTCTTCTCCAGAGAGTTTTCCAATAAAGACAGTGATGAACTCATATTGTGCTCTGATCAACCAACAAGCACGCGAAATATTCATACTTCGGCGACCGCATCACACAATGGCGCCTCCTCCTTGTGTTTGTCAAAACAATAATAGACGCGCGCAAAGCATATTGGTCCGTCATGGGTCTTTAAATGTCTGTGTGCGCCCCACGTGGGAAATTTTAGCAAACTTTGAACATAAATGTTGGCCTCTGGATTAGGAAGATTGAACAATGGTAAAAAATGATGGCCCTAGGGTCGAGAAATTTGAAAAATGTTAAAACGACGAGAGCGACCACAGTTTTGAATGCGGGGAGTTTGGATAGGAGTGTTCCGCCATCTTGAAAGTACCCAGAATTCTTAGAAGTTCGAATACGGTTTTCACCAACCTGCGATCAGGCCCAATTGTACCATCGCTATTATGTCTTCTTATGTCAGCGCTCGCTACAACTGGGCCTGATACAAAGTCTCACAGGACTCTGTGTCTTCGTCCAGAATTTGGACGAAATCTGATTGGCTGATTCAAGAACCGGATGTCACTAAGATGCGTGTTCGCGAGGCTCTCGCGAAAGAGCCGCCACTGTTACGGACAACGAGTTATCTCAAGTTGGTTTTATAACACAAAACAGTAGAGCCTGTCTATTTTTTATCTAGCGGAGAGGGAAAAGTTTATTAGTTTTGCTTTGAGGTACATACTGGATTCATATAAAAGATTCGCGGAATGATCTTCATGAGGAATGATAAAGACGAAGCGTCCAGACGAGTTTCCACTGATGTCTCTGTTATTCGTCTATTTCAAACATTTCCTTTCGTGAAAGCCTGACAACAGTATCAAGACTTGGAAGCTGACTGGTTTGTATTCTATAACAATTCAACGAGAAGCAAGTCATATCCAAGCTTTGATAAATACAAGATCTAGGACACATTGGTTTCAATGTCTGGATGCAAGAGAAAATACTCGTATTCAATAGACAAACATTTTGAAAGGTTCATGTAAGCTCAGGTGATGTAAGCGTAAGTTCTTTTTAATTTGTATTGTACCAATTGTACCATTTTTGTTATCGCAGCACTGTCAATGTTTTAAATTGCTTAAGGACGTAAAGCTATGTATTATTGTTTGTATGTACTAAAAATAAAGGCACGAATACTACGAAAGCTTAAAATCCCGTAAATGTCCACAACTCACACTCTCGACTCTTTGCAAAGTTTCTCTACCATTGTATTTCGAGGGGTAGACATGAAGTAGGGTTATCTGAAGAGATACATGTACGTAAGAATATAAAGTAAATACATCGAATCACCTTCCTTCGATTAGCCGAATCATCAGTTGTGTTTCATAACCAAAACAAAGATATCATCATCGCATAGGCTTTCGAATCACATGTTACCTTTCCCAGTGTTCATAAAATTTGTTAAAAGCGCTTCCTTTGGAACGAAAACCACTATGAATCATGCGGAACACGACGTTCACAAAACAAAAATGGCGTCTTGCTCATTCCTCTGCACTTCACGCGCGAGAACTCGCGAGTAGCACGTAATGGAAGTAATTTTAATTGGCTGATTTTGGAAAATGTCAATCAATCAAAAAAGTGGGCGGTAGACGCACCGTAGAAGACTTGTATCAGGCTCTATTTTTCGTTTCGTCCTTCCCGCGGGAAAGGTCTACCAACGAAACGAAAAAAAGAGCCTGATCGCAGGTTAGGTTTTCACGTCTTCCAGTTGCATTAAAATGGAAGAATGAAAGGTTAGTGAAATTTTTGTAAATTCATTGCTTTAACAAACCATCGGTTCTCTTTATTGATGTACTTGTAAACAAATGCGTTGTTTCCGTTGGTCTAACAGAATTTTTTTCATGTAATTGCATATTCATGCTATTCTTTTGTCTTTTTGTGAGGTTTGGTTAATCAAGCGCAGCAGTTAAGTGTTTTTGCTTTTATATAAACAACAGGTCCTTATGGAGTTTGAATAGAACAAAAAGGTGTTGGTGGTTTGTGGTGATTACAGTTTTCTTTAGCGTATTCTGAAACAGGTGGGGAACTTTGAATTGAAATTTTATCCCAACAGCTAGGTTGTTTGTAATGAAAGTCTCCACGCTATCCCGTGGTCTCCCCCCCCCCCCCCCATCCCTCAGGTATAACATTAATAGGTGCATAATACGTATTGAGGGAGAAATCTACTTTTGTTGATGTGAATTTCATACTTTCAACGGTGATCAAATGTTGAAATGTGAGTTTGTGTAATATGTGTTGTTTGAAGTACACATTAATATCAAAAATTGATGTGAAATAAAAGTAGTTAATTGCAAAGAATGTTAATATTATTGAAGAAGCCGCTGACTTGTTAGTGGAAACCTTGGTGAAATTTATACAGTGTGTGTTTGTTTATGCTGTTAATTTAAATTTGTGACAATAGACAATTAATGTTCATGGATTTTGTAGACTGAGAAATATATTTGAGTTGGTGAAAAAAAAAGTGTGATGTGTTTTTAGCATTATTGTTGTTGGATATGGGGTGTGAAGTTTGAGTGTATACAAAGTGGGTGTTACAGCGGTGATTGTATCGGCGTGAACAGCCAAAATGTGTCTGGAATGTTTATTGTGTTGTAACCAATCACAGGCAAGATCTTCAGACCACAGAAACCACAGGCAACGAACGGTTTCCCATTGGTCATAAAACAAATTATTTTCGTTTTGTTTAATAATACAAGCTGTCTTATAAAGAATTTAAAACACCGCTGTTCCCCAAGATGAGTGTTGAGGATTGCATCCCGAACATTGTTCAATGTTAGAAAGAAAAATTTTAGAAGCTAACACGACGCGACGACCACCAGCTTTCCATGTAACGACGTATCACATGAAGACAAAAACTGAACAATCGTGATGTTTTCGTTTCTGATAGCACAATACTTGCTAATATTTTTTTGTAGAACAAGGGGATTGGATTTATGTGGGCTAACTATTGAACCTTCGAACTACTGTGCCGACAGAAGTTCCTTGATCGCAAGATTGCAAACTGGAAAGACCGCTGACCAAATTCAACATCTATGGAATGATTGACACATTGCGCAAAGTAAACAGCCGAATTTTTGGTATTCCTTCCAAAATAGAATTTTGCTTTTTCTCTGAAGGAATTTATGCATTTGATATCTGGGGGATTACATGCTATAGGAAGCTAGTTATGAGGGGATTTAGCTGAGAAGATTCCAAGGACCCTTTGGATGTGATGAGGCGTAACTACCGATTTCTATTGTTACAAAAAGTTTAAAAATTCGCGTGCCAAAGCGTCTCGTGCGTCGGCCCGGCACATCGGGTTTGTAATTTATTTTAAAATTGCTTAAACCTGTATTTTTTGCTATTATAGCACATACTGTAAACAAATGGGAAGGAAAAGCAATTGTTTACTTGTAAAAAGACTGAATGTTAAAACTAAACGAAAATAATTTGTTCCATGACAGATAGGAAACCATTCGTTGCCTGTGGATTCTGTGGTGTGAAGATTTTGCCTGTGATTGGTTACAACACAATAAACATTCCAGACATATTTTAGGTGTTCACGCCAATATAATTACTGCTGTAAAAGTTGGATTGATGAAAAAAGACTGAGATTCATCAAGTGGACGTTTGATGAATTTTGAAAGCAGTGATGAGCTTTGCTACATGTACATGTACCAGTATGCCTTTGAGTTGCAAAGATCATAGAATATGTAAGTTGAGTTTAAATTCTTTGCTATTTTAGTTTTAAAAACTATACAATTGTAGGTACCTTTTGGGTTAATTTGAGAGGTAGTAGAGTCACCCTTGCTGCCGTTATTACGGTCGTCACGTAACAGTCTTCCCAACTAACAGCTGCTCACTCGAGCTCTGTATTTTTTTCCCTTAAACTGACTAATAAGGAGCAGGTTTTCATTTCCTGGAAACTTGGACCTTGTTGTGTTTTGGTGGCAAATGTAACGAGAAATATGATTGGTGCAGCTGCTAACAGTTATGCGCATGTTATTGGTCCTCAGTAACAAAGGGAAAGGAATAGAGAGCTTGAGAGAGTAGCCATTAGTGGGGAGGGGTATTGTGTGACGACCTTAATAACTGCAGTGAAGGGGACTATTTGAGAGGCTGGTTGAGTTTATTTTTTTTACAGTTGAAACAGGATGGAAACAACAAGAAATTGGAAGAATGGATGTATTAAGGAATGGTAACAAATTTCTTAAACTACGAAAATGGCATTGGAATCTTATGCGTGCAGGGTGTTTTGTCAAACTGCATTGGAAATGAAAACTGATGATGTTAAGTCTAGTCACAAGGTGAGTGTAAATGGATGTTCGTGTTATTTAATTGTGATTTAAAATAGATATTGTTTTTGTGAAAATAGGTTAGTGTGAGAACTTGAGGGTTGCTGTGAAGCTGCCATAAAATGTTATGTAGCTGATGGTCATTGACCTTCTTTGAAGATTATTGTTACTATGAGCAACAATGGAGATTTTTTTTTCATTTATGTTAGTTTTAATTTTAATTTATTTTTGTAGACAAGGGAGGTACATGATAAGTGACTGAGCATTTCTTTTTGCACTTATTGTTTTGTGTACTTAAGGCGAATAGCATGAATGTTTGTATTTTGCTTTGTGATGTGCTATTTATTTGTGGAGGTGACATACAATTGAAAAATTACTTGGTATATATAAATCTGGGTACATGTATGTGGAATGTAAGTGATGGGTTGATAGGTTGTAACTAGTTTGTAGCAAAAAAGTGAACAAGTGTGCAAAGGCGCCTTATCAGTGAATTTAGATGAGGAGAATGTGTTAGGGTAGTTATTTGTAATGTTGCAAGTAGTTACCAATAGTATTTTAGAAAAATAGTAAGGTGTTGTGTTTTACTAAGGTTAAAACTCAGGACATAATAATGTTTTAGTAATGTAGAAGGCTAATATTAGTAGTTACTAATGAGAGCCATAGAATTATTGTAAATAGTTACCAAGTTTTGTGCACTTTTTTACATGTAGGTGAAAAATTGAAGGAGTGTCCAAGAACTGTTTAGGATGCTTTTAAAAATTGAAGCATATTTGAAATTGACAGAATAAAAACATGTGGAGAAAATAGACTTGTACAGCAGACTTGTGGCTAAATGTGCATGGATATGGGAGTAACAAGATGGAAGTCGGAGATGTGCAGAACATAGACAGAACATAGACTTGTATGGTGGACTTGTGGCTGAATGTACATGCATGTAGCAGTGACAAGATGGAAGTGGGACAGTTGCAGAACATAGACAGAAGATAGACTTGTATGGTGGACTTGTGGCTGAATGTACATGCATGTGGAAGTAACAACATGGAAGTGGGAATGAAAAGAGACAACTGTTTAGTAAAATATCCATTTGATGATCGTTGTGGAAGATTGGCAGAGAGGTAGGTGCTAGGTGTTTTTTACAGGTGTCATTTTGGAGGTTATAAGTAAGGGCGACTGTTTTATTGATTGGTAACTAAGGCAAACAGTTTCACCTGAACCTGAAACAAATGTTGGATAGTAATTAGGAGTAGGAAAGATTTTTGAGCTTATTTATTTATCTCTTCTGTAAAATGATGTGTATTTGACGTCAGGAATATGGCATGTAAAAGAGAGTTGCTGTGAACATTGTTTGTATGGTTTTGTTGTTACTACCATAAAGTTTGGTATTTTAAGATATTGCTTAGTAAATAAGTTTTTTATATTTTAAAGTGTAATATTTTTTCTTACCATTTTCATCTTCTTCTTCTTCTTTGTCTCTTACAGAGACTGCGTGTCTTGTGGTCTGTTAATTTATTGTCATAGTACAAATTAATAAAACATAAAGTATAAAAATTTTTGTAGAGACAGTACAGGTGTTAGAGAAAAGGAAACCAACGTTGTTTTTTCCTTAGATTTCTTTTACAAGTTGTATATAGGGAAAGACAAAATTTGGAAATTTCTGCTTTGCTGCATTTTTTGAATTTTGCTTTAATTTGATTTTGTGTATACCATAGTCTTGTGAGTTTTTAATTGTTCTGGTAGTGGAACAAGATTTGTCTTGAATTTTTTGGTTGCATGTCATTTTACTATTTGTGTTGAGTGTACATGTGTTATTGAAAATACATATATTTTGCTTATAAATTATGTTAATGTTCGCTTTCACAATTAAAATTGGTACAATTAAGGCATGTTGTTGTACATGGGTATTCATTACAGAATCCTACCCATTGAAAGATGTCGCATGGGAATATGCAAATGAGCTAGAAAACACATAGAGATCGAATTATAATGCTTAACTTCGGGCAGGGATCCCGGCCGTTAGTTTACTTCATGTTGTATTGTTGTTGTGGAGGCTGCCAAATCGTTGTGCTATTCATTGAAGAATAGATGTAATGAGTATGTTTTATAATTTGGATGCATTGTAGTATTTTGAAGATTCTGAAACAACTTACACTTAACTTATCTAAAGGAAAAGTGGTAAATTCTGTTTAAGTTTACTATATTTTTTATCTTGGTAATAGAATACGATTATTAATTACTATAATCTGATTGAAGCAAACAAGTGAGTGACGTATTAGGAATCAGTTTTGCTATGAAGTCAATAAAGTATCGCAGACATGTTGTTTTTTAATCTATTATTGCTGTCAATTTGAAAGGAGTCTTAGTAATAAGCGAGTCAGTGAGCAATTTGAGTCATTGTGCAAGCCATGCGAGTCAAGCAAGTCACAAGGTGAGGCAAGCAAGCCAAGGTGCAAGGCATGTGAGCTCTGGAGATATGGCTCAATCAAGGAAAAAAAGTGTTTATTAAATAAAAAAGATAAACTCAAGCATAAAAGTCAATTAAGGAAGTTAGACCGAGTTTTACAATGGATTTTGGATTTTTTTTTTATTTCCTGAGGAGACAAAAATAGGTTGTAAAATGAAGTGAGGCTCATAAACATGTTTACATGTAGATATGGTTTTATATGTTTTGTAATATTTTCTTATGTAACAACTGTGGCCTGCTTGACTCATAATGAACATATGTTGGTAAATCTATTTGAAAATAATAATTATTCAAGATGGAACAATATTATTGTTGTTTTATCTTGACTTCAGTAAAGAAACTGAAAGATTTTGTAAGTTACATGTAAATGAGCGTGTCAGGTGATCAGTAATTGGCGACTGTATAGCACTGAAAACACTTTCAACACATAAATAATTTGCCAAGTCTACTAGTGGCTATAATTAAAGTAGTGAAGTGAAGGACTATTTGAAAAGTTACATTTCTAAACATAGAAAGATTACTGAGTTCTACGGGCTGCAGATTCCTTGAATCTTTTGCTCTGAAAGAGATCACTTAGAATACATGGTTTTACATAAATAGTTTATGATGTAGTGTCTATTAACACAATGATACAAGGAGCATTTCAATATTTTGAAAGAATAGGGATTATCTCCGAAAGGACGCAGTTTGGGAATTAGTGAGTTGGATTTGAAGAAACCAAAAGTGTCGGAAGGTTTTGCAATTTTTTTGGCAACGTATTGCATCCACAAAGCATCACTTTTCAATGGACACAATTCTGTAATGTAGGGTTTCTTGTGTTAAAAGTACTGATTTTTTGGGAAGTTTATACTTACACTTGTACTTTGTTTTTCTTTATATTCATCGACATAAAGTCTTCTTAGTGCTATAAAATTGTAAAGTACAATTATTGATAATTATTATTATGATAACACAAGGTTTTGAGTCATATAAATGATTGATGAGTGTTGTTGTCTTGTAGAGTTGTTTTAATTTACAATGTTGATAAGGTTGCAGGGTGTAATAAAATAAAACTGTTTTTGAGTACGGTAGTTAAGTGATATTTGATCAAAGGTTAGTAGTCAATTGATGACTGATGGATTGTGTTGTGCCTTTTGATCATAGGCAATAAGCACATCTTCGATAGAGTGAAGTATCGGAAGTTGTAAGACTAGTTTTTTGCATCTTTATATGCATAATTATTAGAACCAAACAAATATTGAAAGTAATGTTTGTTTTATCCAAAGGTATCATTGAAAACTTAAATATTCAACTAGTTACATAATATTTAGTGCCAGTTGTCAATGTATGTTGATAGTATAATTAACAATTATTGGACGAGGTTGAGCAAAATAATTGATCTGCGAGACACTGGCAAATCACAATATTTTTGTGATAACCGAGTTCAATAATTGTTTTATCATTTGATCACCAAGTTTGTTTTGATACTTTTTTTTTTGGGAAGCGGTAAGCAAGCGCTGCTGGAAGAAATCAATTGGTTTCCTTCTCAGTTAAATAATTTATTCTAGCATGGTTACAATTGCGCATGAGCAGAATATTATTTGCAGCAAAAACGCATTTAGACGATATTACGCATGAGCAGATCATTATTTGTAGGCAGTTATTTGCAGGTCATGTGGTGGGCTCTCAGCCAATGAAAAGGGGGGAAATATCCATCGAATGATAATTCAATATATGATGTTCTTGACTATACTTATTTTCATCCAAAATGATTTATTTTTGTGTTAACCGGTGAATGATGAGTATGAGGTTGATGTTGAAAATGTCAGGTGGTGGGTGTATATTAAGTCTGAGATTAAGGATATTGAAAAATAATGGTGCCAATATTTGTGAAAATGTATTGAATTTATATTTACCAAGTGGTACTTTGGGTTGCTTCTTCTTTGGTGCTACAAAATACAATGTTTGAGGTGAAAATTAACAGTGGTATTGGGTCACAAACACAAAATATAAGGGAACTGAAGTAAGTTTCTACACAAGGTGATTTCCATTTGTTCAGAGTTTGATGACTATTAGGCAAGTTATTGAGACTTGATTGAGACACTATTTGTATGACTGTTTTTCATATACATATGTACCGCTGTATGTAGGTTTTATGAAAATTAATTATACAACTGTAGTATTGATAGTTTACCAGCTGGCTTCAGTTCTTGATCTGTTTGAGTTGATGCTTCTGTAAGAGGCAATGTATAAATTATTTTAAAGTTAGTGTCTATTTTCAGACATGTGTACAGTGTACAATGAACATAATACTATAATTAAATTAAATTAATCAGTTTTATATTTTATATTGAGAGTTTGAATAGTGAGAAAAAAAATGTTATTGTGAAAAGCTGTTGTTGAAAATATTGAGTTGTAGAGTGAAATTGTTTTTAGTTGGAATGAAAGGATTAGTTATTATTTGGGTTATATAGCCACTTAATATAGGTTTTAAGGCTGTTTACATGAAGGGAGGACGCCCTGGGTAACTGGGCTATCTGGTTAGAAGGGTTAAAACATTTTTACTTGCATCTCATCTAAGCAGGATATCTTTTAAGTGGTTACTAAACACAACAAACAAGGTGGCAGACAGAAGCAACATTTTGGCAACAGGGCAACATTTTTATTACTTATTTCACTTGTGGCCGCTTTTTAAGTGTTTTGGACTATTATTTTGCTTTCCATTATTATTGAGCATAATCACCAGAGAAGTTAACAATAAAAGTAGCCCTTGGAATAGAATGCTACTTTCATGGTGTTCACACCTTGGAGAGCTGAGACAACCTGGGTTGAAGCATTTACACATGGTAAATGATAGCCTGTGTAGAATAGTGTTCTGGGTAAGTATACAGGTATACATGCCCCAGTAAGCTGGGTTACTGCATGTGTCTAGTATGCTCTGCTAGGGCAGCTCGTTTAACTAGGGCATCCTCCCTCCATGTAAACAGGTTTCTAGTGTATTATTGACATAGAGGGTTCAGCAATAACATTGTGGATGCTATATTCTTGAAGTGTTTTCTTACTGATGACTGGTATGGTAATGTATTTTACAATGGCTATACTATAAGAATGTTTACACTGTTTGTTGTTAATTTTATAGGTAACACAGGTTAAATTAACATTCACCTTTTTTTTATTCTTCTTCTTCAAGGTACTGTTGAATAAATTCCCAAAAGTTTCTGTCTGTTTTGTAATGTAAAGCAAACAAAACAATAGATTTGTTTGATGCAAAATTATATGTTGTTTGAAGATTATCATGCAAGTCTGTTCCTTATTTTATATTTAGTAGGTAATGGATGTTGGTGTAGCAATTATTTAGAATCATTGTTTTGTGTAGTTTGTAGTAGTGACAATGTTATTATTGAAAGTGTTTTTGTTTTATATTCTGTTCTTTTGCACAGATGAATTTGATATGTTGGAGGGTTAATATTAAATGGTGCAAATGGTCATACAGGGTAGTGTGACAATCTACTGGAAGTGTAGGCACATAATGTGTAATAATAGGAAGGATATATTTCAACTCAACTAATTTCACATTATTGAAGTATCTTAGGTGAAAAATATTTTACTCAGAGAATTAGTGATGTAATATAAGAGTTACAGTAATATAGAATGACTAATAAAAAGATGTTTTGGAATTAATCTTTTTAGTAACAATTAGAAGTTGGAGTTTGTTGTCTTTGGGAACTCTACACAGTTGAGGAATATTATTTGATTTGAGTTTGAAGTTACCTTTTCTGGAGGAAAAGGAGTTGACTGAATTTGTATGTCTTGATACATTGTGTGCTGCGACTGTTGATTTTTGTATGTCTCGTAATGCAAAATCATGTAGACATTTGAAACTATTGTTTTGTTACATGGTTTGAGAGGCACCATCAGAAAATCTCCAAATCGGTGGTTTTATTTATTTTCTTTGTTTATTATTCTTTTTTTTATTATAACTATTTGGAACAATTTCGATGTTTATAAATTTTGGCCTGTCTTAAGTCAAAAGTGTCTGAGTGGCATCATGGTAGTAATGAGGTTCAAGGGAAGTTTACAAAAACTTTATGGTTAAACAACTAAGTACAGGGCTACTATTGAAGGCTTGTTTCTCAAATGATTTGGGAGCTCATTACTTGATGGTCAGCTTTTAAGAATTTACTGAGTTTGTTGCAAGTTGACTTGCTGCAATTTGATGGTGAGTAAATTATACATGTTTGTATAATATTTTCTGCATGTATGATGCTTTTACCATAAGGTTAGTTTGCGCAATAAGTTCTGTGGTTTTGGTCACTTCTTCATTGTTTTAGTGTGAATTGGTTTTGAAGGCAGTGAAAGGATAGGATAATTATATTATGTATGACTAGTTTCCTTACTGTAAATAAGAAACCATTGATATAGTACATTAAAATTTAATGTACTAAATCAATGGTTTCTTGTGGATATTTTGTCACCACCCTTGGAACATTATCAGTGAGTTTTATCAATCACTAAATTGTTCACTACTTTGTTGTTTTAATTTTAAAACTGTCGATGGATTGTTGTCAGTTTCAATGAATAAATTTGTAGTCTAAAAGTTTGCAAAACTGCAAAAGCAACGATTTGATGTGATGAACCAGGTGAAAAGTGTAATAAGACAAATTCACTAATCAGAGGCATCATTTAACAGTAGGAAAACGATCAAGGACCATTTTGAATCACAGGTGGAAATGGGCCTTAATATGTCTTAGAGCCTCTATAAAAGTAATTATAAAAACAAAAAGTGGATAAAATGTTTTGTTAAAGATAAAAACATACCTAGAGTCACAGTTGTACTGAAAATGAAAACAAATAGTACTTTTATTAGTAATTTAAACATCACTAAATTGTTATAGTTTTCTTTAAAGATATGTGATTATTTGCTAAGGGACTGGCCATTATTTAGGTGGGGGTGGGGGGGGGGGGGTGGGGGGATCTGAACTAAGAAAAAAGTGTCCAAAAAAAACTCTGACCCTCCCCACTTACTCCATCAAAAAAAGTGACCTCTCCTAAAAGGCTTTTTTTTTTTAATGGCCCTTCCCAAAATAAGGCTGAAAAAAAAAAATCGTGAGCCCCCTTCCCCACCCTCCCGAGTATGACATTTAATTAGCTGAGTGTGAAGTGTGAGAGGACGATGGAGTGTGAGGTGAGGAGAAGAGAAAAATAAATGTTTGTCATCAATCCATTACTTAAGCTGTTCTGCTGCCTGAGATAGATAGATA
>OX419343.1:11579378-11594378 GCA_948470475.1 Galaxea fascicularis | reverse complement strand
ATCTTTCGAGAAAAGTCGGGAAGAGCCGAAGAGACCTCTGCTAGCCGGCTCGACTTCATTCTCGTCCCCAGAGCTCACGATCCTTCCGGCTTGCGGCAGAAATCGAGAGCTCTGGCCAGTTCCGAAATATGCGCAGTCGTAGTGAAAGTGCATTTTTGTAGCCGTTGGCAACCACTCTTGTTTCAAACTTCTGAGTTTGCGCAGAAGAGCCGGAAGTCCGTGATTCACGGACTCGATCTCTGCCGCAGACCAGAAGGAACGAGGGCTCTGGGAACGAGAATGTGCAACCTGTCGTCTGGTGACGTCACTTACTTGTACAGACATTGGTTGAACACGCCAACGGTGATATTTGCAAGCAAAGAACTCTTAAGTACTGCGTTACACAGGCAATTCTAAATTTACTGCATCCGGGGGAGACAGAGACTTTAATGACTTTTCTTGAGATTTGGCCCAACAAAAAGGAATGATGAACAGAAGACGGCTTTGATTTACCTTCTTTCTGGATGTTTTCGTCAACATTCATTTCGTCGGCTTTGGAAAAAGTTTATGCACTCATACGAGTGCTGTCGTCAATTGGAAGCTTTAACGAAGAATAAGTACGACCCCGTAAATTTACTCCAGAGGCTTTATCAAACCCAGACAACTTGATACATATTCATCATATTAAGAAATGAAATTAATTTTTTAATTAATGCAATTATTGCCTAAATTAAAACGTGACGTCACTGGATGACATTATGACGTCTCTCTCGCCCGCGTCCCCTGTGGGTTAGGGGGAGGAGACGGATGACATTTCAGACCAGTGATATTCAATAAACAAGACGCCCAGAGGCGTTACCGTGCGATGCATTGGCCTATGAATGGTTACCCATGGTCACAATCAGCTTACACAAATTGACCACTGACAGTAAACTGCCATGGTTGGTCAATCCGACTGGGCGAACAAATCATTGGTAAAAAAAAGGGAAGTGGTGAAAGTTTACCAGACAGATGAGCCTTTGGAATAGTCAATAAAGATCGGTATGAAGCTTATGTCAATTTTATTTTGAACTAGCTGTGCATTTACAAAATAATGAAAATGTACATTGTACAAAGTTGCAATTTTTTTTCATAACAGTATTTGCACAATGGACCAGTTTTGGACTGGAACTTGCAATGGAGGCTAATGTGAGGGAATATTTAAAAAAATATATTTGCACGTGAAAAGATTGTCCCGCATTAGCCTCAACAACAAGCTAGTAATAGTCAAGTACTGAAAATACAAAAGTGGTCTATTTGCAAGACAGCTAAGTTTTCAGAATCAACTTCAATGTCTACTAATCATGTGCCCAAATTATTCTGCATTGTTTGTGCTGCCAAAATTAATTTCCTCAGTCATTTTTGGGAGTGACCAAACAAAGGTTCATAATTGATACAAACTTACACTTAGAGGTAAAATGCAGAGAGTATGAAAGAATTGTGGAGGCTACATCTGCAGAGCAAAACTGTGAATTAATTTGTGCACCACATTTCTACAGCTTTGATTTTCAATTATATGAGAACAAGATATCAAAATCAGAAGCGAATGTGTGCCTTCAATCCCTTTGCATTCTTCGTGGTTTGGAACCAGCCAGAGCCAGAAGGAGCGTGGGCTATGGGGACAAGAATGGCTCGACTTTTCCTGTTGAGCATGCGTTAAATGAAATGTAACCAAGCCTTTATTAGCCTCGCCTTTTGTAACCGATCGAGGATCTCTGAGTCCACTTTACACGCTTTAATTCCCAGCTTTTCACAGGAGCCTATCTGATCTGCTATAAGCGAAATTAGCGGAGAGATTACAACTACTTTTGGGTCAGTCGGGAACTGTTCCAGACCAGAAGAAAAAAGTTCTTTCACAACAACAGGGCAAAGTTGATAGATCATTGAATTGGAAACAAACGAATCTTTTCCACACAGGATATTATTCAAGGTCTTCAACTGGTGTTCTGTGAGCTTAACTATTCCAGTGTTCACTATTCATTGCGCTGTTCACTGCTTTGTCAAAGACTTTCTTTGAGAGAGCTACGCCAGCCGAGGCAGCCGCCATTTTGTGAATTGACTAGTGTAAACAATATACCGCGGGCATCTATTAAGTCAGCAATTCCATCAAGGAGTATGCGCACTCCGGTAAAACGGAAAGAAAGTCGAGCCGGGTAGCAGACGGTTAAAGGAAAACAGTCAATGGACGAGCTCCGGGATGGTTTTCGCCTTAGTCCGCCATTTTTTCCCGCGGTTCGCGGTTTACTCAACAGAAATATGATATTTTTCGCGGGAAAAAAGTTCTTAAAATAAATGTAGTCGGGAAAGGGTTGACTTAAGGAATTAGTGGAGAAAGAGGCTCCCCTTGATGGGCTCCTGCTGATACTTTTATCTTAACTTACAATTTATTTATTTACTCATCTACTCGTTTGTATCATTTTCATTACACTCAAGTGTGGCAAAATATGAAATTGGCTATTGTTGCTATTTCTATTATACTGGAATCTAAGCTTGATTTTTGAGATTTTTGTATGTTTTGTATATGAATATTTGGCGATGTTCTGGCACAACATTTGGAGCACTGACTTTTGAGATAAGTCCCCATAGTCCCGCCTTCTTAAGTTCTGAGATCTTTGCCTCGAAGTCGTCCATATCTTCCTCGTGAATTGTGAAGCAAAGGATACCACCTAAAAAAAAAGGCCCCAAACCGTTTTCATTCTTTGTTTTTGTGTGATTTTTATTTCAACATTAGTAAAGTTTTCTTCCAGGATCTTATTTTGGTTTATTACTTCACTTGAGTTCAAAACTCAATTCTTAGCTCGCACCAACAATTGTTTTACGAGTCTTGTGGGGGATAAATTAATGAAAAAAATCAAGGTCACGTGGCCAGACTTGTGACAACATCACGTGAAAGTAATACTCAAGCATTACTCGAAACACAGGTTGGAGATAGGATTGCAAGACCAGGCATAAGATCCAGGGTTAGGGTGAAGTTCTGGGCCTTGGGGCGATGTTTGTATGAGGGGTAGAGTTTTGGACAAGAATAAGTAACGTGACAGACACGCCCACCTCACTGTGGTACAATGGGATAGATGTTTGCTGTCCTCCAGCTATCAGAAGCCTAAAATGATTTTTCAATTAGCTCAGAATTTCAAGATAACCACCCCTCCTAGCTACACTGGTTTCGTCCTTTCTTACAATGTTAGACGTTTTGGGGCTCATGTCAGCTGCTTCCCCTTCTAGCTATAATTTTGTAAACTCAGATCTGAATAAAACTTTGCAAATATACTAATAGCCATCGTGTTTACCGATTGGCATGGTTTCCGAGTTGAAATTAACAAGTGGCTGACTAACAGTATTTTTGCTTTTGTTTTTTTGCAACAGTAATTCTTTATTTACAAAACACAAAAACCCCTTACACCACTTAAAATACAGCTCACTTACACCACTGATATTACAATACCTCTACTTTCAGGGCAATACTTACATAACTTACATTACAACACTTACTACTTAGAATACGGTACAACACTTACTCTACTTACAGGATAACACATTACATCAGTTATTGACAAAATAATATTTCCATCGGTTTCCACTTACTTAAAATTTTATCTTGATAAGAAAAGTCACAAGCAAATTTTTCAATATTATAATGAAACCTAAGGTAGCTTTGTACACCGGCAAAATCGGGGTTACATCCCTCCATTTTGCATTTATATATGAAAAACTTGACTACTAAAATAATACAATTAATCGCATTTTTACAAGGCAAACATTTTGTATAGCCCAGGAGAACAGATTCAAGGGAGAATTCTATTTCAATTCCTAGTTACCAACCAAATCCAATTTGCAAGGGCACTCCAGAGGGGGGATATCCGGTCACAGTACCAGAAGAGATGCTCTATGGTTTCAGGTTTACTGTTGCAGAAAAAGCAGGCCTCGTGATCTTTAATACCCATTTTCATTAACAATACATTTTTGCCGATAGTTCTATGGAATATCCTATATTGAAAGCTTCTCAGCTTACTAGCACGCGTGCATAAGAAAGGGATACTGTAATTGGTAGACCAAATAGTACGGTAGTATTGCTACTTCCGGAAATTTCTCTATGTCTTTGAGTTTGTTCAGAAAGTCATTAGTGTCTTTTAACGTATGAGGGAATCCGAGGTACCAAAGGTTTCAGTTCATGATCCACAAAGGCAGATATTTTCTCTGTGGGCGTGTTACAACCCGAAATCACCGGCTGTCCCGGGCAATTTGTGCTTATGAACTTCAGGGAGAAGATAAAAGCGCTCAGCTCTCGCGTCACTGTTAATCAATAGGTACTGAAGAGTTGAGTCACTAATACATCCATCACCATGAAGCCTACGAGTTCTCTCATTAATTATATCGATCATCTCCTCTGTTGGGTCTTTTTTCAATGGAACATAGACGTCCTTATCATTCAGCTGTCGCATGGCCTCGCCAACATACCCTTCTCTGTCCATAACCACTACCGCTGAACCCTTATAAGCCTGCTTTATAATAATGTCGTCATATCCCCTCAAATTTTCCAATGCTACCTGTTCCTCCTTAGACAAATTCCTTTGGTAACGAACTCTCAAGTCCTGTGAGAATATCTTTCTCTCCAGCATACTCACATATGTTTCTAATACCAGATCTCTATTCTTATCTGGACACCAAGTCGACTTTTTCCGAAACGCAGGTTTTTCTGAAAAATCCCCATCAACATCTTCATCAACACGAAAATGCTCCTTTAAGCGCAACCGTCTGACATACTCTAACTAGCTTATATATTGGTTTCTATTTTAGGTTTTTGGTAAATTATAAACCGAATGATGCATATGAAAGAAATTATATGAAAGAAATCATATATAAATTGTAAACTCTGTGCGTTTGTTGCTGGTTCATGTTTTCCTGTAATGGTTAATAAAGACTACATACATAGACCTCTTTCATAATGGCGGCCAAATAAAATATTCTTTTGTTTTAATGCTGATAAGCCTTTCTAACCTCACTGCTATTTGCAAAATACAAAAGAATGTTTGCGCTAAAATGAGGCTAGTAAGTCTAATTAACATAGATACAAAAGAATAATATTATCGGCAGCCATTATGGAAGTGGTCTATACATAAGTTGGAATTGGACTTAGTCAAAGTTGACTAATTTATGATCTGAAAAGGCCGACTTGGACATGTGATCTGCATGACATCAGCTGTCCGGGTCATAAGATAATACGATTTCAGTCATGGGGGCTGACAGAGGCTGTACTATTGTTTCGACAAACCGGAGACCCGTTTACCTTTTAATAAATAAAAAGGTAAACGGAAGTACGAAATATTATCATACTCTGAATTTATTCCAAGATAAAAAAACAAACAAACAAACAAAGAAGCAGGCTGTTAATTTCAGGTTTATTTCATTTCATTGAGGCGACTATCGGATCTAAACAATGCACTGTAGGGTAGATTTTGAATGAAACACGGCGTTTTATCCCTTAGAATCTCTTACTCTCTCATAGGCATAGGCGACATTCAGAACAGTGGCTTCCTCAAAGTTTCTTCCGACAATCATCATACCAACTGGTAAGCCATTACTGAAGCCCGCGTTGATTGACAGGGCCGGATGCCCGGTGACGTTAAACGGAGAAGTGTTCAGGCTACTTCCATGTGCTTTTTCCAAATACACTGAAATCAATCAAATAGATCATATTTTACAGATTGCCGAAGACAATTTGGTAGCAAAGTCGGCGCGGTTTCTTTCAGTTCATCGTTGACGTTAGACTGCTGGCAGTCCCTTTCTATAGATATTCTCTCTCTATAGATACTAGATACTCTCAACACTTGGAGGAAGAGCTTTTTGTTATACAGCCCCGAAGCTTTGGAACAATCTGCCCTGTAAAATATCTAGCCTTGACTCTCTTTCAGGTTTTAAGTGCCACCTCAAAACATATCTTTTTAAACAAGCTTTTAATTTGTAATTCTTATACATTTTAACTCGTCAAATATTTATTGTTTGCCTTGTAATTAATAATATTATTATTATTATTTATACATTAATTTATTTTTAATCATAATTGCTTGTAAATTTTATTTATTTTAAATTCATTTTATTAAATTGTAACGCGCATTTGATCATGTTCGGCATGAAAAATGCGCTATATAAGTTTCAATTATTATTATTATTATTATTATTATTATTAGTCGCAAGGGCGCGCGAAATAGCCGAGTGAAAGCGGAGCGATCGAGCTGCGGGGGCGTGGGCAGAGACAGGAAGAGGAAAAGAAAGGGACTGCGATCGTATCTGTAACCGACGCGTTCAGAGTAACTACGCCCACAATTCGTTAAACCCATTAAAAATCCTGACAGCTTGTAAATAACACCTCCGCCTCTATTTATTGATTGCGGGAAATCGGCACGCGAGACGGATAGACAAGTATTAGGTGCGGTTACACGGGGCACTTTTACCCTGGTAAATTGCCCTTTTACCGCGGGAAACTGTATTTAGTAGTGTAACTGACGTTTCCCGAGGTAAATTTCCCGTGTTAAATAACCCTGGATACGTCAAAAAGATCACACGAAGCGCCCATGACATTTAACATGGTAAGGTGCAATGGTGTTTTGATGCCCAAGGTACAACAGCCAATCACGATCCTACGTTTGACAGCAACACGTAACCGTAAAGTTTCTTCGCAGCTTTCAGTCGCGCCAAATGACGAACTCGTTCTCGCCGGAATGAATAACTGTGGCTTTGAGACTGTGGATATGGCGGAATTTCAGGCAATGCTGTGAGTATTTTATTTGATTTCTCTACCTGTTTACTAGACCGGCTATTTTAACAGCAGCTAAAACCAAAATTATTTTCTCGCCGTGCTGTGCGCTCTCGGCTGTTTCGCGCGCCCTCGCGACTATCTAGAAAGGGACTGCTCGCAGTCTACGTTGACGTGGGTAACTAGCTCAAGTGGTAGCGTAATGCAATCAATCATAAAGAACATAACTAAAGGAGAGAAGGAAATAAGGAAGAAGGAAAGTAGGTAGGTAGGAAGGGAGGGAGGGAGGGGGGAAGGAAGGAAGGTAGGATCGTTTTCCAAACTTTCTAGTTCCTTCGCGGTTAAAACGGTATTACTAAATGATGCTTGTGTTTATTTCTGTATAAACCATCCTCTAAACTGAAACAATCCTCAAGTACATTTGAAAGGGCTTTACCATGAAACACGAAAAAGTCAAACATCAGCATTGTTTTTTTTTCCTTTCGACCCCTTTGAAGTAATTTTCTCAAGAAATCAAGGCACTACACAGATATAGAAACAAGGTGTCAAACCATCGTGAAACCGAAGTCGTTTCTGTAAAAGTGGGTAGTGGGTTCTCAAGATTTATATTTTACGGTTCAAGACAGAGGCAAAACAACAACACAATCAAACATGTGCTTCGGACTCATCGACTACGCATGCTCCAGACTATTGCACAAGCTTAGATTATGTGACATCTCCACCCTGAAATGGGCTTGACGAAAACTAAACTAACCAACGGGAACAAACAGTAAAAATGAAAGTAAAAGGAAATAAAAAGTTAAATGATAAAAAAAAAAATCCAAGATTGTCTATATGTGTCCATTGTTCTTTCTAACATGCTAGAACACCCCTCTACAAAAAGGGAAAGCTTATAAGTCTAGTCTAGGTGGCATCTTGACAATGCGGCCTCTCCTGGTTATCACTGGCAGGTTTGCATCACTTTGGTAGGAAGGTACAGGTGACTGGTCGGTAACTCTGGTAGTGAAAACTGTGGGGCTGAAGGCTTAAGCATATCTCTGGTTACTAGCAACTTGTTCTTCACAAGATGGTGGTGTTTTGTCCACGGGTTTCACCTCTACTCTGTTGTGCCTTAGCTCAGACCCACCAGGTGTCTTGATTATGTAGGACCTCGGCTGGCCTGTCTCTTCTTTTACCTCTACCGGGGTTCAAGTCTTTGTCCCAGGCTGGAACATGGTTAATTGCTCGCCTTGGTTTAATTTTCTAAGTCTGCGTGTCGATTTGCTATCATACTGTTTTCTTTGCATGTCCTGCTGATTCTGAAACTGCTCGCTGTGGCTTTCAAAGGCTTGTGCACGCTGCAGCCGTCCATTGCATGGCAATTGTGTGCGGTAATCTCTGTGGTTTAGCAGCTGAGAAGGCGACGGTAAGTTGCTGTCTACAGGTGTGGTGCGGCATGTCAGCAGTGCCAGATATGGATCCTGCCCTGAGGCTTCTGCTTTTCGTAGTAAGTTCTTCACTGTCTGAACTGACCGTTCTATGAATTCATTGCTTTGTGGATACAATGGTGAGCTTGTCACGTGGTCAATGCCTCACTGCTTGCAAAAGGCTGCAAATTCCTGACTACTGTATTGGAGGCCGTTGTCTGATACTAAGGTTTCTGGTATTCCGTGCCCTGCAAATACCAACTTGAGGTGGTTTATCACTGCGGCACACGTGGCTGAGTTTAGCTTTCTTACGATGGGGTACTTGCTGTAGTAATCTGTTACCAACAGGTACTGGGCTCCTTGGTAGTCGAACAGATCGGTGCCAAGTTTTTGCCAAGGAAAACTTGGCACATGGTGAGGATGTAGTGGTTCCTTTGGCTGGCGTTTGAAGAACTGCGCACACGTGGGACAGTTGGCGGTCATTTCATTAATGTCTTTTGAGATACCTGGCCAAAAGACACAGTCTCTAGCTTTCAGGTTACACTTCTCAGCACCCAAGTGGCCTTGGTGGATAATTGTAGAATCTGAGGACGGAGGTTGCTCGGAACCAGAAGACGATGCCCCTTTAGGATAAGGCCATTTTGAACACTCAAGTCCTCTCTGAAATTCCAGAATTCTTTAAGGTCTGGAGGACACTCGTTCGGATACTCAGGCTACCCTTGACGAATGACATCCTTCAAATAGTTAAGTAAAATATCCTGGCTTATGTGGTCTCGTATTTCATCTAGTTTGGCAGGGCTAGCAGGCAAGGTGCTGGTAATTGCATCAACTTCGAGTAGTGGTACACCTTGGTATTTGTCAGAGGTTTTAATCCAGCAGATTCTGGAAAGGGCATCGGCAATAACATTTGTCTTGCCTTGGATGTATTTCATTTCGACGTTGTATTTGGCCATTTTCAGGAGAAACCGTTGTAGACGTGGCGATGCACTAGGGATGTTTTTCTTCCATGTGCTTTCCAGTGGTTTGTGGTCTGTTTCAATGAGTACTTGTTTGCCAAAGACGTAGTGGTTGAACCTCTCTAGAGACCAGCAGGCGGCGAGAAGCTTTCTCTCAATGTTGCTGTATCGGGATTCTGTATCACTGAGTGATCGGCTTGCGTAGCACACTGGCTTGCCGTCCTGCATCAGTACACAACCAATCCCCTTTTAGCTTGCGTCTGACTGGATCACATTGTCCTTTTCTGGGTCATAATAGGTTAGGACGGGTGCCTCAGTGATTATTTGTTTGAGACTCTGAAACGCTTTGGTATGATCTGGTTGCCATACGAAGGGTGTGTCTTTCTTCATCAGTTGTCGTAGGGGCTCTGAGGTCTGGGCTATGACGGGGGAGAATCTGTTCAGGTAGTTGACCATTCCCGTGAAGGTCTGCAACTCGGCTAGACTCTGTCGGGGAGGCATGTCTCTGATAGCTTTGATTTTAAGATCATCGGCTCTTGATCCGTCTGGGCTCCACGTAAACCCGAATTAAAAACGATGTTTGGTCCACTTTAAACTGGAACTTGTCTGGGTTGAACCATATGATCATGCTCAATTTCACTCTTGCCATAGACAAAAGTATCGTCAGCAATTCCACTCAGGCCATCAAGTTTTTCCGAATACAGTGTCCATTTTCTCTTGGAACACATCTCCACTGCAGGTAAGTCCGAATGGCAACCTTTTCCATCTGTATTTGCCCCATGGGGTACTGAAGGTGCACAGTTTTGCTGCTTTCGTCATCGAGTTCTACTTGCCAGAATCCACTGCGGGCGTCCAGGATACTAAAGTGGGAGGCTCCACTGACTTTAAGTATCACATCATCTATGGTTCTCACATAGTATGGGTTGCGCTGGATGGCTTTATTGAGATTACGGGGGTCCAGGCACACTCAGGCGAATTGTGCCATTAGGCTTTCTTGTAACAACAGTGGAGTTGACCCATGGCGTGTATTCATCGTGTATTGGCAATAGGATGCCTGCTTGTATTAGTCGTTCCAGTTCTTCTTAGTAGGCATCTTGTAGCTGGATTGGGACTTGCCATGTTGCCTATTATGGCTGGACCATCAACATCAACTACTTCTGCTTGGATTACTTTGGGATTTGGCTTATTGGGGCCCTGGATGTGAACTTGGCACGATCCCAGGTTTGGGATTTCAGACCCACCATATGCTGTCAACTTCATAGTAGGTTTGTGTAGATTCATAATTCTAGGACTAAGCTGATTGTACTGTTTGTTTCAGCACCAGAGTCTATCTTACACAGGGCACGCGTTTCTTTTTCGTCTGGGCTCAGTGCAAAGCAAACCTCTAAAAGGGCTTTTTCTTTACAGGCGATGGCATGGACGGCGCTAGTCAACGGTGTTGCACTAATTGGGCCTAGAAACATGTGGTCACTGGGTATCTGACTTGGGTCTGGCACCGACTCGCTTGTACCATCACTGGTAGCTTTAATGTCATGCACATCTTTCTTTTTAAGCTTTGACAGACATACCTTAGCCAGCTGTCCTACTTTGTGACAATAGTGACATGTAGAATTCTTTGCTGGGCACTGCTCTCGGGGATGGGGAGCCCAACCACAGTTCCTACAAGCGTGTGGTTTACCTGCACCACTGTTAACGCGGAACACGTGGATTTCATGGGAGTATCAATAAAAGATCAGATTCAATACAACATACAACTGTTGTGATTACTGCATGGATTTTACAAGAAAATGTATGCAATATCAAATGCCCAGCTCTCATCAGCACTGCTTTGTTTCCTATAATTGTGTTTGATTTCTACTGGTAACATAATCAAGGACGATGTGGCACTTTACCAGATGTGTTCAAGTCTAATCATCACCTTCACCTTTTCACAGGTTTGCACATACATTGAGAAGCATTAACTGTCAAAATTGACAATGGCTGTGGGACAAGCCAACACCGAAATCTGCCCACGTGAGCAAATTACTGCGACAAGCGACAGCAAGCTGCGAAAAACGTTCGTAATGGGGAATTTGCATCATTATGACATAATATTATAATTAGCTTATCATAGAGCAAGAAACAGAAGGTCAGGTCCTCATAAGCAGAGGTGTTATACAGATCCTGGAAAAGGGTTTGACACCACAGGAGGTTGCCAACGTTTCCTGTGGCTATTTAACTATAACAAGAAGCAGCACAAAGACAAGACAAGTGAGTTTATTCCAATCCAGGAATTGATACATCATGGCAATATCGCACCAGTGACCAAACGAAGAACCTTCAATAAAGCTATGATCACGCCATTTACTGAAGTAATCTTTATTGATGAAGCAAGTGAGAGTACCCTCGACGGCGATGTTGGTTGGAAGGTCGTGACACAGGGGATACTCTGCACATGATGGAAAGTATCAGACCGCAAAAGCCTTTCTCATCAAGTGTCCCATGATCATCCCATCATGCTTGTTGTTGACATGTTTTCTGCGGCCACTTCGACTTTGAAATCCATCCTGTTCGCACACTTGTATTGGACAGAGATACAGGCTATCTGACTTTTTCTTAGTGAAGCGGTTTCGGTTTTGGGAGTGTGCCAGTCAACCAGGTTTCACAAGTGAGAGGTGCAACATTTGAAAATCAGACTTGTTTGTTCCATTTTTTTCAAACAAAGACGCAATAAACTAGAAGTTGAAAAAATCGCGAACAATAACCCATACATGCCCAAAGGTACACCAACTTTCCCTTACTTGGCACAATTTGCTCATACAGACAATGGTGAACAAGCAGCTAAGAAAAATCGTTCCACATTTTCGCGAAAAGGAACTTCTTTTGTAAAAGGGAACCCGTTTATAGGAACACTGTGTTCTTATTTGAAAGCGTCAGTTGAATTGCCTAGAGGTATCCATGCAATATACTGCAAAATTGGACATGAGTAATCAAAGTTAAACACTGAAAACCGTGCCAGGAACAAAGTTTGGAAAACGTACGAGAAAGAATAAAAGAAAGACTGGCGGACCGATAGTAAGGGGAGAGGCAAAAGTCCTAGAATAATAATTCTTATGCGGAAAGAGTTTTGGCACAATTGACAAGATTCCCCATTTATAAGTATCTTACCATCAAGCGAAACATTTGGTGGAGGAAAGGTATCCGCCTTTTTGGGAACAGTGGGCATCAACAACACATCGTAATCTTCAAAGACTTCATCATACGCTTTACACAACGTCCTTCCTAAGTTCTGTGCCTTACTGTAGAAAACCCCATTGTATTCTGTTTGAAGATAGCGGCCAAGTAAGAATGCTTTCTTGCCTGTCGCTGGTAGGTCATTAGGATGAGTCTTCAAACCACTTGCAAATGCCTCTTGAAACGTCGTGTCGTAATACATCTTTGCGCTTGTGCCAAAACCTACAAAGTAATAGAGAGTCGTTTATAGACAGTCTAACCTCCGCTAGCGAAGGACGTCGCAAACGTATAAGTCCTTGTAACTCAATCCGTTTGTTGTTGGCTGCAAGGACTGTTAACAGTCATTTGCCTGTCGGTCGGTTGTTCCTTTGTAATACCAGAAAATGTTCCTATTTAGCTAAAAGAAGAAAATATGATAAACAATTGGTTCCCGTTTTTAGCTTATGGATGACGTAGTCATGCCATGATGTTTTGTTGTGGGTCTGAATATCCCTCACTCACTCGGGGATCACTCATTCGTTCACTCACTCACTCGATCCTGATTAATTTATTCATTAAACTTTCCCCCGATCCTTCCCCTGGTAAGTCTTGCTTTTGTCTCCATAGTCTTCTTGGTCCAACGTTTGCAAATTTCAGGGTGTAGTACAAAGGCGGAGAATTTGGCCCTGCAGATATTGTTTACGTGTTTAATGTTCATGATGGCGTCGGTTTTTCGTTTCGATTTTCCAACTCAACAATTAAAGGTCTATTTTGTTTAAGGATCAGTGATCAGATAAAGTTAATAAGATGAAGAACACGAGCTGCGAGAATTGAACTTTGAAATCTTCAGAGCAGCGAAAATGAATTTCGAGATATCGCTAAAGCAACTATAAAGCTTATCACTGTGCGGTACCTGGGGCAGAAGTAGTCGAGAATTTTTTGCCACAATATGATGGAAGAAGGAGGAATGAAGAAAATCGGCAAAAAAAGGAAACAGAATTCTGGCAAGCAACGCATTTGATTTATGAGCAACACATGATCGATTTAAGCAGGTACGTAATGAAGTATTTTTGAAGACGCTCTTTTCATGGTGAACGCTCGATTGCAAATATGATCTTGTTTAGAAAGGCTATAGCCCTTGGCTTAAACGATCAGTATAACACTTTGTCAACATTTGACAAAAACACAAGGACCACAAGCCTGCAAATATTTTTCTCTGTGAGGATATAATTTGGTCTGACAAGCAGCTATAACAGCTAATCTGTTCGAACAACAAAATATTTGGACAAGTTAAGTTAATTGTAGTACAAAGCATAAATAGATGGATTGAATATCTCACCTTTCAAAGCAAAAGTTTTGTGCCGGACCCCGAATCGCTCAAAAACATTGTGACTGTAAAGCGTGACTAATTTCCCTCAGGACTTTCACAAAATATTGTGATGTTATCTCGCATTCAGAATAGTCGGAAATTTTATTACGACCAAAATCGTTTATAAAACTAACTTGAAATGAGCCGTCGACCAGTAAAAAACTTTAACTTACCTGTTACACTTCTTAACAAAGCGATCACATTTGAATATTATTTTTATAGTCCGTGTACAAATTAGCATATTTGTGCGGTTCCATCGCCGGTTCAAATAGACCTTTTTACCGATACAGCGGCCATCTTGAACTCTATTGTTTTGACCGACAAATTATGGGCTGCCGAGGGGGCAATCGCTGCAAAATGTATGGTATACACAGCTTTCAGGATAAATTTTTACTGCTTGTCTCTCATATTCCAAAACAAATACTACAAGCGTTACATCTTTCTGTCACGGTATTTGGCAGTGGTTTCTACGGTTAGCGAAAAATTATTGTTAAAAGTTATTACGCCACAGTATTCTTTATAATTATTTCTCATCTGCCCCCTGGGTATCCCATAATTTGCTCGGAATTCAATATGGCCGCCGTATCGATAAAAAGGTCTATTACTTACGTTTGTCAATTTCGTCTAATGTAATGCTACTGGCGCCTGTCAATCAACTGCGTAATTTTACGGAAAAAGTATTAGCGCTGATCCAATTTCCCAGCCTTTCTTTAGACCAAATCGTTTTAAAAAGCAATTCTACGTTCCAGTGCTCTAGTTTTGCCGAGTAATAGGTATAAATGCTTGTTATTTTCAAGAAAAATGTCCAAATATCACTCTCTTTATAATAGCAGACGTGTTTTCAATTCCCATTTTTGTGACTTTTACTCCCAGTCCAAGTGATGTGCCAGAGTATTCGTTCGTTCGTTCGTTCGAAAAATGTAGAGATCGTAAGCGTGACGAGAGGCAGGCGAACGGACTCAGAGGTCCCGGTGAGGCCGACCCCAATACACAAAAAGTACAATACATACTAATAAATACAATGCTAAACGATGCACATACAAACGATAAACTGTATAAATAATTAACATGTGTAGCTATGTAAATGAATAACACATAAATGACTAGCAGCAATCCTGCCTCAACGATCCGCCATGTGGGTAGATCGTTGTCCATGATCGTATGCGCTCAGAACCAAAGTCCGTTTCTAGCTTATTCACGTACAGCTTGTATAGTTGGTTTTTGAAAGAAGTGAAGGATGGAGATTGCCTTAGGTCGACAGGTAGATTGTTCCAGAGTAATACAATACGGTTAAAATAAGAATCTCTA
>OX419343.1:11564378-11569378 GCA_948470475.1 Galaxea fascicularis | reverse complement strand
GATCTCGAGGAGGACTGAAACATCATAGAGAGTAACTGAACCTTCCCTTGTAAAATGGTCACTGATTATAGAGTGAAATGCTAATGCACCTATCAATGTTTAGACGGAGAGGGGGGGGGGGGGGTACGGGCAAAGATGCGGCATTTGAACACTTCTGTTGTCCCCTCTCTGGGGAATTTGACCACTTGTACTAATTAAAGTTCAAATATTATAAAGGATTGTTAAACTATTTCCAGTCCCAAGGGTCGGGAATTTGACCAAAAAATTGCAAGAAAATTCAAATGACACACCTTTGCCCGTACCCCCCCCCCCCCCCTCTCCGTCTAAACATTGATAGGTGCATAAAATCATGTCTTCTTTCAGATCAACACCAGCCATATAAAATTCAAACATTTGTCTTTTTTGCCTGGTTCGTCATGCGGTAACGCACGGAATTCGATTATAGGCAGATCATCCAAAGTCCCAGTGCCCAGAAGTTTGCAAGGGGTCAGAGATACTGGAGTTTCGATCGAGTTAATCGACGCAAGTTGAAATTAGCATAACACACGATGCAACAGCGTCGGCTTTCATGTGCCGAGTTTAAAACAAACAACTGATTAAGGCAAAGATTAATTAATATAACAGGACTATAAAGCCTACAAGCAAGTTATCTCCGCAAAACTAGCATAATTGTCACATTAGTCTGTGTTTGGTCCGCACTTTTTTCTCTTGCCAACGTGGACTTGGACTTACTTGCACATATTTTAATAAATATTTTTCTTTACATGTAAATAAGCATAACATGCAAAAGCTGTGGTCTGGCATTAGGTCGGTCATAAATCATGGTAAATGTAAAAACAGCTACTTAACTTCCATTCTAAACAACAATAAATCTGTTGATAACCCTAAATATATTGCTAATGTGTTTAATAACTTTTTTGCCAATGTTGGTACAAGACTACAGAGAAGGGATCGTGAATCCCTCGGGGAAGTCATAGCCCCTCATTCTATCTTAAAAGTAACTACTCAGAATCAATTTTTTTATCTCCTGTCACTCCACATGAAATCAGTACTTTTATTAGTAAGATGGATGCTAGTAAGTCCTCTGGCCCAAACAGTGTTCCTGTCACTATTTTGAAAACTGTTAGGGACTGCATATCTGAGCCTCTTGCATTTTTAGTCAATGACTCATTTACTAGTGGTAATTTTCCAGAGAAATTACAACTAGCGAGGATTACTCCTGTTTTTAAGAAAGGCTCAGGATTTGACAAAGACAATTATAGACCAATTTCTGTTCGTTCCAACTTTAGTAAATTATTTGAAAAAGCTATGTATCATCGCCTTTACAGTTATTTGGAAGAACTAAAAATACTTCATCCACTTCAGTTTGGTTTCAGAGAAAAATGTTCAACCTCCCATAATCTTATCTCTATCACTGAATCTATTCGTCAGTCCATTGATCATAATGAATTTGGCTGTGGTATATTTATAGATTTAAAAAAAGCATTTGATAGGTACTGTTAATCATGCAATCCTATTAACTAAGTTTAACCATGATTATGAATGATGGTAAAAAAGGTGTAATATGCCCGTGAGAATGATGATATGCTAGTTGCTTGGCAACGGGCGAAAGGACAACTGAAAAGAAATCAGAGTCCCAGGCAGGAATCGAACCTACAACCTCCATAACACCGGTCAGATGCTCTAACCACTGAGCTACAGGAACCCCTGGTGAGCTAGGTTGTTTATCTAGGTTCTTATACAAAGTGTCCCACTGTGGTCTGCGGGCTAAACAATGTATATGTTATTCAGACATGATAATGATTATGAATGATGGTAAGGTGTAATATGCCCATGAGAATGATGATATGCTAGTTGCTTGGCAATGGGCAAAAGGACAACTCCGGTGTTACAGAGGTTATAGGTTTGATTCCTGCCTGGGACTCTGATTTCTTTTCAGTTGTCCTCTAGCCCATTGCCAAGCAACTAGCATATTAAGCTTAACCATTATGGAATAAGGGGTATTGTGCATGATTGGTTCAAATCTTACTTATCCCAAAGAGAACAATTTGTAAATGTTAATGGTCATATAATTTAATTCATTTTCATTACCAATCACTTGTGGTGTTCCACAAGGATCTATTCTAGGACCCCTCTTATTCTTATTATATGTAAATGATTTGCCCAATACTTCTAGCTTACTAAAATTTCATCTATTTGTTGATGACACTAATCTTTATTTCTCTAGCAAAAACCTTAGTCACTTCACAGCAACCCTAAATCACGAATTAGAATCTGTTGCTGAATGGATGAAATGTAATCGATTAGCACTTAATATCTCTAAAACTAATATTATACTTTTCCATTCTAGTAAACTTAAACCTAAGCAGTCATTAAGATTTAAAATTGATGATGCACTTATTAAACAAACTGACTCTACCAAGTACCTAGGCATAACATTCAATTCCAGCTTAACTTGAAAAAGTCATATTAATGAGCTTTGTCTGAAACTATCAAAAACGGTAGGTATCTTGTCAAAGGTGAGACATTTTGTTGACAACCATATTCTTGTCACGCTTTATTATTCTCTTATCTATCCCTTCCTCACTTATGGTGTCCATGTCTGGGGTCTAATCCCTTCCCCTCATTTCTAACTCAACTATTTATTATCCAAAAACAAGCAATCAGAATAATTTCTTTCTCTGAACCAAAATCCCATTCTAAGTCACTTTTCAAATCCTTCAACCTGCTAAAGCTTAATGATGTTATTGAATCACAGATACTCTCTTTTGTTTATCAATGGTCACGCAGATTGTTACCCCCCTGTTTCAATGAATATTTCAAATTTACTTCTTCTGTTCATTCCTATTCAACAAGGCAATCATGTAATAAAAACCTTATGTAGCCTCTGTTAATATCACTCAATATGTCTTACGCTCTCTAAAATTCACTGGTCCTCGTCTTTGGAACTCTTTGTCCACAAGTATCACTAACTCAAGTTCTTTTAGAGTAAGAAATACTATTTTAAAAGAATATATATTTATACTCTTAATTTTGTCTGTAATTGTATTTCAGTAGAGGGGTCATCCACTAGATTTAGCCTTTGCTATTTGGATGATCCCTACTTGCTCTCGTCTTTGTAGTTTCATTTTCTTTTATTCCTTAATTTGCCCATGTACATGTAAACTTAACTTATATGTTGTGTAAATCTGAGCTAAGTTAAATAAAATCATCTTGTCTTGTCATTTTGTCTTGAACTGAAGTGAATGGACATGTCATTTGCAATTCACATCAGCCCTCCAGTTCGAGGATATCATGCGATCTGACAGAGTTTGTACTATCGATGAATACAATTTTAAATGTAAAAAAAGCCTATTTTAAGGGATTTCTCAAACGTTTCAAAGTAAAAACGTGCAATGTCGAACTCACAACTGACCAATGGCATGATCAAAGTGAACGACAGATTAAGTTCTGAATCAATAGCACTGAACTTCACCTGTATTTAGCTGTTTACTGATGAAAAGTTAATAATAAGAATAGAATGGCACCTACCTGACTTATCTTTAAGCCGTTGTCAGGAAAGCAAAAGTTCAAGAAAATGATCTGCGATCTAAGTTGAGCGGTGACTGCGTGACAGAAATGCGTGACAGGGGAATAAAGTGTTTGTATCGCAGCCACCTGTATCGCAGCCATAGCCCATTGCAGAAACGTGAGAGGACTGGGACGAGTTTCTTATGTTGATTAGATTGAAAATCTAAACATTTCAACTGAAATGTTACTGAATGAAAAGCTACCCAGTCAAGTTTGAGAGTTTTCAGCTGAAAATTGTTCAAATCAGCATCTTGCAAAACTTGCAAAATTCCATACAAACCCTTACAATTGTTTGGCCTGTCTACCCAATCCATACAAACTCTCTATTTTAGGTGATATTTGAAGTGCTATCATTTTGCCATTTTCCTCCACTAAATAATACTTCTATTCTTGCTTAAGACTCAAAGTTAGTTGATCTTTCATTTGAATATCTTAGTTTTTCAAACAAACTAAAAACAACCAGTCCCCTCACGTTTCTGCACCATTTGGCTAACTCAATGTTGTACCCATTTCAAATCTCCTGGGCGTAAGATTCTTTGTGTATCGTATTTGCATTATAACGTAGCATTCATATTTAAATGATATGGAAATACCTGGAACAAAACGTTTTATTCCCAAGGGGTTTGAATTGGGTTACAACATTGAGTAAGCGGAATGGGCCTATTGAATTACGTGTAATGTGGGTCTATGCAAATCATGTAGTTTGCGTGAGATACGTGCTTAAACTGGTGACTCAAACACACGTAAGTATCATTTTGTTCATGATTGAAATGGGCAAGATTTAGCACGGCCCTAACAGGGTCAGTATGGGGCTTTCGTGACTAGCCGCCCTTCCAAGATTTTATTTTCACAGCTATTTAAGAGTAGAATTATTTACAGTGTATAGCTGGTTTGCACGTTATGTTATCGCCACCGTGCTGTTGTACGGTAAACAATAGATCTCTCATTAGCTCACTGTGTTCGTCCGCCAGTATTTATTCGCTTCACCAGTGCTATCTGGCTCTAAAACCACTTTAGATGGCCCTGCGAAATACGAAATACCTAAAATGTGACCGTAAAGCCGCCAGTGCAGAGAAAGAAATTTTCCGACAGAAATGTTTTAACTTGTCCTGCTGACATCCAAGCGTTTGATTAGGATCTATGGATTTACATCTTTACATCACCCTACTGACGCCATTTTACTCGCCTGTTGCCAGAATTACCCCGGGTGGCCTCGAACAATTTACCCGCATCAACACAAAATCTGGACCACGGAAAAGGGATTTCGGACTAGTGACTAGACACTAAAAACGAGAGACTTTGAACAAGGGACTTAGGGACTAATGCCCAGGGACTATGGACTATATGCTGACCCGTGTTTCAGGACTACGGTTGGGGGATGAAATGCAGCCTTGGGGATAGCGACTCTTGTCAAATGTGGGAAAGTTTTG
>OX419343.1:11554378-11559378 GCA_948470475.1 Galaxea fascicularis | reverse complement strand
TTCTCATTACACTCTAACGTTTGTTATAATATATATATTTAGCCAAGCCTACAAGCGGAGTTCCACAGTTCTTTACAGATAAACTAATATCAATGGCAGGACTTGAGCCACGACTCCATTTAGGACTTCTCTGTGGTTTTTTACTGTTTTGCTGCAGAACCACAGCCACCATTCAATCAAATTAGTGAAACCCGGTACATTTTCCAAATATCATCGGCCTTTGTGCATGGTTCAGGGATAACTACATGATTATGATGAGCTTAAACGATTAACAAACCTTTGCTTCCATCATCACAGTTTAATTACATATTTATATTCTAGTCAAATCTTCCTACCTTCACTCTACTGTTTGTTTTCCCTTTCTAGGCCGTCTAAATGCAATATCCTCGCTTTTTTCAAATCCCAAGTCACTGTCCATTCTTTATTTAGAATGGACAGTGACTTGGGACGGCCTAGAAAGGCCTAGAACGGGAAAAAGAAACAGTAGAGTGAAGGTAGGAAGGCTTTATTTGACTAGAATATAAATATTTCCACTGCTACTCGGTTCGTTGGAATTCTAGGTTTTTAACGGTCAATTTTTATTTATCAACTTTTGATGACACACACCACGATTGGGCTGCCTGTGAATAACCTAGACAAATTGCTAATCAATTTTATTGAAATAAACTTATGTCCGTGTAAAAGACAAAACAGGAGTAACAACCTGGGGACAGTTTAGGCCAGTTAACAATCATTCCGAACGCAGAGTTAGCATAATACTGATAATAGCCGCCATTTCACACAAAATAATTGCTGTGCTGAGCAAATACAACGGGAAAACATCATCCAGGACACACCAACGTTCGAAGACTGAGCGCCTGATTAAAACCTTACAAAACCACCCCCTTGACAAACACCTTTTCATTATCACTCGCCCAGTCATCATGAGCTTGTTCAATTTTTTCATCAGTGGTGTCATCTGAAACATTGCTAGCTAGGCCGCAAGGCCGCTTATTAAAAAAAAAAACAGAGCTCAATTATCTCGGAATTCAGTAGGATACTTACCGCCTTCGGAACGAAATTTAGAGTGTACACTACTCCAGTCCCACTACTTGTAGGCCAAAAGCGTTTTCAAATAAATTGCAAATAAACTTTTTAAGGCTCGTTTTTTTCATTTCCGCAAGTTTCTACATGGCATTCAAACACAACAATTTGAGCTCCCTATTATCAATAAATAAATAAAAAAAATCCCAAACTAATATAAGCTGCGAAACTCGCAGAATACCGTATTTATTCGTCTATAAGCCGGGCGATTTTTTCACAAAACTTTACCAAGATCTCCAAAATTTGAGCTAGAGAAGGGTCCTCGGCTTGTAGCCGAGTGTTTTGCCAAACAAAATTTTTCCGAAACCGGCAAATTCAAAGGAAACATAGATTTATTCGTCTATAAGCCGAGATACTGCATGTAGAAATAGATGACAATACAAGTTGAAGTTGGTCAGACTTTTATTGATGTGGTGGCTCCTGAAGGAGCCGTTGGTTGTTTTTGGGATGAAGTAAATACGGCTTACTGTTCGTCCTCAGTGTCAACATTGAATTGGTAGTCACTTGAAGGGATAGACGAGAGGGCCCTTCCTCGATCCTGAGACTGGGACCGAGTAATAAGAAATAAGAATAATAGTAATAATAGTAATAAGAAAAGAAACCACAATCAATTGTCATATATACAGGTTATTGGAATAGTGATCTTCAAAAAAATTCTCCCATTTTTTGCCACTTGCCCTGTCAACCTTTCCCTGAAAGCTTGGCAGTGAACATACTTTTCCAACGACGTCCAAAGTGTTTTGTTCATTTTAGGGAACCCAACCGATCTGATTTTCTCTTGTTTCTAATAGGCAAAACACTCCGATGCCGTAATATTGGCCGGGTTTAGGTTTAACCTAAATCGTATCGAATCCATCGTGTGTTAGTTGGGTTTGACTGCAGTCCTAAACGACTCCGTTGCACGCGATCTGGTTTTCTCGTCTTTGGCGAGTTACAATTTAGCCCTTTGAGTGAAGGCCCCTTCCTTTAAGGCCGGTACACACGAGGGAGCTTGCTCCTGAAACAGACTCCTGGAGCAGATTTGCCCCTGGAGCTTGCTCCCTCATATCAAACCAGTTTGATATGAGGGAACAAAACTCGGGAGCAAAAGTTTTTTTGCGCAACAAATTTTTTCGCCAGAAATCGTTGGTGCAGACGATGGAGCTTTGCTCCGGGAGCGTGTTGCAGGAGCGTGCTGCGGGAGCAAGCTCCCTCGTGTGTACCGGCCTTTATGGTATGCGGCGGGTGGTTGTTGGGCCTGCAGTGGTTGTTGCGTCTGCATGCTATACTTGAAGCCACTTTTTTGCTAGAATTTTCGAGAATTTGTTTTAGGTTTGCAACTGCTGAGTGGGTACTGTGTTACTAAGAGCAAGATTCGTTTCAGTGTTTTAGTTTTTTGGAGGAGGGTTTGCTTTCTTTCCTCAAATTTCACTTATGAGAGTGTGTTCATAAAATTCCACAGATAGCCTATTGAGGTTTCCTTTTGCTTTATTTTTGATGTGCGTGCTTTTTTTTCTAGGCAAAAAGCAGGGGGTCCATGGACCAGGTCCATACAAGTGGTCCATTTACCGGGTCCAAAAGAGGGATGTATGGACTCCTATTCCATTTTTTGTCCTTGCCCTGCACAATTAAACATCAATTGCAAGACGTGAAAGTCCGTGTAAGAACCTATAAAACTCACGAATGATGTAAATAAAAAAAACAACAGGTTCTAAACAACTACGGTGGTAACGAGGTAAATTTTTTCGTCTGATTTTTTGATGCCAGATCCCGGGGCTGTGATCCCTAATCCCATATACCTTGTTACGACCCTGAAACAACAGCTCGGCCAGTTGAAAACTTAGATAAATATTCAGGGGTCTCGTTTGTGGACTATTTAACATGTAATGTCCGGTAGTTCACACGAAATATTCAATTTTCAGAAGCCTGACGTCCGCTTGTTCAACCTTCAAAACGTTACCGAAATCAATAAATATTATAAATTCTCGTATAGAATACAGGAAACTGTCAAGTATAGAAGTGAGATTGTTAAAATGCTAACCTCAGTTTTGCCAGGGGGCTTAAGATCGTTTTGCCTTTCTCAGTTAAATCCAAAGGTTTTGCAACGACGGCGGCCAAAGCAATCGTATTTGAGTCCTCATTCGGCAATCACCGTTGTGTGACACCTTTCATGAATAATCTTTTATTTCGCATCAGGTCACACAAAAGGAAAGTGCTTCCGTTGTTGACAGAATTTGCACATACCGTAATTTACTTACTGCCAAAATTATATTCGAGTAGCTTGGAAACTGGGAAACGTGGACGGGCACTTTTTGCCGCATAAAGAGATACGTAACAAGCTGCCTTGGAGAATAAAAGCCGGGGAGACTTTGCCGCATCTCAGGGTCGTTTCCAAGTTTCAAGAGTAAGAAAATTGTCTTTATCTTTATTGTGTGCAAAAGTTGCGATGCGAGGGTTACAACGATAAGACATGGTTAAATGTATGTACAGTGGAAACAAGATGTCATAACAGGAGTTCGTTATAAACGTGCAAGGCCCTATCGTTATAACGGGGATGCTTTATAAAACATTAAAAGAAATCGTGTAGATCGATGTCATACAAGCGTCTTCTAAGAGCATAAAATGAACTCTTGACAGAATTCTTCTTGTTAAAAATCATATCATATCGTTATGCAGAGGTACTGTAAATTTTAGGTTTGGTTTTCTGGATTTTTTTTTCCCATTTAGTAGGATTCTCTTCATATCGGGGTTCGTTACTGATAACGGTTCTCTGTTCTCGAATGCAACTTGTTCCCTCACACTTCTTTACTCAAAAAGTCCCGATCCACGTTTCTCAATTGCCACGTCCAATGTAATGTTACGAGTTAGTGAAGTATTTGCATATTCTGTCAACACCTCACTTTCCTTTTGTCTGATGCGAAGTGAAAGATTATTCATGAAAGTGTCACACAACGGTGCTTTTAAGAAACAGCCACATGCTTGAATGCCGTTGTTGCAAAGCCTTTGGATTTGACTAAGAAAGGCAAAACGGTCTTAAGCCCCTTGCCTACATTGAGGTTAGTATTCTAAGTGGAATCTTACTTCTTTACTAGACAGTTTACTTCATGTTCTAGACGAGAATGTATGATATTTTTCCTGATATCGAATGTTCAACTTGCTGAGCACGTGCTGTGGGCTGAAGTCGCTACGTCTTTTATTATGCGCGTATTTCAACACGCAGCATCCCCTCGAAACATTAGACTGGTCTATCTAAATTGTTCTAAGGTACCGTTTCTTCCATGTATTAGCCAAAACTCATTTCCCATGATATCACACAGTGTGGGCTTAATTAAAACAATTTATGTGTGAAATGTTAAGGATTTTGAGTATAAACCATTTGTTTCGCAAGCATAGTCGCAGGCATTTTGCCTCACAGACATGTTCACAATGTTTTCGGAAATAATTGCATAAGTTTTATCTTGGAGTAGTCTCTCATTTTTGCCAGTTTCTCAGCCAAAGCAAAGCGAGCGAATCACTTCGTCAGCGCGCGTAAAAATGCCACCGACCGCGCGTTACCTCGCGGGGTCACCTCTCACGCGCGCTCTGGCTCTCTTTTTGCACGCGAGGCGTGAGTCAACGAATTTATTTTGGGATTCAACGCTCCGATTAAGGGCCTCGTCATATAAGCCCGGTTAACCGGGCTGGCTCGGTTAGCGAAATGAAATAGGTTTCGTTCATATGGCGACTTTCGGCCCGCTTTCCGAGATGAAACATTTGAAAAATTGGTGAGGCGACCATTCAGGCATGAAATCTAACGAACAAGCTTGGCGAGAATAGAATTTCTCGATGTTCTTTGTTTAAGCAGCCTCAAATTTCCTTTGACTTTACGTTAACTATCAAATGAAACTATTCCGAGTTTCATTTTCGAAGAAAAGAGAGGTAAAATCTCGGTAATGTCA
>OX419343.1:11481878-11549378 GCA_948470475.1 Galaxea fascicularis | reverse complement strand
AATTGGACACCCACGTAATCGCGGGCCAATTACGCGACAAATAGACGCGCAAAGAACCAATCAGAATCAAGAATTTATTATAGATACGATTATAATAATTATTATGGCCATTAAGGCTCTGTTTACAGTTGTACGTAGAGGCAAGGTGCCCCGGCTAACCAGGCTACCCGGCTAGGCCTAAGTGGGAATAGTTGGTGGGTTATCTTTTGAGTGGCGGCCAAACACAACAAACACGATGGCGGACAAAAAAATACGTTTTGGTGGCAAGTTTAATTTTTTTTAATCATTCGTTTCGCTTGCGGCCGCTTTTCAGTGTCTAAGGCTATTACTTTTCACTCTACTAATTGAGCGTAGTCACCAAAGGCAGTTAACGTTAAAAGACTGCCTTGAAATGCAACGCTGCTTGAGCTGTCATCTCACTTCGGGTAACCGGGTAAGCCGGCACGTATAGCTTACATGGTAAAAAGATAGCCCTCCTAGAAGTAATAATCGATACTGTTGCTTTGTCCCACAGAAAATTATGGCCTAAAGCTGTAGAGAAACAGACTGCTAGCGCACTTTTTGCGGTAGGTTGTGTGAAAGAAATTATGGCTGACAATAAACTCTTCAATTATTGATGTACGTGGAAACCAATGATCAGTGAGACGAGACATGTTGTATATTTAGTGTTTAGATCATCGACGATCGTGGCCTGCCGCCAACTCGTAGCGGATGGTCTTGCTTTACTTCGGTTAGTGATTGGTTAACAAAACGCGCCCCACCTTATCAACAAATGAGAAGCCGAAACCAATCGTGTCTTGGCGGCACTTGAGCGCGCTTGCCGTGAGCTACAGTGGAACCTCGATTTAACGAAGTGCCAAAAGACTGGGGAAATTGGTTCGTTATATCGAGGGTTCGTTATATCGAAAACCTCGATATAACGAATTTGCGGAAAAACAACCAAAATGTTTGTTATATCGAGGTATAGTTAATGATTTTCTTTTTTAATCGTGACGTTGCGCTACCCAGCATTTCAGGATCTGAACGAAGGACAAATTTCAGTGGGAGTGTGTGGCAAGCGGGGAAACAAGGGCATTGGACTGGAAAATCCGGCCACTTATACCTTTTGCCACAAGAGGCCTTCAAAAATAAATTAATAGAACTAATAAGAAAAGTAGGATAAAACGGACTGTAGATTTGTCGATAGTGTCAGTGTGTGCATTGATAATGAGCTGTTAACTGTGAGGTTGTTCTATTGTTACAGGATTAAAGGATTTTCTTCCTGGTCGGTCCGTTTCGCATTTATCTCTTCTTTATATCGGGGTACATTTTATGTTTGCGCTCCTGGATTGCGTTCGTTATACCGAGGACTTCGTTAAATAGAGGTTCGTTAAATCGAGGTTCCACTGTACATATAATGACTTCGAATTGTGATTGGATCATTGCACTACGTACGTCTGTGGTGATTGGTCAAGGTAATTGCTTTGGTTTTGATGAGAGCAGTTTTCCAAGTGTAAAACCAAAACTAAATTAATTACTTCAGCCAGTCACAACAGATATAAACCGTGCAATGAGCCAATCAGAATTCGAAGCAATGGCATCTAACCGGCGCCAAGAGCGGAAAAATACGCGCGTGCAAGTCGCGATTGGTTGAAAAAGTGGCGCGAGTTTTGCTGGCCAATCACAGAGCGGCGGATGCAATGCAAAAGAAGCAAACAATTTACTTTCGATACTCAATTGAAAACCCTTCTATTGCTTGATTTCACTCACTTGACAAGGCGGCCATGTTACTGGTGAAAACAATAGGCCATTTCCGAGTTCATGTCTGCCTCCTCTTCAAAGGGAGTCTAAGTGCGAAGTTTTTGTGATGGTAATTAGTTCTACTTTACATATGAATGAAAACTAATTTTCATAACAAAAACTTCGCACTTAGACTCGTTTTGAAGAGGAGGCAGACATGAACTCGGAAATGGCCTATACAATTTTGATTTGCACAATTTGCATAAAAAATAAAGTTTAGTTCTCAGCGGAGAGACAGACTATTGTTCTTGACCACCAACATGGCCGCCATGACGTCACATGCAATCCAGCAATAGGACACTTAGAATTGAGAACCGTGGTTAATGAACACATTGTTATCGTTGGTTTGAGTCCTTTAACCGTACCTCTAACTATTATTATCGTCAGACTATAAATATGACTACCGTAACTATATAACTTTCTGGATGTTTTCTTCTTTCCCCACCTCCTAGTTCAATGTTGGACGTTTGGCGGTTAAAAAGGCATGAGAATTGTTTAGTAAGATTCAACATTGGCCCACCATTGAAAAGCGAAGGGGACAAGAAACACGAATGAGCCCAATTTGGTCAGTCTTCCCAAGGGATTTGTCAAAACTTTTAGACAAGACGGATGGAAATGTTTTTGTCATTTCAGTAAGCTAGGAACCAAGGCGGCATTACTTTGTGAGTGAGTCCTTCTCTTTAGTATAAATATGCCACAGGAAAAGAAGGCCCAGATCGATTTTCATCGTGACTTCGTAGCTCCACTTAGAAATTTCAGCGAGATACAATTGCAGGATTTTTCTGTTTAGAGACAGTCAGTCGTTTTTAATTATCCTTTCGTTTTAGTTTTTAATCGTTCTGACCGTTGAGAGTTTGATTTCCTACTGCCTAAGTTCTTGTCATGTGCACGGCTTTCGCCGGGAAGTGGTTTCCAGTCCACTCATCCCACCTCCCGCTGTGCAAAATTAATTCCAGTCTTCTGAGTCGACAAAGGATTCATTTAATTCTTGAGTCGAGAATTACAACTGGGACATTGTTGATTATCAACTGCATGACTTATGTGTGTCCGTCTTGTGTGTGTGTGTGTTTTTTTTTTGTTTTTTTTAAGCGTTTGGGAATCTTTTGTGTAAATTCGAGGAATTTTTGCTTTATTTTGCAGGAGTGGTCCGTTTTCCTGAAAGGCTATGTGTATTCACTTGTACGAGGTATGTATTTAAAGGATGGAGGTGGGGAGGGAAATTCTTTGATCCATTCTCTGGCACAGCTGTCGCCGGGAAGTGGTTCTTTGTCCGCTCATCCCATCTCCCGCTGTGCTATATTAAAATCCAGTCTACTGAGTCGGCAAAAGATTTTTGATTTCTGAGTCGAGAATTACAGCTGGAAAATTCTGCAGCCAATTAAACAGTTTTCCAGTCTTTTTTATCGGTTATTTTTGGTACTTACTTATGATTCGTTGAATTTGACTTCAGTTTTCAGGAATGCTGTTATGTATACGTTTGTTTTACTGAAAGCTGATTTCATGATCAGGTATTTTAATTTTAACTTATTTTTGTGGGTGGGTAGCGAGCGTGGGGTGACGGAGGTCAGGTCGGGAATTTCACGTTTTTTTTGAAATCTTGCACAGCTATCGCCGGGAAGTGGTTCTTTGTCCACTCATCCCATCTCCCGCTGTGCTATATTAAAATCCAGCCTACTGAGTCGGCAAAGGATTTTTTCCTTCCCGAGTCGAGAATTACAGCTGGAAAATTTTCTAATGTAGCCACCTAGCTTGTCTTGTTTGTTTGTTTGTTTTGTTTTTTTTACAGTTGCGAGTTTTTTTTAACTAACTCGTTGAATCTCCCTTCAGTTTTCAGGATCCTGTTTATTTTACTGGAAAGCTGATTTTGTGATATATATGGTATGTTCTTTTTATGGTTAGGTAATGAGGGGGGAGGGGTGGGTAGGTGGGGGAGGAGGTCAGGTCGAAAATTCCACTTTTGCTTTGATGTTTCGCATAGCTATCGCCGGGAACCGGTTCTCTCTCCGCTCTGCCCACCTCCCGCTGTGCTATATTAAAATCCGGTGTTCTGAGTCGGCAAAGGTATCATAGTTTCCCATGTCGAGAATTACAGCCAGAATATTTATATCGAAGTCTTAAGTTGTTGCCTCAAGTTTTCAGTGGCAAAGAAAAAGTGAAATTCAGCACTAGCATTACAGGGGTTAACTGGCATTGCAGGGGAAAAAGGATGCTGGATAAACCTCAAAGTAACCAATTAGAAGAGGCTAGCCGTTTAATCTCTTGTCTAGTGTGGTCGTTAGGTAGTTAATGTTAGTCAAGTAATCTACGAGTGTATCCGTTTAATGTATGTTTTCAGAAAAAAATTAATTTAAGCTGTTGTGAACATACGAAAACCAAATGCCCAACTCTTGTTTTGTTGACAGTACACAACAAGCCTGCAAAATGAGTACTCTGTTGATTAGCAGTAACTCCGAAACTCAAACTACCTTGGTCTCCTCCTACATCCTTATTTTCACTTGTTAAACTTAGCTTGACAGCTCTGGTGCAATATGGCGCCCTAAAAAGTGGACGCCCTGTAAAAAGTGGAAACGTATACCAAGCCCAGAGTATAGGCACTTTAAGTCGACGGCATTCCAGCTCCTATTAGCTGTCCTTTGTCAAATCATAAACTAATAACTTGTAACCCTTGTTAAGTTTGTTTTACAGATACTTACGTGCACAGTTGTTGTAGCTAGTTATAGTTACACTGCACGACTATACATGCTTATGTGTCATTTACAAGCCTCCATTTAGTTAAAGTCATTCTGTTACGACTGATTTATTTCAGACTGCGCGGACGGATAAGCTCAGCATCAGTTACGGGGGGCTCTATTCTATGCTAGCCCAGCACAGGATGGTACATTAAAAACAGGAACACCATCGCAGCATTTCGCGGTAGCTGCATCGAACACGGCTCCTCCGCAGCAAGTTGGACTTGTAAGTCCTGCCCTGGTGCCCACATGGCCATCGCAACATATTTCTGTGACAGGGTTGTACGAAGTTGATCCACAGCAGACTGGCTTTGATGGTGTCTTTGCAACAACGGTAGCTCCGCAGCATAAGGAAGACGATTGGTTGTATGAGGCACTCCCGCAACAGGCAAAGCTCGGTCCTGCTTTGAGAACTATGACTCCTTCGCAGCAAAGGTGAGTGTCTTGGGTATACGACTGACTGCCGCAGCAAGCTCCCGTTGCCCCTGGCTTGGGTAAGACGTTAGAGTCGCAGCATAATTGGGTAGCTCCGTCGTATCCCTGGCTTCCACAGCATTGTGCTTGTGGTCCTGACACGAATGCTACGTTGCTGTCACAGCACAAGGTGGTATTAGTATCGTAGCTGTTTGGCCCACAGCATGCTGATAGCGATCCCATTTTTGGCACAACGTTACTGTCACAGCACAACTGGACAGACGCGTCGTATGAATGATCGCCACAACATCCTGGCAGTGCAGTGGGTCCTGTGGGCTTGTGCATCACGTTATCATTGCAGCATAATTGGGTGCTCATATCGTATCCGTCACTTGCGCAACAAGCTGGCATTGCACCAGGACTGGTCGCTTTGTGAGAGACCGTACCCTCACAACAAATCTGAGAAAGGGGGTCGTACGAGTTACTATCGCAGCACATAGGCGTACTTCCTGTCTTGGGTTCAGCATTGCCATTGCAGCAAATGTGGGTGGCAGTGCTGAAGGGAGCGCCTCCGCAGTAACTTACGGCAGGCGGTACTGGTGCTTGGCGGCGATACCTGGTTTCCAGCTTGTTCGGTACTAATAAAAGTGGGAAGTAATCACGGCGAAGAGATTAGTTGGATCACGTTGAATATCTTGACTTCGTACAGTGTGATATTTCAACTGCATTTACTCACTGAACATGTACTCTGATAGGTTTCCTTTGAAACACAGGAGTAAATTTACGCTTGAACAAGCAATAATTAAATGTACTAGCAGCGGGGAATTTTAAGAATCGTGTTCATCAAAGGGCGTAGCAAATGAAAGAAATACCCTCAAACCGGCAACCCGTAAAGCAAATCAGTATCTGTGATATTTAAGAATGCTTCACCTTTTCAAATATTAAATCAAGAATGACAATAGTTGCTGGATTCAGTCCTGCAAAAATATTGGAAATAGTGAATCAAGGCCCTCAGCTTCAGCCAATACGTAGACGCAAAATATTATGTGTCGTTAATGGAAAAGGTGACAAACTTCGAATTCCTTCTTTAACTAAAACGTGCATATAGGCAGAAATTCACCGCTTTTTCTTGCAGACAGTGGTGAAAGAAACTTGAGCAAAACGTCGATTCATGAGATACACCGGCCACAGTGACTGCTCTGTCAGTTATGACAGGGGTCCCACTCTTTTGTTAGAGCATTTTTAGGTTAGTTTCCCACAACCATAGCAATGGGAAGCCTTGTTTCGCCGGCTTGGGGCACGCCATTATTGCCTAAGTGAATGCGTACAGGAAAGTTACCTGGGTATTTTCCTCGTAAATACAATCCTCTACATGGTTTTGTTTTACAAATTTTCGTATTCCTAGTTGCGCAGTTTGTTTACTTTGACAGTTACAGGCTATGTGGTTTTGAAAACAACAACCCTGGAAGTAAAGCAATTTGTGTCGCTGATTGGCAATTAGTGATACTAAGTATTCATTTGGATAAGTTCATTACTGACTGAGTATTAGTGATCGGATAATCTACAAACAAAGCTATAATTTCTGGAATGTTGTAAGCGTGGTATAGGTTTATGCCTTTCTCACCCAAATTGTACCTGACATAAAATAATCAGAAGGCAAATTAAAGCCCTGGTAGTGGGCTTAGGTCTCAAATTTTATGGTCCATTCTCACAACAGTTTCAGAAACGGTGCCTTCACAGTTTTACAACAGCTTTCAAGTTTAAAACTTGAAAACGTCCCTTGACAACATCCAGGGGTTGGTGGCCTGACCCCTTTCTCCTTTTGAGAGACAAACGACTTCACATCAGCACAATTTGTTAGTATCAAGATGAAGTTGATGCTAACAAACAATTTTTTCTTCGGGCATTAATTGAGACTATCGAAAAAGTTACGCAAAACCCGTAAACAGCCGATGCGGCATATCAAAAGAAATATGTTTTTTTCTCACAGTCATGATCAAACAATACCGTCTTACAAATATTTGATAAAGTACGTACGAATGGCTAACACGCAATTCAATGCTGTACAAAAGAATGAACGATCTTGATATAATGTAGAGTCTTTGATTTGCCCACAAATTACGGCTTTGTCAGTTTGAAATAACAAATACCGCCGGCTATACCAAAATCAAGCCCGTTCATGCGTTAGTGTTGGAAACCAATGAGGAACGCTTTGAAATCAGACGGTATGTCTTATGACACTGAGTTTGAAGATGTAGCTGATCATTGCAGTTATGAACATTACTTGAGCGGTAGTGAAACTGAAGCCTGAAAAAAATTAAGGCCTACACTGGAGTCCGACCCATGACATCTGCGGTACCGGTGCTGTACTCTACCAACTGAGCTGACAAGTTCTTATGTAGGTTTAGCAAGAATCTTATTTAATGGAAACACAATTATCAGGAAATAAAACAATTAGAGCCTGTTTGAAACAAAGGTAAGCCCTTAAGGTGTTTTTAAGAATGGTTATTAGATGGCGAAAAAGCCACTTACCGAAGATATGTTATTTCTGTATTTACACTTGCCTTGATATTTAAATCAATCTTTTCCAAAGTTGCACCGAGCAGTCTGAGGACGCATATGTTGAACTGCATTAGGCTGGGTGTTTATTAATGGCTTTTTTGATTATCTTCTGTTATTTGGGATCTAACGGACTGTCCTTACAAATGCCTTTTTTTTTATCTTTTTTGTTTGCTTCACTTACCATTTTCGGAGTCTGCACTGAGCGTGTCTCTTGGAAAGGACGCACAGCTGCTGAAGACGGCAAACAGAGCTGCGCATAAACAAATGGAGACAGTCGGGGACATGATGCCGATCGTATTTCTTGAGTCTCGGACTGGCACTCTGATAACCTGCAACGCGACGACTTATGACAACTGCAACAGTTTCTGTCAAGATATATGGTCCTCTTATAGCTTGCTTCTTTAGATTTGTGTGCAATATCAGTTTAAATAAGTTGTTGCTAGCTATTTATTTTTAACTGTCTAGCGACAGTATTGTGACAATTATACCGGTGATGGGCGTCAGGCACAACGATGAAAAATAACTGAAACGAGGATATTTGCTATTTACTTCTTTTGGCTTATTAAAGTTTCTGTCACTCATTTTGTACAAATGCCACTATTTGTGAGTGGTAATACACGACTTTGCATGATTTATGAACTCCGGCCAAAACAAGACACTGACATTGTACTTGAAAGAGATAAATCCTTAATTGCCACAAACTAGTGAATTATATTAATAACATTAATTTCAATAGAATAAATTAACCAAATCCTCAATAATTCAATTAACAAAGATACGGCCTTGAGAAAGAGGAAGATTCGTAATTTTCTTCTGATTGTATCACTTGAAAGGAACATTTTAATATCATTTTTCAGAACAGTTTTTAATGAAAGGAAAATTCTAACATAGCTTAACAATATCATGTAGGTTCATTCAATCTATTGTTGTGGTTACGTTTCTACAACACCACTCTGCGGTGAATATTGGAATGAAAGGCAAGATTCACACATCTCTAGTAATTAAAGCCCCCTTCCTACCGTCAGTGTTGTAAGCACACCGTGCACGAACTAACTTTTGTGTATCGGAAATTGTGCTTTAACTTGAAAAAAGTCACAAATCAATCACGGCAATTAGTATCCTTCCAAAAAGCAACCTTTGATCAGTGATATAGATAAACTGACTGCACATGCTGCGTTGTATAAATTGCGTCATAATCCTATGTGGGCAAGCTTAGTTCAAATTCCACGATATTCATCCTTAAAGAAAAGTAAAGGATTTGAGTATGATTGATAAATTTGCCTTGCTTTTTAGTCACATCGCCAACATAACAAGCATGTGATCGTGAGTTTTTAAGGTGTTGGAGTCTGAGGTAACTAAAGGCGAAACATTTAGAGAATATGAAAAACTGACGTAATTAAATTCACCTTGCTAAACAAGCAAGCACACGTGCTATGTTGTAATAACAATTAAATTTAATTAGGTACATCAGTAGTGTAAGATTGGGATCCGACTTCATATGTGGTTCCTGGGAAAACACCTCTTAGAAATGACTATGAAATCTTTACAGCCAATTCTACTGGACGGTCCTGTCGTTCATTTCATTTCTGAATAGTTGTTTCGTTAATTTTACAATCGTATTGATCGCATTAGAAATTGTTGTATGTCCCATAACTGTCGATATCCGATTGTCAGTAAGTTTCAGTATACCTGTGTCATGATTGGAGAATAAACGTTGAAAACAAGAAAGATACAGTCTTTGGTTTCAAAAACAAAAATTGTCCTTCTTTGAGTCCGACGTTTGTGTCAGTGTTCATGGAGCAACAGATTAATTTTCTTTAAGAATTGTGTCTGTGTTATTTACAATCCTAAATGTACTGATGTAGTCAGTGTTAGGTTCCATTTTAGCCCATACTCATATGAAGCTAGAATTTCTGTTACGTAACATACGCGTATTTTTAGAAACTCCGGAGTGCGAGAATTTTTTAGCCTGAGATTTTGGAAACTTTTCAAAATTAGAAAAACACGTTGAGATCCTTGACTCTTGTGGTCTGCATATTACGTCCTAGGGAGACAACGATATTTGTTTGACGCTTATTTTCGCCGGCGTGTTGTGCTTCATTGTGAAGTATATATCCCTGGAAAGAACTGTGGTATATATACAATATTTACAACTGTATTAAAATAATAAAAAAACTACAGGTGATCGATTCAGGAAGCATATTTGAAAAACTATAAGTAACTGAAGTGAGTTTATTTTATAAGAACCGAAGACTGCAACAAATAAGGAGATTCGAAGCGTGGAAATATTCGCTCTCTTCAAAAACTATTGCACCGTTTAATTAAAAGATACTGTCCCACCGATTGTTGTTATAAGATTACTTAAAACGTGCGGAATCACTTTCTATATCGCACAAACGGTCCGTTTAAATTGCTGGATTTCAAATGGTGTCTTGGAATTAGGAAAAGGAGGAATATTAATTTTTGGCATTCTATTGTGGCATTCTACCTCAGGCTGGCGAAGTTGCTTGAAGTTGCAAGGTAGAGTGCCACAATTGACGCACGAGGAGGTAGAAAACTCTGTTTACTAAATCGCCACATTCCACCTTAAACGTAAATCGTAACTTGTCACAAGCTAAAAAACAATAAAGGAATGGACAATGTCTAGCGTGCGTCCATCCAATTCGGGATGCACGCGGATAGTTGGGAGAGCACGAAGGTAGCGTAAGAGATGCTCGAGGCGCAGCCGAGAGCATCTCTAGCTACCTAAGTGCTCTCCCAACTATCCAAGTGCATCCCGAATTGGAAGGACGCACCGGCTAGACATTGTCCATTGCTTTTATAACATAGCGAGACATTTTTCGCGCTGAAAAGTCGCTTTTTCTGTACTGATCAAATTACATATTCTCTTAACCGCGTGGGTGCATACTAAAAATAGAATGACTTGTTTTTCAAAAACACATTTACTTTTACACGCTTACATCTGCGAGTGACAAAATAAGTGTATCAAAATACCACACATAAGCCTTCCAGCTTAAAATATTTAGTTAAGATGTCAAGGAAAAAGTTTCTTTAAAATCATCATTCAAAATGATGCATGCTTTAAAACGTCTTGGGTCTTACGAGTCATTTTGAAGGGCTCGCCGAAGAGCCCACGACTTGCACATTTTGAATCGTGCAGTTGCTGAAAATGGAGTCGAAATTACACGACAATTTGAAACTCACTCTTTATCGTAGAAACATACCAGTTGGTGTTTTTCTTGGTCTTGTTTGTTTGTTTATCTTCGAATATTTTTTCGTAATCCCGCTCGGATAAATTTGCGAAGCGGTTGTTTTCACTGGTAGCACTTTCGCTTTGTTGATCTTTAGACGCTTCCGATACTTCTGCAACCATTTCAGACACGTTTTTAGGTCTTTAAAGTCATAGAAACACCCTACCTCAGATGCTGGGTTGACCAGCCATTATAATACCTAACGTTAAGTCAAAAAAGCTGTGAAAAAAGTTTTGCTGGCAAGAAATTTCATTGACACTGACGTCAGCCTTAACCATCTCTATGAACCATTCGTTTCTTTTTCATAAAATATTAGCCAATAAGAGCGCGCGTTAGAATGTAGCTATGTTATAATATTAATTTATAACACTGATTAAGTGCAATAGCCGCAAAATAAACAATCCTCAATACTTGAATTAATGAAGACTAGACGCGACTTGAATACCAGAAAAGATTGGTTACTTTTCTTGTAATTGTATTACTCTGAAAGGACCATTTGTAACTATCATTTGTTTAAAAACAGTTGTTACTCAAAGGAAAATTCTAACGATATCATGTTAGAGCAATCCGGGTAGGTTCATCATTCAATATTGTTGAGTTACGTTTCCACAACACACTCTGTGGTGAGTATTGCAATCAAAGCCAGCTTCGAAAAAGATCTAATTATAAATTATTACACCAGCTTAAAAGAACGTGACCCATGTTGTAAATACTCTGCACACGAAGTGACTTTTGTTTGCGACGTAACCACGACTGCACGAAAGTCATGGGTTATTTTTTTCCTTAAATCTCCAGTTCTAACTAATACTTCCGATCTTTGACCAACTTAAGGATCAACGCATAACGTAGCGCATGTTAGGCTGTATAAATCGCGTCTTAAGCATGGGTTGATAAAACAAATGATGTAGGCTTGGTAAAACGGGCAAGCTAAGAGTGCGTTTCTTTGGAAGAATCCAAGATCGGATTTTTAATGTAAGATCACGCGAATTCCAAGGAAACGAAAAATCCAAAAAAGGATTTTTGTCTTGACAACGCGCCCAGCGTGACTGTTTATCCCGTTGTTTTAAAAATGGCGGCGAGCCAATATTTATTTTTCGAAGAGTTCTGTTCCTCGCGGACGATTTGCCGCAGCAACAGCTCTTCCTTAGACCAGAAGATGAAGCAGTGGTATTGAACGGTGGTAAAGGCGAAGATAACTGTGACTGTCTGGCATTTTTCTGCAGATTAAAGAAACAAAAAGATCAGATGCATTAGAGAGATTGGCCCGATTTATTTTAGAGACGGATCATCCGTCTGGGACGAACTTGGGCAAAGAACGATAGTTCGTCTGATAATTCGTCTGCGTATAAATACGGGCAAACAGACGGATAATCCGTCCAGACGAACTAACTGGATAATTCGTGTTCATCGACGAATTATCCAGATTGTTCGTCTCGACGGATGATCCGTCTGTTTGCCCGTATTTATACGCAGACGAATTATCAGACGAACTATCGTTCTTTGCCCAAGTTCGTCCCAGACGGATGATCCGTCTCTAGTATAAATCGGGCCATTAACGGCAAAAGGGAAACGGCAGGCTACTGCTCATCATAAAAGCGTGAAAATTCTCTCATTTTAACTTGCCTCGTTTCTTTGAGATGTTGCTTGATATCTGGAGCTAACAGGACAGAAATGAGTTAATATCAAGCAGGGTTCTTACATTTTTGCCAAAATCCTAATTTCACTCTGACGTTTGTCGTTTGGCGTAAACGTCATGCTTAATCTCTCTATTATTTACCTCACGTGAACGTCTGAAACAACGAGTGCTGCAGGGGCACCCAACGAAGGTGTTCCGCAAAATATCTGTTCCTCAGTGGAAATTCAGCTGGCTGGCAAGTTATTAATTTTCACACACTTTCGCTAGGAAACTGTTAATATTTTTAGCATTCCAATCCGTGCTGGTTGGCTGAGAACAGAAACTGAGGAAGAGTCGGGGAGAACTCGTTCACATGACGCTTACCGCTGGTTCAATTCATCGCATGTGCATAAAAAAACCGGTTTTGACCGGTTCGTGATCGGCTGGACAAGCGGTTTAGAACCACGAGGTTAGTGTTGCGTGACATTGTATTTGCCGATAAATGTCTAATATAATTTCCCTCACCATCAAGCTGGGAGCTGGAATTTGCTCATGATCATCCTGGGAGTGCCGAACACCTTTTTTTCCCCAGCAACATTGCAAAATGCAAAAAATAATAATAATAAAAATAAAAATAAATAAATAAAAAATAGGTAGGTTCACACCAGACCCACAAGTGCACTTTCAAGGAAGGTTTCGACCTTACTTGAAAGTGCACTTCGGTACTTTGATGTTTTGACGTTTCTGTGGCGACCAAGTACGATCAGTCAAGTGAAACGACAACCGTTCACACACAAGTTCATCTTAAGTACACTTCAACCACAATTCAAGTGCACTTGAAATGTCTAGTTGAACCTACCTATTATTTTAGCGCTTTATTTTAATGTTCTTGCATAAGGTATTATTCTGCATGTTGCAAATAATTTTCGTTGGGTTCCCCTGGTATTGCGACGAATGGTTTCTATTTGCGTTTGAGATCACTCCAGCATTTATGAAATGTGCATAGCATTGAATATCTCCTAATTCATTATGATTTTCTTTGAACTTTTAGGTTAATTGTACTACCAGTTGACATTGAAAACCTACCTTGATCGTTCGCCATGCTTCAGCCGAAAACATGGCGTACAATCTCATACAGTCAGCGGCTCCGCGTGGGGGCTCACGTAATTTTTCTTTTCCCTCACTAAAATTGGTGAAAAACGGTAGAATTTACTTTTAAGCCGTGAAATTATAATATTTAACACATGTTTAAACAAAGGGCAAGCTTAAAACAAGGACAACCCAAGTTGTCTTGTTATTTTCTGATTGCGCAATGAATAGTAGTCTTATTAAAATCAAACGAAGAATGATCGTCGCAGTTGTGATCGCAATTTTTGCAATTGCGTAAAGAAGCCTGAAAAAATTCAGGACTTCAACGTAAGTGAATGATGCATATGAAAGAAATCATATGTGAACTGCGGATATGAAATCAAAAGAAGAATGATCGTCGCAGTTGTGATCGCAATTTTTGCAATTGCGTAAAGATGCCTGAAGCCTGATTTTTTTTTTTCAGGCTTCTTTACGCAATTGCAAAAATTGCGATCACAACTGCGACGATCAGTCTTCATTTGATTTCATATCCGCAGTTCACATATGATTTCTTTCATATGCATCACTCAGTAGTCTTATTGTCACACCACTTCGTCACGCGAAGTCACAGCATTGAAAAAAACGAACCCCAAACCTCTCTTACAACAGAACAGCGAACTTCTAAGAGAAAGAGAATCATGTTATGTAAGCTGAACACAAAACCGAAGGCTTTCAAAATGGCATCCGATGTTTACAACCGTGGAAAGCATTATAAACCCTTCAGTTCGTCAGAGATGTTCGTTCAAGATGTCACGGGTTCTGGAAAAAAAGCACATTGTTCCCTATATTTAACCGTATTGGGAAGTACGAAAACAACGTGCAAGGCAACATATCTTATTCAAAATTACGCTTTAAAGTGTTTAAACTTTAGAAAGCGACGTTTGGACGCTGACCAGCCCGTGTGAGAGGAAGGCAATTTCAGAATGTTTTACTCACCCTGCAGCCCTGACCGCCTCGGGCGAAGTATGGCGAATTTGGCGGAATTTACCGTGAATGACAAAGTTGTTTCGGAAGCGGGAGAAAACATCAGATGGATTAACAATACGGTTGAACTGTTACTATACATAATTGTCTTTTTGTTAAGAGTTTTGGACCCTGGAAATCTTTCAGTGTTGTGACTTAGGAAGGACAAATAAATCAAGGTAGGGCAAATTCCACTTATTTCTTTGTTGAGAATTTGATCGCCGTTTAAATTTTGCGGCTGTGCGGGGGCCATGATGTATGAAATTGTACGCCATGATTTGGTAGACCTTTCTCGAGAAAACTGCTTGCCAAACGTACCCTTTTTTGCATCATTTTAATTTCCCAAAGAAATGCGCACGGATCGTGAATCCTAAAAATTTGGATTTGGGTCGTATCGAATGAATCTACTCGGAGTGTGGATTCTTCAGGTTCATGGTCCAGTTTTAGATTTTGGTAAAGAAACGCAATATCCCTTTTTGGATCGAAGAATCTGGATTTAGATTTTCCCAAAGAAACGCACCCTTAGTTAAAATTCCACGAAATTCATTCTCTGAGAAAAAGAAATGGTGGTTCTGTGATTGATAAATTTGCCTGTCATTTATACTCATCAACCATCAAGCTTACGCTTGAGTTAGAAACAAAGCATGCGACCGTAAATTAAACAATAAGATAGTTTGGCTTCTGTGACCGACTCACAGTTTTCCTTTAGCCTTGCGATGCCATTTACCAGTATAAAATGTATGGCCACGTAACCATCCAAATCGGCTGAATTGAAAGTAGTATCGACGTACCTCCGCTGTGTTAGATTGGAGACACTTCTGACGATGTGAACGGGGTTAGCAACGTAAATATAAAAACGTCTCCTACCGTTCTATATGTAGCCATCAAACCCGACCTTAGAGTCTGGGTAAAACACTACTTCATCTAAGAACAGGTGGCTGACAAAATTTTTCTTTGGGATCATTTGCTCCCAACATTTCGGCCAAATGAGGTGACACCATCAGTTACGATCACCAGAGGCCTTACTCTGCTCGTCAAGAATAACATATTCTCGAATGTAGTTCTGACTAATGATCAAATTGTTGGTTGCAAGCGTCACCAAGATGATAAGAACGACAGATTTCTATTCACCCTCACATTCCATCCTCATAATCACGCAGTCAAAAGTATCATTCTTAATAACTTTAAATTACTCTAAAATGATCCCGAGAGTGGTAGAATTTTTTCGCAACCTCCACTAATTTCATTCAAACGCGACAAACACGTAGGCAACGTTTTAGTTGGAAGCGCATTCAAAACTAATGAGCAACAAGGCACTTTCAAATGCGCGCGCTCACGATGCAAAACTTGTCCTTTCATTCTTAACATTAGCAAAACATGGGGACCTAAGCGATCTGTTCCGATGGGAACACAGGGTCAAATATCTAGGCCCCTATTTGTGGGGGAAAATAGGTCAAGATATCCGAAGGAAAAATAGTCTTCAAACCTTCAAGAAAGCCGTAGGGACGGAAAATTAATTGTTTCGTTTAAAAAGGGACAATAATGAAGCGAAAAAAAAACTCGTGATTATTGATTTCGTTCAGGATTAAGGACATTGATTGACATTTTTTTTTATACCGCCGCTAGATTGTATGCTTGTTTTTTCACACGTGGTCGGGCTTCAGTCTGTAGTTGAATTTCTAGAAGTTAGTCACGTTTTGCTAACCGGTATTATAAGCTTACCAGTAGCAAGCTCACCAGTTTCAGGCTAACCAGTATCAAGCTACGACCCGCCACAGAAGTGAGTAAATCATGATTGTTAAATTAGAATATAACTGAGCTATTTTCCAATGTGGTCATTGTACGAGAAATTATAAGGAAGTTACGTAACGATAAATTGTATTGTTCTGTTTCACATCGAATATTCAGTTACTAGTTCAATAAACATGAAATTATTACACAATGTGTACGTGGTGGTCGTTGGATATCGGATTGTGATGCAGCCCAGTACTACGCCAAAACATTAATAGTACGAACCTTTTTTATGGATAGTACAAATCCTGCTTGTATAACATAATAGTTTCTCCTTTATGAAATTTATTTGAACGTGATCAAATTTTTTAGTTATCTCATTTTTTTATGCATTTTATTGTATATAACTATCCATTTGTTTCCATTTTTGTGAGACCCACGGTTTATCGTCCTTATCCGAGCAGACTAGAGAAAGTGTAACTATTTGCAGATGTCATCATAAAGGCGGCACTTTCTCTTCAGTTATTATCTGTCTTGACGATCTCCCACTTCAAATTCAAATCTCACGCGCTTGTCAACAGCATTGCCGTATAAAATATCTTACACTTAATCTTCATTGACTTTAGTTACCTGACTCGCTTTCATCTTGATGCAACGATGGTAAGTGTAATTGTAAGATTTGACTAACTGGAGCCTACATCGAAAAGGGTGGGAGTGTTTTTGGCTGTGAAGCACTTATACGTCTTGTACTTTAAAAGACGACCAGTGTTGATGGTAAAGAAGTGAATCTTCGACTTGAATGTTTAGACATATCTCGCCAAAGGAATCGTCCGATTCAAGTGTGTGAGTGATGCGCTTGGAAAATGAGCGAAATTTTGTGGTTTTGAAAACAATAGGAAGACCATTGACCAACCAAATTGCGTCGTCAAATAAGTCCACCGATTGAAAACTATATATCGACCAAATAAGGACATGGCCCACCTAAGTAAATATAAACTAGGGTATAATCGATACAGAAACCTGTCAAACCGGCCCTGGCCAAAACATTTATTTTTATGTTGTGACATTATTCTAATGAGATAGAGGACGCCAGTGGTCTAGAGCGCTGGATTTCAATGCGATGACCTGGGTTCAAATCCCGCTCTGACCACTAGCTGGTGTTGTTCTGGGTAAGTGTCTGGTTCAACTCCTCGGTCATCCTTGTAAATGGCCAACTGGTCTGCCTCCCGCCAGTTGGGATTCTCATCATGTTACGTTTATTTGAATTATTTGTTTCATGTATTTGCTCGGCCCCACTAGCCTTTGTGCTAAATAAACTGCCGAGGGTAAATAAAGGTCTTATTTTATTTTATTTTTTTCATGGCGTTATCGCTGTTAAGGTAATTCAGCGCAAAGTAATGAGATGTCCTACGCAAAAAAAGGAGCAACCAGCGCTTACCACACTACTCTAAACTAATTTGGTATCATTCGTAACCTTGAAAGGTCGCCAGATACTGCATCTGGATTTGTTCGATCTGAAAGGTCCGTTTCGGTTCTTCTGACCAGAATATTCGGGATCACCTCAGGAGGCGGTCCTGATATTCCAGATATTCCGGTCGGAATATCCCGATCGAAACTTTAAAGGATTTGCCGTTCCATTTACCGGGTTTCTTCAGTGTTCCCAGTACCGCTCCTCTGTCACTTGCTCGACCCATCATGGCCGACATGGCGAGCATGCAGTCTTCTTCTTGTTATCAATGCTCAATATTGTGGACATACAACGACAGATTTATCAGGGTTATTAATGTACTCTTGTTTGGCGATGACTGATGTGTCTGCATAGCTTTTATACAAAAACATGTTGAAAATTTTGTTGTTTCGTGGTAATATATTAAGTCTTACATACATTTTAACTACTTTCCGACAGAGGTCTTCAAATGTGGCTCGAGTTGAAATTCGCATTAACTATACAGCGGTACTGTAGCCTCAAAATAGCCGAGTACACGATTCAGATCTTTCGCATAAAGGTAGATGCAGCACCTAAAAGTAACAAGTCATCGGACTCTTCAACAAGTTCATTAAGGATTTCGGACTCTTCAGAACACCCAACACCCAAGTCCTTCATCTTGGTTTTGCAAAATACCACACGGGAGAATGGGCAATAGGTTTCGTCGATCAGAATATGTCGTTCCATTCTTCAGCGGTTGGTCCCGAGTTCTCTGACCGGTCAATTTTGTATAATGGAAAGCACCCCGGGACTTTGACTGCAAGTTCGCTTCGCGCGTGAATGGTGAGGCCTTAAAAATTTTGCGTTTAGGCGTGACATATTCAAACAGAAGCCATAGTTCAATTTGTGGGGAAGAAGTCGGATGTTTTGATTAACCTGCCTACGGGATTTGCCTACCAAGGGAAAAGGGAGTTTTTAGGCCCGCCGCATGAAATTGTGGAAACGAAGAAACTAGGTCACACGCACATCGGTCCTAAATTGTCAGAATTGTGGTAACCCGCGATCAGGCGTCCTTCCCTTGTTCTATGTATGACGTGGGGCAGAATAGTTTTTTCGTTTGCCATTCGCCGAAAACAAAAAAAAACGCCTGATCGCATGTTTTTCTTCCTGAAGTTCTGTGGAGCCCAAAATAGAAAGATATAATCCTAAAGATTAATCGGCGGTAAAAAAGGAGAACATGGAGGTTTTAAAGCGACGAAAGATTGTTTCGCTTTGAACTGCTTACATTTCCAAAACACAACCTCAAGTCTGCTCAAATTTTTAAGCCGAATCGCGGACTTAAAATTGATTTTTTTTAGACCAGGGAAGATGCCACAAGACTTTTTTGAATTTCGATTTTCTTTTTGAGATTTGTTTGACTGACCATTTGAGCTGAACTAGTGTAACGTTTGTTTTTTGGCTTGGAAAGTTGCGCTCACTGATTTGCGATGAAGTGATTACTTTGAACAGAGGTGAAGCATGTGTACCGACAACGTGTTTGTGTCACGCTCGCAAGAAAATCGAAAATTTTTCGCTCTGAAAAACAAAATTATTGTTGATTCCAATAAGCTTTTGGCTGAAGAACTGGTTGTCGGTGATTTTGTCTTCGTTAAATCATGGTTGTCTTATAAGAAGCGAAGTTGTGTTGACATCGACTATAAATTTACTTGTTAGTGTTGTTATGTGATATCAGAATGATTGCGGTAAACGTGCGTGAAATTTTAACAATTTTTGCTTTCAAGATGTTTTGTTTGTTTGTTGTTGTTTTTTTTTTTTTGCCATTCCTTGATGGGTTACCAAAGCCTTTGGCATTCTAAGAAAATGTTTCCTTAAGTAACCCGTTTAAGGAGAGCTTAATTTGAAAAGCCTTGCTTGATTGTGATCTTGACTAAACTTACACGCAAAGGTTGAAACAAAGGGGAAGGGAAGTGGCCGCTCGTTTCAGCAGACGTTCGTTGGGGAGGAAAGGTTGCGTGACGAGCCAAAAGTCTGCGTAGGAGGCTAACTTCAGCGAGTCTTTTATAAAACATCGGAAGGTCTTTGCGTGCAGATCGAGCAATTTATGTAAAACATTTTATTGACAAAAACGTGATACGACTACATGAAAAGCTCATAAACTGTCTTAACCTATGAATTAGAGAGAGTTCCGCTTGAATTATTTCCATTTTTCACAGCGTTATAAACTGCAACGGTACAAGCAAGTAGCATTTTTTTGTCTGCTTGCTTACGATTTGATTAACATCTTCCCGTATTGGAAACTACTTTTTATGTATTATTGTTCACATTTCTTGGTTTTGTTTAAGATTAACCATGTTAGAAATCAGAGTTAGTCCCTACTTAACTGGTTTCTAAGCATAACTTCCACATGTCGTCTGGGTGGGTGTGATCTTAACTGGGACGCTGCCATCGCAGCACATGGTGGTTGTTGCGTCAAAGATCATGATTCCACAGCAAGCTGGGCTCGTTAATCCTGACTTGTTTCCGGGTTGACCATCACAGCATAACTCGGTGGTGGGGCTGAAGGAAGTCATTCCACAGCACTGGGTCTTCAGAGCTGTCATAGGGGCTACGCTACCACTGCAGCACATGGATTTTGCCAGATCGTAGGAGGCAGCTCCACAACAGGCTGAGTTTATTCCGGTCTTCGAAACTACATTCCCTGAGCAGCATAACTGTGTGTTCCTATCGTATGCTAGACTTCCACAGCAGGCCCCTTGAGCTCCTGGCTGTAACGGCTTTCCAACAACGCCACCATTACAGCATAACTGAGTTGCCCCATTGTACACGAAGTTTCCGCAGCATCCTGCCAATGGGCCTGGCTTATGGGCAATATTGCCGCTGCAGCATAAAGTCCTGTTAGCGTCGTAGCCAGTGGTCCCGCAGCAGGTTGGCAGCGCGTACCCCATTGCAGGCTGAAGGTGATCATCGCAGCATAACTGATTAGAAGCATCATACCCCATGTCTCCGCAGCAGCCTGGCTGTGCATTCGGCCCTGTTGATTTGTACGCTATATTGCCACTGCAACATATCTGACCAGACATATCGTAGGCGTCGTTTCCACAGCAGGCGGGCACTGCATTTGGCCCTATTGGTTTGTTCGACGGATTGCCATCGCAACACATCTGAGTGACTGGGTCGTAAGAGTATGTGTCACAGCAGCGTGGCGTTGCGCCTGCCTTTGGTGCCACGTTCCCGTTACAGCACATTTCCGTGGCAGCGTCATATTGGTTATTGCCACAGACACCTTGTTGCGAAACTGCTTGGCGTCGATGTCTATTTGCGAAATCAATTCGTCCTGCGTATGAAAAAGAAGGTGTAGATAATGGAAGAAAAAATTGATTGAAAGCCAATTAGTCACACTAGCGGCACCATAGATCTCTGCACAATTTTTTTTTCTCTTTTACACTTTTGACAACGGGATCAGGACAAGACCCAACGCTGTTGCTTTAGAAGAACAGTGTTAAGACAAATGAATTTAACATACCCTTCTTAGTAGCTTCCCTCACCACATTTCTTGGAAAAGAGGCACCACTGCAGAAAATCGCGAAGAGAACTATGCTCAGTCCAGTGGCAACTTTCCACGACATCGCGAAAATGTCTTTTCCTGAGTCTCGCCTCGTATTAGTTCTGTTTAACTCCAAACGAATGTTACAAATGAGAGGACGCTGGAGGTAGTCTCGTTTTTAAAGACGTTAAAAAAAATCCAAAAACTGCAGTGCAATACGATTAATGGGTTTTACAGAATGGCTTTTATATTTAATTGTCCTCTTCCGTATTGGTGTCACAGTCACACGAAAGGAGTCACGTGAGGTATAACAAATTTTGCAATGGCTTTAAGGAGCGATTTCTCAGAACAACGATCTCATTGGCAGGGATATCAGTTTTAACAACACAAAACCGATTCAATTGTAACCAACAGCAGTGGCTAATGTATATCAGTCACAGAAACAATTTTAAGTAAGACCTCCACAATCAGCTCGACCTTTTGTTCCAGGTTTCGTGCGACAGAAAAACTGACAGCTTTTAGTTCAAGATTTAAATAAATGTTTGCCGATATCGTTTTCTGTATTAACTTCACTCATTTACATTGCAAGGGTTGAAATAGTCAAGCACCTCAATAAGTTAAATAACTTGCTTTTTCTGTGACATTTTGCCGTTGTAAAAAATAACGGAACTCAATTTTAGTTGATTCCCTACAAAACGAGTATGCAGAATTCTACCGTTCACCGTCAGTTGGCTTTAATTAAGAGTAACAGATAATTTGCCATTGTTGATCTAGTATTTACCATTTACCCATGTGTTGGGGGGGGGGGGGAGTTATGATATAATCAATGTCATAATAAACACAAATACATTAATATATGTTATGTTCAGAGAGGTTCTTTTCTTGGGAGAAATATGTCCTTATCAATACACAGGCCTACATTCTTCAATTCAACGCTATGCGACAATGTTATCTCATCTGTGCCTGAAGGCATTTTACTATTATAAGTGTTTTTTCAATACCATTCATTGATTTTTCTTCTGTAAAAAACACAACGCATGTGCAGATTAATCCTTGTGCTGGCAATGACAAGCAGGTAATTAGTCTATTTGCGATAAGATCTGGCACCAGTTAATGATCGTTCTGATGTTGCATGTTGAACGAATTCTGGCCAAGTTTGATTTTTATCACCAAAGTTGGCCTCACGTTATAGGTGCTGTTGTTGGTGGTGGTTTTCTTTCTTTTTTCCTATTCTTTTACTTTTGTCGGGATATTTCTGATCAAATAATGAGGCTCAAGAAATATAAACAGCGGGAAAGCTTAAAGGGCCCTAGTCAGCCACACCTTTGTTTTGGTTTACAGGCGAGAATTTGGCTCTTACATTTTATTAGGAGGACGTCGAAACAAAGGAAATCACTGTGGAACTACAACAGATAATTAAACATACTTTCAGGAACACAACTTACAATAAAGCAATAAGATTTCGCTTCACCATGCATTATCAATAATTTCGATGGCTTTGAAAATGGCGGAGGCTGACTGGGGCCCTTTAAGAGGTTAGAAAAGCAATTTTAAAAGTAACAAAAAATTGAAAACTTCGATGCCCCAAATTCCCCAAAAGTGATAACTTGCGATTTCTATCACGAATGTTATCTGGCCCTGAAGGGAAAGGTTCAGCGGTGGTTTCTTTAAGTGTATTAGCATTTTTTTCCTAGATTGAAATACTGCTCTTTGTATGATTACCTTGATCAAGGATTGATAGGTAAACAAGCGTTGTTGTCAAAGTAGCAAGATAACAGATCAGTCGATCCGATATCAGCTTGCGGGAGGTAACAGGAAAAAGCCCAAAATCTTCCTATCTTTTTATCTTTGTTTTTTGTCTTCTCTTCATCTTCAATAAAAGTTTGCACATCTGTAACTTGGATCTTTATTACTCTAACCTAGTAGGGGTTCAGTTTCATTTAATTTTTCTTTCAGTGGAATACTCCCAAAACAGCGCAGGCTGGCTTTTAACATGGATTCTCAAACTAATTAATAATTCATCAAGTTAAAACAAAGGAGTCACAACCGTGAAGGGGGTTTGGATACCCGGTCTTAATTAGCATAGATTTTGATAATTTTACTTCTCCGTTAATTCCTTAGTTTTCGTTTCAGTTGAGAAGATATATGAAACACTCGAAACAGTGTTTCATCGGCCATCCAAACACATCGAATTCCGTCAAAAATACTCCGCTTCGCGTCGTATTTTCAACTCTCTTCTCGGTGTTTGGATATCCCGATGAAACACTGTCTCTCGTGTTTAGATATATTACGTAACTGATACAGGCTTTACTTTATGCCCTCCTTTTTCAGGTTTTGAAAAAATCAGACAGAGGTTACACCCATCTAAAACAAAAACTTATCGTTGATTACCTTTATTTGAAAAGACACAGTTAAAAACAATTGAAAATATCTGTTACATGTGATTGAATGCTCGTGATGTCAAATCCGGTGAGTGCATGCGTCGATTGTTTAGAAGTTATTTTCATCTGCGCTCTTATAGAAAAGTCGTCGCAACGGAAAAGTGATTTAACCATGTAAATTGACCTTTGTAAATACTCGGGGATCATTTCAATTTACTCTTCGTTAAACTTGTAAACACGAGCCAACTATACAGGAATTATTTGATAGACTAACAGCGTAGAAGTTAAAAAACGAGACTTCATTTTTAATCCTCAACGATTCCTGTTCCTCCCTCCGCTAACACCTTGAACTTGGTCATTTCGCGTTCTTGGTTTGCGGGGGACGGTGGGGAAAAGCATATTGTTCTGTATCGTTCTCGAGTTTCGTCACTGCTGCCATTACTCAGCTCCCTGATAATGTTACTCCTTTACTCCGAGTTTTGTCTTTATTTTATTTTTATTTATTTGGCACACGTAATGAACTTACAATGATTAATAAATTGCAATGGTCAACAAAGACAAAAAAAAAATAGGACAAAAAGGAAAATGGCAAGAGAACCTAATAAAACCATGGGGCTTGTAGGACTTAGGTTCCCTTCCAAAAAATAATAGATCAGACTAAACCTAGACAACATGGGACCTGGCAAAACCAGAGAACCACATGGTGGAATGGGGGTTTCACGTAACATTCATCTTTAGTTACTCATAAACATACCAAGAGGATTTCGAAGGATTGGATCGAGTATTTTCACAGGGACAGAAAGAAGCGGATTTACATTAAATGTTTGGCAACAGAGACCTTTAGATTGCCCGACCCCGTCAGTCACAAAGTGCCGCCAGTCACGTGATTGTCTCAACAGTTAAAGTAATTATGTTGGATTATTATTTTATTATTATTATTTTTTTTTTTACATCTGCTTTTTAGGAATGGGCGTTTTCGTTCGTTAAGCGAATGCTTCTGATACGCAAAATAGTGTTTTATTTTTCGAGTTAAATCAATAAAAGAATGTTTTTATATTTGCTCACCTTTTAAAAAGCCAAGTGAACTGGTATGCACCGCACGTGCTACGGTCATTGAAATTCAATAATGAACAATCACGAGATTCGATGTACCAGTAAACGAGCATGGATTTAAAATTTTCTTGTTTTAAAAGGAGCTCTTTCTTTATCGTAATCAGTGGAGCATTCTAAACGCAAGCTACAAATTTTGTAGGACATTGCTTACTAAAATTTAGAAGGGACAATAGTGTGCAAAGGGCGTGGATCCGGCATTCCTGTGAAGCGTATCCTGAAATATTGTTTCACTGCCATTATATCTTCAAGCCAAGGCTACTTTTGATATTGTTGCTGAGGTTTTTGCGAAATGTAAACGCAAAATGATATAAACTCAACTTAGTTTTGTATGCGGAAAACAAAAGTCTATGTGAGGACGTAGTATTCAAGCCCTCTTTTCAAACTTTTGCTCTATCAGGGATTGAAACAATGAATTCAGTGTTAACCGAAAGGCTTTCAGTCTTTTAAGACTATTATCTGGGCCTTTGATCAAGAGCGCTGATTTTTTAAATATTGCTCTCGAAATTAACGATAAGCTCTGAATTTAGTTAGTGCATAAATGAACAAGAACTCGAGTTACGTTTAAGGACGGCTGATTTAATAACATGAATGGCAATCAGTGTAATAAAGAATAAAGTGAGCTGTTGAGTAGCAGGTGGAAAGGATATCAACTGGTTAGGAGTGTATCGCAACAGCCTTGCAGATATCCTAAAGAAACGTGGATGGTACAATAAGGGTTTACTTATGTTGTAGTTGTAATACCAGGAATTGTAATCTATATCTCGTTACGATACTGGATGCCAGAAACAGCATGATATGTAATTGCTAAATATGTTGGTATTTATACCTCTATTTTTAACCAAAATATATCTATCAATCGCCTGGAACAAATGAACTACGATGCTAAAGGTCATGATATAGAGGAACACGGGGGACAATCATTGGCGTACATCATGAGCTAAAACTGAGTGCACACTTTCGCTTTCATGTTTGGAGGCTGCTTACGTTGGGCAACACCTAAACGCAATATGAAAATAGAAAAAGCACATTCAAAAAATGTAAACTTTGAGTAATGTCAACGTTTTATTATTCCGTGAGTGCACTTTCGAAGACCACGTGCAGGAACAGTTCCAACGGCCCTGTTGCCGTGGTATCGTAGCAACGAAACCGGCAGTGTATTGTTCTTCACCACAATGATCTATAAACAGGTTAATTGGTGACATACGGCCGGGGACATGTGGTTATTAGATGTCGTGTTCAGATGTCGTGCGGTGTATTCTAATCAATGTATTTTAAATCACGGGATGGCAGATCAGGTCCTGAGGAGACTCCAATTTGTAGTGAAGAGGCCCCCATAAGCCTGAGATTGGCAGTGCCTAATTCAGACCATCCTTCTCAAAAAATCATGTTACTCAAGTATTATATATTATCATCATCAGCCCGGTTTACACATCATTTAAAGTTACACATATAAAAAGATCTTAATTTTAATTTGTTATTGTGCTGTCCAGTTTACGCAAGACATGCGATGTCATTTTACTAAGGGCAGAATCCGCAAAGCCGGTCGCGCTAACTTGTGACCAAATACTCCCTCCCTCCATGGGCGCACCTTTCTCTCCTGGAGTATGTCGAACGTCCAGTTGCGTTCATTTCCAGTTGAAGTAATTTTTAAGGAATTCACATAATTTAAAGTTAAGATACTTTGTGCCAGTCTGCGACTTGTTTATGACAGACACCTCAAAACTTTGACCTCATAATCATTGACTAGGTTCATGTGATCTGTGACACTACTGACACTGCTAGGGTCAACAATGGCTTTCACATCCCTTGTACTGTGGTCCTATAGCTTCCTATTACTCCATTCATTTCTTGTGAACCTCTCCCACAGGTGCGTGGATGGAAATGGGGATAATAGTTTAGAACTGACCGTGTTGGATTTGTGAGTGCTCATGAAACAATATCCTTCGGGGCAGAAACACGAACAGCGATATGTATTGCAGATTTCGCTCAGATTTTACCCAGAAAAGAGTTAGTAAGTAGTTTTATTCCGCAAGTGTATGGCCCAGATCAAGTTCAATGTTATCTTTCAGTGTTCCATGCCCCCCATCCCTCACCCTCTTATCGTAGATCTGTGCCACCCAACACTGAAGACTTGTTTGGTCGCCCATATGTCAATCGAGTTTCGCTCTATAACATTGATGCTTGATGACGAATAAAAAGTCAGCATACCGGAAGCGTGGAATGATGCTCTCACAACATGGGAATGGAATTTCCTTTAGTTGACGCTCTCTTGTCTTTCCATAATGCGTGTCACGCGTGTTTTCAAACAAAGCATCCGTCTGAGTTGGTCACGAAAGTGGCTGTTCCTAAAGCCATAGATCCATGGGTTGGTTACACAGCTTATACTCATAAGGAAGGCTGCGGCAAGATCAACCGGGTCCGGGATGTTGCCGATTTTGGCCACGCGTAAGAAATGAATCACGCAGATTGGAATCCAGGTAATAATGTACACACCGATGAGTAAAAGAACGGTTTTCGCCACTTTTACCTGGTTAAGAGAAATATGAATAGTTTTACTAAGTAAAATTGTAAACAAAGCATCTATCAGACGTTTTCTCTGAGTTGGAAGAAGCTGAAATGCTCTTATCTGGAAAGAGAGGTAACCTGGGATTGAGTGGCTCACAAGTGGCTGTTGGATTTTTTGACCCGGATCGGACGTGTCACAATTGAACACACACAACTGGACCTACTTGTTGATTCAGTTGTATGGCACTGTTTGTCCACTAACAGATATACAAAACTTCGGTCAAAATTACAATTGTTGCAAATAACACATGGTATCTAATTTGGGAATTTTTTTTTTTTTTTTTTTTTTTTTTGGGGGGGGGGGGGGTTCTGCATGGAGTATTTTGATGAATTGAATGCAAAATTGAGAATCAGGACAAGTTGGCCGAATTGTAACTGGCCAGTATTCCACCCAATGAACGCGCGAATTGATTTTCCTCTCTAGCCAGACATACAGAGGCAGCTTCATTAAGATGACTGAAAGGCATTTTAAAGAGCTATTGAGATCTCATTCACACTGAATACGGATCCTTGTTTGTACTTAATTCATGCGAGTGTCAGAACCAGCCAACAAGTGATCGAATGTGAAGTATATATATGAAATAATTCATATTTGTACTGCGGTTGTAGATACAAGTGAAGAGTGATCATCGCAGTAAATTTTCCAATTTAAGCAACTGGAAAGAAGAAGCCTGAAAAAATCAGGGCTTCAACGGGATTCGAACCCGTGACCTCCGCGATACCGGTGCGATGCTCTACCAACTGAGCTATGAAGCCACAACTCAACAATTGACCTCGCTCCCAATGTGTGGCTTCATAGCTCAGTTGGTAGAGCATCGCACCGGTATCGCGGAGGTCACGGGTTCGAATCCCGTTGAAGCCCTGATTTTTTCAGGCTTCTTCTTTCCAGTTGCTTAAATTGGAAAATTTACTGCGATGATCACTCTTCACTTGTAAGTGATCGAATACTGAGGTAACGTAACTTCCCCATTAACATTTGGCACCAAGACTCTATTTTATTAAACATATTCCCCTTAAGTTTGTGAGAAAATAAAGTTTGGGTTTTGGAAACGGGATGAAATACATTCATGATATTCATAGCCAAAAAGAGAGTTAATAACATCAGTAATATAGTGGTATTTTTAATCGCATTTCGTTTAAAATAAAGTTTTGCTTTATTGTGTTCTGATATTAGTTTATTTAAACTCACGCCACTTTCTGAACTGCTGAGAAGCAAACTGACTAAAGGCGTTTGTAGCATGAATATCTGCAGTCACCTCCAATTCTTATTCGAGCACTGTGTTTTAGGTTTGCTATGATTGGTCAGTCGGTAATCGCCCATATTTTGGTTTTACGATGGTCGCGACCGGTCAGAAACTGCTTCAAGCGGGGGTGAAAATGAAGATAGCTAAAAAAACTACTTGAACTAGCCGCACAGTGCTACGATAAACACTCACTTCATTGAAAATAAATTTGATCTTAGAGCACTTTGGAAAACCTATTTCCAATTTTAATTTTTCCGGAGGAAAAAAGGCGCAATGAGGGGAATGCGCACTATTTTAATTCCGGAAGGAAAGCAGTGTATGACATAGGAAGTGTACTAGTTGTCAAGCTTGTGTAAATGAAACGAACGTTGAAAAGTTAAGAATTGATGTATCTGGATATCGATAACGTTCATGATGAGCAATTCCTCATAAGCAAAAAAAGAATTATAAACACAGAATCGGCATCCTCTCATTTTTTAACAAAAAATTGAAAGTGATTTCCTAAAATCGGTCAAGTGAAATACATTCATTGTTTGAGTAGGATTGCCCAACTTCTGCATGTAACACAAACAAAGTTTGTAACCATCTACTATAATATTAATAAGCGAAATGATCTTTAAAAATCTATCATTTTTTTATGAAAAAAAAAGTAAAAAACAAGAGGCTCTACTTGGATGTACTTACTTCCTTCTTTAACTTTTCCGTACTTATCGCCACAGCTAAATGTCTCACATGTTGTGCCACCCGCCTCTCACTTCTTCTCATGGCGAAGTAAATCTTGAGGTAGCACCATATAACGACAGAGAATGGCATAGCAATGAAGGCCAACACAAGGAAAGTCGTGTACGAATAGCTGCTGCCTACTGCGATGAAACAGGTCGCGCGAGATGAAAAGAACCCGTAATGGCCCCAGCCGATGGTTGGAGGGATAGCGATGGAGACTGCAAAGAACCATAATATGAAAACCATGGCGGCTGTTCTTTGCTTGCTGAAATATGCAGCACTGTCTTGCGGGCGAACAATTTGGAAATACCTGTTCGCGCTAATAATTGCCACAGACATCAAGGAGGCCACGAGAAATGTTAGTGTGTAGCAGCCATTCACGTGGCAGAACAACTCGGTAGAAATCCATTGGCGTTTTATGAGGACGCCAGTTGAGACCGAAAGAGTAAAAAGAATCCGCAGCAGATCTGAGATACTAAGATTCACAATCAGATAATTTGGAACTGTTTAGAGATGACGATTGGTATAAACCATACCGCAGACACTGAAGTTTCCAACCAGCCCAAGGATGATGAGAGCAAGAACGAAACTGACTTCAATAACAACCAGAAAGGTTGGTTCTTCGTTCAAGGGAGGAAATTTTGAGGAATTCTCCATGGTCGATTGATCACTCGAGAAGGAAATAAGCCATTCCGTAATTTATCAGTTATTTTCTCTTCTAAGCCAGAAGCGTTCCGCTTGAAGCACGAGATTAATTGTCCCTATATGAAACACTAAAGATGCCAACTTTTGGGTCTACCTTATTAAAACTATAACAGGTAATCAGAAAGGCCAAACGGAATATGTTAAGCCAGTTAAGAGACGCTTTCAGGGTACACACGCCGTGATGAAACGTCAGTTCTGACCGACACTGATGACTACTATAATTGTCATACGATATTTCTCCCACTTTATATTATTACAATAATTGACACTGGCCGCCAGCTGCCATTTATGTCGGCCATTTTCCATGGCTCTTTCGGCTTTTTTAATACACATATTTGAACAACAATGTCCAAAGTTGAAGAGGTTGAAGATACCGGCATTTGCTTAAGGGCCAAAACTTGAATGATGTATTGTTTGACTAAAGATTTGCAGACAGATGGAAGACGTCAATGGCTTGCATTGACTATATTCTTTCGTGAAGAAGGATATTAGCCGACATCAAATTCAAACAAAAGGTTTTATGTAAAAGAGATTTCATGTAAAAATGCCATGTTTTTAACTTTAAAAAAATTCAATCAGTTTTAAAAACTAATAACAAACGCGTGCGTGCATTTTTTTTCTTTAATAAACACTAATCACTTCATTTTGTTCCAAAATGTACTGCACCGCTTTGTATGAAACATCGTTAGCCAAACCGCTCCTGTAGACAAGAAAAAACCAAGAGCTACGACGCTTCTATGTCTCGGATAAGGACGATAAAACCGGAGGTCCCGTCTCACAACTCTTCACAAATTGACTTTGTGGGACGTAAAAGAACCACTAGGGACGTAATGAACCCTGGCTGTGACCACTCCTAGTGACTGACCTAGAGGGCCACGTGTTAGAAAACTCTTATTGGGTTAAACGTGTCTATACCCTCTATAAAAAATGAATATCGTATTGTATCGTATCGTATCGTATGTAATTACAAAAATATTCTCTCGGACGGACCTTCTAAAACTCCTCAAAAAAACATGTTTTGTCCACTTCTGCGATAAAATGGCTGTCGGCGCACTTTGTAACAGTAATTATCATATCTCTCAGTTAGTACGCACGCTGTGATTGGTCAATTTTGCAAAGTTTGAAAGTGATTGGTCAAATTTGAAAGTTTTCTTTCTCGCACGCCCGAGTAACCTCAGAGATATAATAAATATCTTACTACCCTCGTTTTTTCGGTCCGTACTGTAAGTTACGGATCCTCGTTTTTTCCCGTTGATTTATGGCCCGCGCGCTTCGCGCTTGGGCCATAAGCGAACGGGAAAAAACTCGGTCCGTAACTTACAGTACGGACCTCAAACTCGGTTAGTAAGAAGTATGTAAACTGGGGCCATACGTTAGGATCAGACGCCGCTACATTCATGTGCCAAACCTGATTGATGGATCACGCCCGGGAAAAGGGCGACGTCTGAATCAGTTCGGCACACTACATCAGTTTTAACTCAGTTAAGTTCGACCAGCTCTGTCGCATTACACTTTTTTCTTTATAAGATACATTAATTTTTATAAGAACATCGATGCTGCAATTTGCGACATTTTAAGAATATTTTAAGAATAAACCCGAGAAAGATTTGGAAAATAATATAATCTTGTGTGCTGCAAATTTGTAAATACAACTATATGTTTTTAACTAAACCGTAGAAAGTTCTTCATTTTTATAATTAAATGGCACAACTAGCCAAAAAACAAAAACAGTAATAGTACTAGCCGTATGTTCGATTCTGCAAGACGTGTGGTGTGTCATATCAGGGTTTCTGTTGGCTGCAATCTGCGTGTAATCTAAGAATATACCCACGAATATTTTTAGCCTCAAATCGGAAGAAAAATAAGAATCTTTAGCCTGAGGCCCGTTTCTCGAAACTCCCGAAGCTTTTCCGGCGCATTTCGGGAGCCATAATTTCCTTCACATCTTAAAAACGAAGACGTTTCCAGGCATAAAATTTAGCAACAAATTAGCCCTTTCGTATCTTTAAATCATAGTAAAAGACCAGCTTTTTAGAATGAGCGGATCACAGTTTTTGAAATGGCTTTTCGGGTCCAAAATGTTTACGGGACTTTCGAGAAACGGGCCCCTGGGGCAGGAAAAACAATATTCTCATAAAAAAAGAGTGAATTCGACAGTGGAGAGACGGCTGATTCTTTAACTACAAAGAGAAATGCATTAATTACAAAAGCTCGAGCTCAGAGAGTGCTTAGCTAGCCTGTAACAGGGGCAAATAGCAAGTATGCATTCAGGTGATACGTGTTTTTCATTTATTGGCTGGTGTTTCAGGTCGTTGCGGATTCGCCGGCTCAGAATGAAATAATAAGGTACTCATCTAAATCCTGAAAGTTTTCTTGAATCGTTCATCGCAGGGTTCATCGATATACATTTTCCATACCATCTCCCACCAGCCACTATTCTTCGGCAAACGTCGGCAAGATCGTCAATGAACTATATCCGTCGCTATATTTTGGTAATGTGAGAGCAACAAAAGCCCAATAAAGTACAACAGAGGAAGCCCCGCCTCTTTCGAAATGCTACGGGCATTTGTCAACCTCATTCATACTGGCGCGAGAACTAGTAACCTTACTGCCATTGTCATTTTAAAGGCGTTTGAGACCTGGTCCCTTTGTTTTCCCGCACATAAAATGCACTATTGGGTTCGACCGCAGTCGCGTCATTGTCGCTCCAATTCGAGCCTGGGGTCCGTTTCTCGTAAGTCCCGTAAACATTTCGGCGCCTGAGTGGAGTGCCTCTCGTGTTTTCTGTCGCAGTGTGTAATATTACAACATCGTCAAAACATTTTTTCTCGTAGTTTGTGGGCAAGCCAATAGAACTATCATCTCTACTCTCTCTTAAGAAGTGGGAGAGGCAAATTCGAGGTCTCCATTGTAAACACCTGCCGATAGTATCCAGTATTATCAGGGGGTTTTAAGTGTTTTTCATGGGTTTTGTTTCGAGTCTAAGGCGTCTATTCCGGAGAAAGTGAAAAAAGCAATAACGATCACATCTTTATTATTTTTTTGTTTCGCAGTAAAAGATACGTCAGTTAATTTGACAACTCTTTGTAGCACATCCAAAGTATCTCCGTTTGGTCAAGAACAATTGTCAGTGTATAAACGCCTTCCGTTATTTTTCGTTTCAAACAGTCTTCCCTTAAAGGCCAAAAAAGTGCCTCTCTTGGGGGTTGTATGGACGGGATCAAACGTGGAAGCTGACACAACACTGACATCACGAACATGAAGATCGATTTCCAAGCGGAAGAAAGAACGATGGCGGTAACTATGATGACTACGAAGATAAAAATGGTGACAATAAGGATGACACGTGACACATGATAAATTCCCGACTACAAGATGAGAATGAAGATGTCAACAAGGACGATACGATGGTAATTAAAGTGATAAAACGAGGAAGGGCTTTCAAATTAATAACGTTATCGAAGAAAAAGACACTTCATTTGTTGCAATTCATAACAAAAATAGCTTGTTTATTGCATTCATTTCGCCAAAATGCTTTTCTCTATTTTAATTTTCTTTCAACGTTACTACTTTTCTTCTTAAAAATTTTTTTGCGTCTAGAAATATTCATTAAAAAATGGCCTTCAATAGTTACCCCTAAGGTCTTCAAGCTAACTTTCGCTACCATCTTTAACGCTCCCAAACGCTTCCTTACCACTGAATGCAGATAAATTCATCCGTTAAGGAGCTAAAATTACGGAAACTAAAATTCTTGAAATCAAAACATGATCACTTAATAATCTTTTCTGCTAGACACCTGTGTCCCGACTATTCTTTTGTCCTTATTTAAAAAATGTTTACCAAGGGATCTATTATAGTATTAACAGTAGTATTAATCAAATCTGGACCGGTTTGATTTCCACCCTTAAAAATGTCTCTTTGCTCATCGAATTAACACTAACATTGGTGCTGTGGGCCCTTATCAGACCTCATAAAAAAACAAATCTGTATCTGTCTGTCAGAGACATTCTTTCAAGCGACTTCCGCCACTATTTTATCGCAGAACAAGTTGTAACAAACACTTCTGGTTTTACACTGCCTTTCGTACATGTGTACTCAAAAAGAGCAACATGGTTGCAGGTTATCATCCTCAGGCAGATTTTGTAGGTTCACGAAGAATATAATTTCGAGAACCAAAGGGTTGACCAAAGGGTGCGTTATCATAAAAACAGTGGTGATTGCAACATCAACACTTTAAGTCCTTCAGTTCTCGCTTACATTTTGTCAAAAAATGAATTCTCTATCAAAAGGAGACAAGCTAAACTTGGTAGCTAAAGACGTTTTGGACGACTACACTGATGTCATTTATCTCAGTAATAAAATTGACCTTATTGTTTCACTGAAAGTTGGCGTATAAGTCAAACGAATCCAAATATTCTTGTAACGTCGTGTAGCAAAATTCGTACTGCTCCTAAAAGAAAAAGAAGGAAAAAATTGATCACAAATCATCTTCGAAAATTTCTAAGAACCGCAGCTTGCATTTTAAAAATTCTAAATTCCCTCAATGCAACATAAACACTTGTACTTTGAACCACCCAAAAAAGTAGTTTCGATTCTTAATCCGTGACTGTAAAGACGCATCATGCTTTCCAAATGAGTCTCCGAGTTCAGGTGATTAGTTACCAAATTTTGCATTTCAGGCCCTTTCTCCGTGCCATTTTGAACAGTATTCGCGCCCAACCTTCTAACAAATATCTCACATCAAAGACAAGTTACCTAGGCAGTTATTCCTAAGCAAGGTGAGGGGGCGGGGGTACCGGATAAAAGGTAACCTCAACCCTTTTACCCTTCCTATACTTAAGTGACACACGCTTCAACATTTTTTGATCAAAAGAATGTGGCACGCATTCTTCAACAAAATGTTGGACAGTGCATCGCGCCATGTTGAATGTTCAAATTGGCCATTCAACATGTTGAACTTCGCTGACCTTCGATGAACGAAACTAGAGTCGAGCTCTACTCCGTTCAAAAAGATGCTGTAACATCGTGCAACATTTGTCGCTCCATGCGTCACAAGCTTAAAACTTTCAATGAGATGAAAACCCTTGACAATGAGAAAAGATCTAAACGTTATGTATAACTTTTTGTACTCCTCAAAACTGAGCCATCACATCACAAGTCATGGTGCAGCAGGAGTAATTTTGCCTCGTACTTTTTGCAAGGGGTTTTTGCAAGGAATTATTTTTGCTCAGGGTTTGATGATGGTTTGTGTTGCCTGGATTCACTTGCCACCCTTAACGGTTCGAAGTTCAGGGGAGGGGTGGAAGGGGGGGGGGGCTGACTACTCGCATAGTGACATCGGTTGGCCTTACCGCAGTTTGCACCATGGCGGGTCTCTGAAGCCTCATGGCTTGAACTGTTTGAAAAACGTCGATAACACCCTCGGACTTGACACGTTCGATCATCATGCTGATTCCACAGAACACGCCTGTACGGCCCACACCACCGCTACAAACATAAGAACAAATGTGGTAATTACATAACACATCTCAGAAAATACTTGTTCAGTCTTCTGGCCTATTCAACCCTCGTCACGGGTACAGATTTACAGATTTACAGATTTATTCATTGTTTACATTTTGCCTCATTAACATACATTAAAGAACAAGTTACAACCACAAAGAGCAACACAAACTTAAAGCCCATGACAATATTGATAATTAGAGTCAATGTTAGTCCTACATGTTGATTATTTGCGGCGAAATTAGCTTTCAAAACCTGCGAAATTTACAAGGAATTGTCTGGCTGGGTGGAAAGAGTTGCCACCCATCCATACATTTTTTTGTAAAATCTTGATATTTTTCACGTCTTTCTCAAAAGCCGTTCAAATTTTCGGTGAATTCTTACTAGGTTGGTGAGAATTCTCTACCGTCGAACCTCCCTTTCCGACCACCTCTGGTAAGTGACCACCTCTCGTAAGCGACCACTTTTTCAAAATACTAAAGATTTTCAAGTCAACCTCTCGTACACGACCACCTCTAGTGAGCGACCACGATAAAATTTGCGACGGAGCTACAAAGAAATAGGTGCTTAGGAGGTCTTCACGCAGCACCTGTTCGATTTTCACAAATGCTGCAAAATCGTATTAGCCCGTTAATCTCTTACGGCCCGGCGTACACTTTGCCTGTTCGACCCCATCCACCACTACACGCTGATAACATCCCATAAAAACTTCAGAGAAGAAACGACCAAACGCCCTGTTCATGTTTCACTGATATTACGAAAAGATATCAGCCCGTAAGTCATAACACCAAAAAATACATGATCATGCTTGGACGGCCAACACTACGGTTTAATCAAATCAGTACAAGAACAAGAAGAGATTTTGGCTAAAGGACTTACATCAGCAAAAGTTTACAGGGAAGAAGCTTAACAGTTTTGAATTGATTGGTACGCAAATACAGCTAGACAAATGCGGACCATACCGCCATGCTTTACCTGCAGTGTATCACAATAACCGTGTTTCCACTCTGCTGTTGCCACTTCTGCACTTGTCCTATAAGATCCACAATTCCTACTCCGGAGTCGGGTGTTCCGGCATCTGGCCAATCCGTGTACTGAAACTGGCTCACAGTGCGAGACACCTTTTCCTGAAATGAAATTTAAAAAATGTGGTTAATTTATGTCAGCAGCTGCGAAACAACCACGTTACAATGTTAGATAATAATTTCTCTCAATATAGAGGCGGGTTCCTCGACGACTGACTCGACAAACTCGTGAGGGTATACAACAAACAAACAAACAAAGACAAAGTTTTCACCCATCGGCGAGCTAACCACGATGTTGCTAACAAAGACGAGTAAATCGCAGCAGGTAATATTTCTGGCAATGGCTACACGGTATTTCAAAATAAAAGAGAGAAAGGAACCATGAGTAGGTTATATAAATGATCTGAAGTTTTTCTAGTCGGGCTAGTTTCAGTAAAACTGTCTTGGAGCAAAAGATATTCTTGTGCCAAAGGAAACCCAGGAATGGTTGTAACAGAAAAACTGCGTTACGACGTCCCTTCAAGATTTTTCTTTGGCCTACCATAACATAAGGAGCTATGACAGAAGTCTCTAATCTTACGGCCTCTAACCTTAACTGTTCAAAAGCTGAACAAATATATTCAGTTGGAATAAAAGAAAACACCAAAATAACGGTTCAGTTTAACATCAATTTACCAGTTCGGCATAACTACTATAAATAAGGATTGTTTGATTCTTGATACGGACAAAAATAGCCAAATACAGATTATGGTTTGCTTTCGCTTTGAAAAAAATAGCTTGATGTTTTTGTTGTGGTGTTCTATGAACATTTTGGTCACAAGCAATGGTATTCGACGGTGCTTGTTTTAAATTGACCTCCACAACATAAAAAATGCCATGACAAAGCCCCTTGAAAAGAGATTTATTTGAACCTGGTGCCCAAATGTCTGGAAACCAGCAGAAACGTAGGTAATGAATCAATTTGAACTGTGTACTTCTTTTTTTCTTTTACAGCTAAGATAACAGAAGTACTGCCGAAACAAGTTTTGCAAAATCAGGAAAAAATGTCCTCTTTCTTAAATTTAGAACCTGATACCGTAATATTATCAGGCATCCATTGTCTCACAGTGCTTCTAACTCTACAAATAAAAGAACATTTTCCTAGGTGGGTCCTCAGTCAATATCCGGGTGGCACTAGGTAATCATGTTTCCATACCTCAGTGTGAGTGAGTTTAAACTTCCTTGAAATGTAGTCACCAAACGATGCTTCCTCTATCAACTCCACAAGAATAACACCGTATAATTGAGATCCTTCAGAAGACCAGTAACGGTGGCATTTCACCTAATAAACAAAACAGTGCAAGAAAATATGAAAAAGTCAATGCCACTGAATTAGATAAGAATTGCGAGGGCGTGGACGAAACCCTAGAATGAGAAAACGTTATTTGAAAGCTACTGCCGAGAAGAACTAATCTTAAGTGTTAAGTGCTAAGAAGCGCGATGACGAGCAGATTGTTTCTTAAACTGTTTGATCTACTGATAAAATGTGACAACTCAACTAAGAACTACTTAATGATAAGTTAATGAGGGTGCTTTTTGTTTGTAGATGAAAGCCTAAAGGGCAGTCGTTTAGAAGGTGTTTAGTCAAGAACGACTAAAAGGTAGTCTTTATGAAGCGTTAGCTGTTTCTTAACATTCTTAAAAACAACTTTGGATGGTACTGTGTCACATTTGTCGCGAGTTGTAAGGCAGTTCCTGTTCTTACCTTGCCCGCTTCTTCCTCTCTTGTTAGCATCACTATAGTGGCAGACTCCTGCTCCCAAACTAAACGCCAGAAATCTTCAAAAGTGTCAGGAATTGGTGCTTGCGTTGCTATGTACGCCCTGGGCTGACAGTATCCCTAATAACGTATAAGATGCTGTCAAAAATCATGCCTTTCTTCGCAAAGAAGAGGAAGCGTCGTTGCCATAGTGAAAACACTGATTAATTGATTGATTGATTGATTGATTGATTGATTGATTGATTGATTGATTGATTGATTGATTGATTGATTGATTCAATATGGCTTGATTTAGAGTTCTTCTTGTCTTAACTCGAGAGTTTTATCCAGCGGGGTTTTCAAATTCCCTACTTTGTTGTTACACACATTTGTACAGTGATTTTTAGAGGTTGATATGCAAAGACGAACGGGGTGAGTTAGTAATCAATAAGTGTCAAAAAGCTTTCCAAATGCCTAGAAACAACTGAACGTTTTAAGGAATAAAGGTGTAAACATGCAAAAGACAATTGTTCTGCAATAAGTAGTTTATGAGTCTCACATCAACGAAGTTCGCATTAATGTAGTCAGATCCCATCTCGCCTGGTCTCATCTTCAAATGCACACGCGTGCTCTCGACTACGAAAAAGAAAAAACAACAACATGAATGACTCCATCAGTCAGTCGGTTAGTTGGCCAACGAAAGAGGTGAACCGGCAGGCGGCCAGGAAGTAAGAGACTGAGGAACTTAGTATTACTATAAATACAAATATCAGCATTTAATTCAATCCGGATGCCTAACAATTATCCTGCGAAATTGCGCGGGATATCAAAAATCAGGCGATATTCCGGAAGACTGAGCAGGACAATTGTTTTACTATTAAACACACTGTTGACAAAGCACAATAGTCCGAGTTTACTGCAGAAAAGCAGGGAAAAACGTTATTTTCTCCTCGACGCACAAAATAACGTATATCGCAGGATATCCTTTTCGTACACACGACGAATATTGAGAGCGGTATCGCCATATTTGCACACTGTCACAACGTGCTGAACAGTAAATGACCACAACCTTGCAATATATACTGTCAAGTAACTCACAGGGAAGAATATTTGCATATCGATTCTTTGCAGCGTTGCAGTTAAGGCTGGCGCTCTTGAAAGCTACCGGGAGATTCTCTTCTTTAGTCAAACGGCAAAACTCGTTTTCCAGGTAAGTGTAACCGGTTTCCGGGTCAAACTGACGAAGTTCCCGTATCCGCGAACTGAGGTCTTTAGCCTCGACTTCAGTCACACCACAGGTGATGGCTTCAAGCAGTGCATCATGGATGAAGACATACTGCGCCTGATTAAAGAAAGTCAAAGAAAAAATAGAAAACAAAAACCAAAGATTGCATGCATTTTTGCTCTTTCTTCGCTTTTTTGCTATTTCATTTTGCCTTCGCTAAACTCTTGTGTGAGTGTAAGCTACAAAAATTACAACATGGCAAGCCTAGGGCTGCACTCGAAAACCTTAGGGTTCATTTTGGCACCAGGCATTTCCTTCCTAAACTAAATACAAATTTCAAAATTACTTAATATCTTATTATCAAAAAAAGAAAAAATATATATAGATCTCTTGTAACCTTATTTCAAGGAAGGAAATGCAAATAAACTATTACATAAGAGGTCATTTGAAAATCCAATAAACTATGTAAACAGCTTGACCCTCATACGAAACCTACAAAGATAGCCGAGATTTTTGGGATACAGCCAAACCAGTAAACCATGCTGACTCTGATTCGAATTATGGAATCGTTCAACGCCCACATTTACTGTTCATGTGGGGTAACGTTTGCTGAGAGGCTCAACGGTGTAGGACCTCAAGACCACTCGAAGGTTGCGTGGTAAAATTTATTCTCGAGTCAGAATTTTGCCCCAAAAAATTGGTACTTGTATCATGAAAGAAGAGATACCTCAGTCTGCACCATAAAGTTCCTCTGATATCTCATTTGACGGACGAAACCAAACACATCCACGCTGTCTTCCTGGCTAATCCTCTGTAACATGACATCCAGCGTGATAAATGTACCAGTGCGACCAACACCAGCACTGGACAGAAGGAAAGAAAGAACAACACCATTGAACAAAAGTAACAACTTCCTTTTCTTGAGTGAAATTAAAGCCTCAAGATTATGAAGAGTTATCGAGATCAGGGAACAACACAGGAGCAGTGATGTGGCCCGGGTTCGATTCTCCGATCCGGCGTCCACAAAAACCAACGTTTCTCCCACACGGCCCCACAAGCTTACAGCTTTAAATTGTAAACCGTGTATAAATATAGAGTCTCTTTACCTTTACTTTCCAAGAAAAACATTTAATTTGAGTCACCTTGCGGTTTATTTAGGCTCTAAGCATTTCCTGTTTCAAAAACATATTTTTACCTTATCCATTACTCAGTTAAATATAGAAATTTAAAAATGTAAAAACTGAAACTCGAATGCAAATAAAGTGTATTGCATTGCATTGAATTGCACTGTATTACAGGATACTTGACACTTGCACTTGATGCCAGGAGTCAGATATTGAGGGAACTGGAATATGACAGTCCCTAGCTCCTCATATTTACCTCACTATTAAATAGTAGTGACTTCCGATTTAAGAGCCATAACAATTGCTGCAATTCGCGAGCGTAGGTGAAGCTCGGTGGATCAACCTCCCATCCCCTATAGCGGATGCAACAAGTTATAGACTAACTACGAAAAGACGATTAATTACTTTTAACCAAAGAAACCTGAAGTGGCGGGATTCTAATCTATTGTACCTGCAATGAACCACCATTGGGCCAACAGATTCACGGTTAGCACTGGAAGTATGACGAACCAATGAAAGCAGAGGGGTGGGGTGAGACGGTACTCCGTGGTCCGGCCACGCGGTGAAATGGAATTGTCTGATGACACGGTCATCATCAGGATACTGAAATAAGAAAAAATGTACACAACTTATGACGACAAAAGTACTCTTTCGTTTATAGTGCTACATAAGATACTTTTTTATAAATTTTGAAAACTTTCTCTTGACACCAGCTCTATTAACAATACCAAAAAAAAAAAAAAGCAGGCAATCCACTTGAATACCTTGAAACAATTCAATAAGAATCCCAACTGGCCGGAGGCAAACCAGTTGGCAGGCACTTAACCAAAACAACACCAGCTAGTGGCAAGAGCGGGATTTGAACCCGGGTGACCGCATTGAAATCAAGCGCCCTAAGCCACTCGGCCATCCTGGCCATCTATATTTTGTGCATTCTGAAGTATAGACAGGCAATGCCTGTGAAAAGCAATTTTTCAAAATGGCTACCAGTGTCTTTAACATACATAGACCAACGAAGGCCAAAAAGGGTTGATATTTCCCTAAATTGGTGCGTTTGGCTGATTTGTGGAGGTAGAGTTGCCATTGGGCATATAATTTGAATTTTTAGAGCCTAAGAAACGCTATCTTTTAGCATTGTGGATGAATGTTTGCCTTGTTACAGATGCCGCCAAGACATTTTCTGGTTTACACAACATTTCTTGCATGCCCCCACCTCCGCTCCCGGTCACCACACGTCATAAATCCCTACAACTTGTCGCTTACCCGACCTCAGTAGAGAAGTCAACCGACCCAAATCTCCATTAACCACGCGAGGGCACACATGATAAGTGACTTTATTTAACTGGCTAAGAGTTCATCCTAACTTTTGATCGCAATCACAAGATAAAGAGTTCACAATTCCATGAAGCACTTCCCAGGATCACTTGACTCAAAACTGTACCCGACCGTTGTAAAATTACAGTCAATGTATGAGATCAAATAGCATATCATTACTATACGTGCGCGTCCTCAAACAGATAGACTTTGGCCTGCCTGTGGATGTACTGTTCAAAGAAGTTTGATGCAGGTCACTATGAGCCGTAAAAGGCTAAAATAAATATGGAAATTTATTAATTTTCGTTTACAAAGTCGTTTGCATTTGAATAACTTTCACGAACATTATCCTTTCTTGATTTCTCGTTACAAGTAAATAGCTAAAGTATTCAGTTCTGACGGAAATTCAATGTACCGTTATTACTACCCTTAAGCTCAAATATAAACAACCATGCTCTGTCTTTTTTTACGTCACATGTGTGCGTTCCGTCATTGATTATGCCGCACCTGTCTTCCATTACTCTCTGCCGGCCTATCTAATGCAAGAATTAGAGCGCGTTCAGAAGAGGGTGATGCGAATCATCTGCCCTGGCACTGAGTATCAGCATGCATTAGCGCTAGTGAATCTTCCAACCGTAGCGAAGCATCACATTGATATTTTTAGGTGCACTTTTGAGAGTATTTGTTATGACAGTGGCTCGAAACTTAAGAAGCTTGTGCCGCCCCTAGACGAGTGCAAATATAATTTAAGGTACACGTGCACTTTTAACGAACCGAGGTGTAAGACCAATAGAGCCAAAAACAGTTTTATTATGGCCTCATGCTCTCTGGCGAATAGGTTTTAGATACTATCATTATAATTTTTTGTATTACCAGATTTTATCATTATTACCATTATTAGATTTTAGATATTATAATTTTTGTAAATTTTTATTATAGAATGTAGAATACTCAATTCAGCTCTCCGAGCTGCAATGTAGTTTAATAAAGTATCTATCTATCTATCTATCTATCTCTATCTCCACACTATTCTTCATACAGACTAATCGTTAGAGACAGAAAATGTTCAAAACATGGCAGTGAAACGACTGTGGCTCCTGGTTCATTTCCTGACGTCATTTTATGGTCTACAAGTACAGACTATAGAAAACTGACATCGATTTGTTAAATGCCGTCTAAAAGAATCTCAAAGAGTCTTATACGGCTCCGTGATAGGAAAGTCACAGGTTGGACCACTGTTGGTAGAACACTTGCTGAAAAATAAAAGTATTCAATAAAAAATTCTAGCCTTAATTCTAGTCTCAAGAGAGAGAATAATGTTCCGACTACCATAAGTTTTTCGTCGTCGTTTATGGTTACTTTCGAGGGTACTGATCTTCTGGAAACCGTTCTGGATAAAGATTTAAGATATCAAATATAAATTTTTTGTTGCTTAATTGCTTAATAGAGCGACGTTCGACAATGCTGTAATGCATATCCAGTCCTTCTTTGATGGCTGTTTCCATGCCGTTCAGCAGTGCTTCTTTGCTCGATGCTTCCATCTCTGTTTTGTTTGCTTCGTCATGATACAAGACGCCAAGACTAGTTTTTATCATCACTTTCCACGTGTGATTTTTTTCCAGTTCTGTTTCAGCTACTCTTTCAGCTTTCTGGAGCAGACGTTTTGCTTCTTCAAAGTTGCCTTTACGACCATGACAAATTCCGTAGTTTTTAAGAGTCAGGATGCTCTCCTTTTGGTCTTGCGTTCCCAGTTTTTCCATCATTTCCATTGCCATTTTGTAGTGTCCTAAGGCTTCATCTAACTTGTTGTTAGTTTTATCAGCAAAGAAAAAGTCAGCCATGTCTTTCAGGCACTGAGCAGTCATGAAATGATCACCGAGTTGTTTCTTGAAGAGATCATACGCTTTCTCGAAATTAACGCTGGCCTCTTGGTTTTTCTTGCGGCGTTTCGCATTTCTACCAGCAAATAACAAAACGGCAGCAGTTTCGGGATGGTCAGGAAGTTTCTCCTGGCAGATTTTTAGTGCGGTTTCGTAGAATTCTTTGGGTTCAAGGTCACCAAATTTGTTAGCCTCTGCGAGAAAACGGGCCTGACTCTCAAGGTAGATCACTTGGGACAACGGTTTTCTTTCAAATGCAGTGCCACTCTCTGAATAGAGCTCACTGGCCTTTCCCATGTAGTCTTTGTACTTCTCCTGTTCTCCTACTTTTCTCATTTCATGGCCAACGAGACACAAAAGGTCTACCACGAGCACTGGCTGGGTACGTGGCTTGAACGACTTTAATAGTCTTTCTAAGACCTGAATATAAAACTTCGGCTGAAGGCACTTTTCTAAATACATGCATTTTTGGGGAAAGTCAACAAGGAGCTTTTGGCAATTGTCCATAATAATGTCGTCTTGATCTTCTATTCCTTGAGCGAAGACCTGAAGAAAATACTCAAAGTTATTTCTGTCCAAACTGAAGGACTCAATGGACTTTTTGCAGGTATCTTTTCCCCAGTACATTTTTGCGTTGCCATCAAGGCGGGACAGGAAGTGTGCACATCCCAGTTTCTCTCCATCCAGTAACAACTGAGGATCATTCTTTTGATCAACCTTCTTCGCAAAGGCGCGGATGAGGGGGTGTAACTGGAACCTGCGGGAACGAACCGGCTCAATGAGAGATCTGTTTTTCAAGGAGCGCAAAATCGAAATTGGCAATGTTTCTGGTTCCAATGACTGCCTTAGAACGGCTTCAGCAGCATCACAGTCAAATGATCCCGGAAACATGGACAGAAGAACCAAGGCATCTCGTTCATCCTTGGACAAAATGTCGAACGAGGCCTTGATCGCCGTTCGGACTGATTTGTCATCATCTTCAAGAATTGTCATGGGTTCTTTCTCAAGATGTGTGATGAGCTTCTCTTCAGTGTAGTAAGATAGAAGTGACCCGACAATCGATAGCGCCAAAGGGACTCGGCCACAAAGTTCAACTATCTGATTTTTCTTTGAAAGTTGCTCGGGTCGAATATCGTCATGGTTGATTCGAGAGACAAGGACTTTTTTGGCCTCTTCTGTTGATAGACGTTTTATGCTCACATCTGTTGATCGTAGGCCGGGATAACTGAATATCTTTCTTGATGTAATCACAAACGTCAATTTCTGATTGGACTGCGTTCTCATCCAACGTAATGTGCTTAAGAAGGAATCTCTATCTTCCGATTCGAGTACACCATCAACATTGTCAAGGACAAAGGTGACTTGAGTTTGGATCCGTTTGCTCCAGTCCTTGAGCCACTGGTCTGGACTTTCTTGCAGACGTATGTGAGTCTTGCCACACGAGTAAAGCATTTCAGTGGTCACTTCGTTCAATGATCTTTTAGCTTGAAGGCTGCAAAATAACACAGTTTTCCCAGTCTCCGGTTTGGCTAGTTCGTGAGCCGCAGCTATCGCCACAGTTGTTTTTCCAAATCCTGGTCCTCCAGTTATCAGGACAACGGCAACGTTTCCACTTTGGATATCATTTTTCACTTGCTCCAGCTCATGGGAACGACCAAACACGCGCCCTTCTGGCAATTTCTCTGGCAGACAGCTGCAAAGTTCGTTGGTGACCTGATAGTTTTCTTGCTGCTCCAACTGCCACCACTGTTCGACTTCCTCCTCCACCTTTTCACGAGTACTGTCATCTATAGGACCGTCTTTGAGAACCTGAATTTTCCTTCGGTAGACCTCAACCACGATTGCCTCGAGAGACGAAGATATTTTGTTCCACTTGATTTTAAATTCGTCGTTGGAAATGCCGGTGGAAGCACTGTGGGCAAGTTCATTTCTGAAGCATTTGATTCTGGTGATGTTCGCTTGTACGCTGCCGTCGTCCTCGGCAGGCATCTTATGCCATCCTGTAACAGGAGGATGCAAATGACAAAGCTCTCGAATTAACAAATGTAAAAGCGTAATGTCAAACTTGCTGGATTCAGGTGGGCAATCTGTGGCAGGAAATAACTTTTTCCACTGGTCAGGGAAAATCACACCTTTTGACTTGAGAATCCGAAGCTTTGGTAGATTGTTTTTTAGCTCATTCTTAAGCTTGTCGAAAGGATGTATGGAATGTAGAAACTTGCTTAGAACGTCTGTTCCTCCATCGATGAGTAAACGAGCTAGTCTTGTCCCATTCGTCTTTTCTTCCGATGCTTCATAGACGGTGGACTCACTTACAGCAGCCGATGACGATATAGACGACGATGTGGAAGATGACATTGCACGTCATAAGCACATTCATCCAGAGAAGCACTATATTTCTCTGAACCCGAGCCGCTTCCTTACAGTCGTCAAATTATGTGTTCGTAAAATACTTGCGGGCAAAAGTCACAACTACAGTGATTTTGAACACCACTTGTGCCTTGTTTTGCAAGAAACGTTTTCAGAGGAGCAATTTAAAGTATACCACTATTTTGGTGTAGCGGTTTCTGAGAAATATCTATAGTTTTGCTTTATTCATGCCGTTTCCGAGAAATGTCTTTGTTTGTTTGAGAGGTGGATATCAAATAGCAGCAGGGTTACTCGCAGCAGGGGTTAATGCTTCAACCAGTCATGCGTTCGCTCGAAAGGCATGTGCGGAAATAACTGTTTAGTATTTCATTGATGTGTTATTACAACCTTTATTTTCCTTCTTGTGATGTTTTTTCTCTCTAAACATTGCATTTTTTGCGAAGACGTCTTGGAAACAAACGACTGAAATAGAACCTTCGTCCTGTACTCGGAAAAGGCAGGATCTGTCTTGGAACAATTTCCTTTTTACGCTTTCTGCGCTCGTGTTCAAAATATTGCCTGCGGAAATATCCTTTACCTTTTATCCAGTTTTTAGAGCAACGCGTAGATTAATTAACATTTCAAACATCATGATAATTATTACAACTTAATGACACAATTATTTGGATTTTTCCTTTTTTCACCCTGTTAACTTGAACACGCGAAATATTCGGTAATTGACATCTGCGCGATCCTAGACATCCATTAATTTACCGATGGATTCGGTGAGATCGATTCTGAAAAACAAATAATAACAGCAATATTCTGCTTTTCTCAGGAACGTTCTGGAGCACTTATTGGAACACGTTGCTCTAGATTCCACCTCGATTGTTGTCCAAATGTCACGTCTTCTGTGAATTTCTCATCCCATTATCCGCTTTTAGTTTTCTTTTGTTTGGTGTTAAAACAAAGCCACAAAGAAATGCCGTCATGGTAATGGGAATCAGCGGGCTGCAGTTCGTTCATTCTAGGGCACAAGCGCACCTTCTAATAGTCTGAATAGGTTGCAAGTCTTTTAAAGTTCTACTCTGATTGTCTTAAAATGGAGTAACATCGGGTACTTACGAACCACTACCCAAAACCAAACCTGGCGCATACTAAACGGGTAACCAGCAGCTAGAGAAAGAAGTCTTACTTTACTTTTTTTAACCAGGAAATTGCTGTCAGCTTTTTATTTCTCACCAGTACAACGTCAACGGGGCCCTTCTTCCGAGAAATGCAACGCAAAAAAATGGCGTGTGGCACCGTCGGTATGGACCAATTCACTGCCCTGGTGTCAGTTGTAAAAGCAAGAAACGTTGTATACAGCAGAGAGAAACTGACTGAAACGAAAATGTTTCGCTTGCAAGTTGCTGGTTCCCTGCGGATAGATGACACAGTTGCATGGCCTTAAGTCTAAAAACTAGAGCTTTCGATGGGGATAAAGTTTCTCAGAATTACTATGTTGACGTAGTCGTTTATTTTCCGAGAAATAAGGCGGTAACCAAATATGCCAATTATTAATAGAGCCCATGGTTTCTCAGAATACTCAACAATTATTCACCAACACCGAGGTGAGTAATTTAAGTATATACCACACAAGCTGAATAACTAGCGTTTTTTCAAACAATTTCCTCTTCGGAAACCGAAACGGAAAGTCAGTTTGTTTCTCTTCGGCAGCTCGGAGGTGAATAGTACTTTGCTAATCACCTCCGAGTTAACCAATCAGAACGCGCGAAAAGCACTATTCACTTGTGTGGTATATCAAGTAAACGTAATTAATATTTTGACGCAGTCGTTTTTCTTTTTCGAGGAAAAAAGACCGTGACCAAATATGCCCAGCTTTTGAAAAAAGGGCAGTTCCAAACCTTAGTCTAGAAACTAGAGCTGCATGATTTCTTTTCAATGAGAATTTAATGAGTTTCTCAGAACCAATATTATGACGGAGTCGGTTATTTTTCCGAGAAATAACACAACCAAATATGCCCAGCTTCTGAATAGAACCTAGTCTTGGACTTTGAGTCTGATATCTTATTTTCCATGAGGATATACTGAGTTTCTCAGAAATTACATGTTGACTTATTCCTTTTTTTCCCAAAAATAAGACGGTAACGAAATATAGCCAGTTTTGTAGTTACATTGACGCCAGTACACGGCATGAACGTGTGGCTATGACTGGCTATTGATTCAACCCCATTTCACCACCTTTCTGGTTTCAGAACTCGCTGTTGCTGTGCTTTAAGAATCCGTGTAAAGCTTTGTTTGCTCATCCACTGTCCTTGAACAGGTTGTCTCAAGTAAGCCTCTTGTATTCTTTCTTGCTCTTCCACTGCGGTTCTTCGTACCCGGCGCCATAGCAAACTTATGTGTTATGTATCGCTTCTTGCTTAACTTCCAAATATCTAATAGACGACCGATGCAGAACAAAATATCCTGATCTTAATTGTATAAGATAGTCAAACTTGAATGCTGAATAAACTGGATAGATGTCTTGGATTTTGAGGGATTGAACACCGAGACAACCTAATAAGTCAACATCTGGAGGTTTCGTGGTCCACGAAACTTAAGATGGGGCGCGCAATGCATGCCGGTCGACAGAGAGTCTAAGTTTTATTTCACCATTTTAATTGATAATTGATTAACTGTGAATCTTCTAATCTATTAGTTGAATGTTTTCAATCACACTCAATGTTGTAGTGATATATCTTATAAAATTATGATTTATTTTTCGATTTTAATTATTTATTCACGACCCCACAAGCTAAGCATGGAATGTAGTTGATTGTTTCGTCAAAGTTAATTCTCAGTTCCGTTTTACAACAAGAGATGTTGTGTAAACAAACAACCATCTCTTAACCAAGGAACGGGTAATGGGGAATTCCCAAACGGGGAATCTTTCTTTTGTTAAGTGAAGAGGGGCAGACTATTTCTGTAGGATAAAATGCAGGCCCGAGTAAAGGCTAAGTTTAGTCTCTTCTCTAATTTAATACTGAACGCCCCTCACATTTGATATGCAGCAATGTAAAGAATCATACGAAATTCTTTCAAAAACCTTATTTCTAACCTTATTTCTAATTACAATATCAGTGTGTTACTGCCGATCGTTCGAGGAGCCTGTTTACATGGAGAGAGGGTAACAGGAGGGTCAAAAGATAGCCCTCCTTTACAAGTGTGTAGGCTATCTTTGCCAACAAAGTCACGGAAACCTGAAGCCATCGAATTCGCACTTCGAGATGCAGTTCAACGGCTTCGGGCGACCATGGTCATTTCTTCTTACAAAAGTTACCGAAAGCATGACACTTACCATATATTCGTTACGATTAGAGCGGTTATTAGGGTCCAATTTAAGCTAAACAGCTCTCTTCAAAACAAATAACCCTTTTGCACCACGCCCGTTTATCCCGGACAAACTTATTAAAAGCAAGCTTCTCCTCTTCTGTACATTTTTCTTTAGTCTTTTGTAGTACCTTCAAGACGTTTGTTTTCTCATTTGGCCATTTTCATGATTGTAATGTTGGTTGTACAGTTTCATGATTGCAATGTCGGTTTATTATATTATAATGTGCACTCAATGCCAAGCCTTGTGCTTGGTCACTGGATGTTTTGATGGATGTGACGATCGAAGGATCGAGCGATCGACTGATCAAATCAGCCTCTCACCTACAACTCGAAATACCGAGTTAAATTAATAAGGCGATTAAATGGGGAAATCTGAAAAAATTCACCCTACCTTCTTATGAGTCACAATGAACTTCCTCACAGTGTAATGGGACATGTTCAGAGTTTCTTTCAGCGTCACTTGAATTGGTCCGTAACCCTTGGTTCCACGTTCGGGCCAGTACTGGTCACATTTGCGCTAAAAGCAAAGCAAGAATGTAATGTGTCAGATGATCACGGTTTTAAAAAGGGTCATTTGTACTCGTCGATTCAGGTAAATGGGCTTTGGAACAACCGATTCTAATGCACCAACGTTTGATAATAATAACAGCTAGGGGATAACTAAAACCAACAATGGTTCCCCTCTCTGAGGCTATTTCCTATTTCACTCAGGCGCCGTCATTATGACTCGCGTATAGGAGGATCCTTGTCTACACATTTCACCTTATTAGCATAAACCACAAAATATGCTTCCGATAAATGCACACTACTTGACAGCTTGAATGGTTTGTGAGAAATAGACCATCAAAATGTCAAGGTTTTTAAGAATGTATGGCTGGGTGCCAAGAGTTGCTGGTATTCAACATAAAGGACTAATATCTACGCTGATTCTCAAAAGTTACTCGGGCTTTTAGTTTGTGTTGTTCGTTTGTTTGTAGTTTCTTGTTTAATATATGACAGTGACGTCAGCAAAGAGTCTCCTGTAGAGGGGAGAAACAAAAACTTACCCTTCCCCTCTCCTCAAGTTTTGTCAACATCACAATGACTGTTGACATCTGTTCCCACATCATGCGCCAGAAATCATCAAAGGTTTCCATGAGCGGACCTGCACAAAAACGAAGAAAAAGGAACAAGAATTAATGAATGATTTTGTCACGAAAAGTCGACTATAAAGAGTTGCGCGTTTACACTATTATCCCACCTTGTGCCGCCACGTAGGCTCGCTGTCTGTTGTATCCCTGAAAAAGAAAAAAAACCAAAACAAAACAAAATGTACCGGTTAGTGACGAGCCACTGCTTGTTGTTTTGTAGAAGGAGCAGAGGAGCTGGGGAGCAGGGGGGCAGAGGAGTAAGGAAGCATACAGGGATGGCGCAGTGGTGACAGCACTCGCCTCCCACCAATACAGCCCGGTAGGGTTCTCCGATCCGGTGTCTCGTGTGGGCTGAGTTTATTGGTTCTCTTCCTTGCTCTGAGAGGTTTTTCTCCGGGTACTCCGGTTTTCCCATCTCTCCAAACACCGACCAACATTTCTCCCACACGGCCCTTGCAGCTTTAAAATTGTTACCGTGTAAGAAATAAAGTTTCTAAACCTTAACCGTAACACGACTCAAAGCTATTTCTACATATCTGAAATGCAAAAGGTTCAAATTCCAACGAGGCAGTAAACCTTTCCCTCAAAGTTTTTGTTTCCACTACTTAACTACTTAAAAAGTTGGATCCCTTAAGCTACAACAGTTCATGGCTGTTCCAAACGGAAAGCATTTTCATTTTAAAGAGGTAGAATCCAGCTGCAATCAAGAAACTCCAGGTCAACGTTGTACTGTAAAGTTTTATTGTACCGAGCCTCAACACTTACATCGATGAAGTTAGCGTTAATGTAGTCCGAGCCAGGCACTCCTTCAATGGGATTCAGGAGAACTCTAGTGTGATCATCTGTAACGAAAGCAAGAAAGTTATGGTTTAGAAGGATTTATCTTTGACCTCATAACAGAAAACGAAAGCGAACGAGCCAACAGCAGAGAAGTACAGAGGAACCGCTTACACGGTGAATCTACATGTAGTTGGTTTCGTTTTGGCACTGTAGTTGTTAGTAATTGAATACTTAAAATACGTACATGCCACAATGTTGGCGTATCTGTTCTTGTACTTGTTTGCAGGATTTAAGAATTGTTGAAAGGAAAATTCATCGTCTGGCTGTACAAGCTGTCGGAGAGAAGGAGAGAACGATAAAAGGTTAGGAACTTTAGCTTAGATACCTAAGAGAACATGGAAAGAAAACCACATATGGACTTTCGCCATTAGCTAGACCTGTTCTTCCAGATTGACAAAATGTCATGAGCCACTCCTGAACAGCTCTTGAAGGTTACGCTATTATAATTTTTATCATGCCCGCTTCCGGATGACAAATTTCTTCGTAACATTGCTAAAGTTGATACCGATTTACGAGCTAAGGTACAAGTTTATTTTCTTTTAAAGACTCAAAGAGATTGAAACCAAGTAACATCCAAAATAAAGGTCAATTTTTGCTTAAATTTGCTTTACTAGTTTACCAAAACCATAAATAAGCCACTATACCTATGGATTTAATGGAGTTAAAACGGATTACGTTACAAAATTGGGATAACTATATTACGTTCTCACCTTGTGTTGCAGAAAAAGAATCAAACAGAAATGGTTTGCTTCTCCTTTGATAAGAAGGCTTATATCTTTCTTTTGGTGCTCTAGGGATATTTTGGTTACAACAAAATGCACTCGAAGGAAATTGGTTTTAACTGGACCCACAATACGTAATAATTGCCATGACGTAGTCCGTGAAGGCGAAATAGTTTATACCAAACATGTGGCTCCAAAAGTGCACTCAGGAGTGAAAATGCGACGGACGTCTAAATCAAGAGACACTATGATCGTTGATTGGAGCTCGCATTTGAGGTTAATTATACGTTCATTGCAATTTGCATGTCAGTCCGAGTAAGGCTACATACCGAATACTCCTCAGAGAATCCATGGTCTCCATCCATGTGCATTCTGTCCACGTGTCTTTCAAAATCATCGATAGGAACGGGTTGTCGTCCTGGTGAATAAACGAGGAAATGTGACCAACAAAGACTGCTTTTGAAGGTTTTGAATGATACTAGCAAATTAGCCAAAGGCAGAAACATCAAACAATCTGCGAAATGGATTTTCTCAATTTTGAACGTGGGTATGCACCTCGCGAGCGGACTAAAGTCACGCCTTCCGTAAGCGACAACCCAAATTCAATGTCAAGTACAGTTGGTCGCTAATGGAAGGTGGTCACTTGTAAGAGGAGGACGCAATGGGAAGTTCGAGTGTAGTAATATAATATAATAACTAAATGGAGTGCGATCGTCCGGGTGAGTGTAGTCCTGAGAAGGACTGTTTGAGATGACATTGCCTGACGTTTCCACAACATGAGCCGAAGTCATCAACAGAGTCAAGTGACACAGCGAGACCTCTCTTAGGATGACTTTCTCTCAGGTTGTCAAAACGTCAGTCAATTTCACAGTCTCCTCAGGGCTACACTCACCGGGACGATGGTACCTCACTTAATTATAAAAGAATGTATGCTTTCCACAACTTGCAATTATTTTTACTGATGTAAGCTGTCAGAGGGCGCGGGAAAGGAAATAGACGATTCGCTGTCAATGCGCGACCGCAAACGGGACATTGAATTCGTCTATACTCAAACTGCGTCCGTCCTTCCACCATCATTGGACAACACTTAACAAAACTATGGAGGCAATTTCTCACTGCAACTAGCTTTGCCGAAAAAAAAACTGACAAACCACATCAAAACGCGTCAGCACACATTGTCCTTAACAGCTACTATTCACTTGTTTATTTATTCCAGCCCCGTAGTCATAGCGATGACAAATCTTGTTTAGCGATACAGTAACGATAATTCTTACTTTCTCTTCTAGCTGCTAAATCGTCCAATCCAGTCAGCGACTCCGTACTGCCCATAAGTCGCTTCTGAAGTGATTTTCGTTTGCGGCTTAATTTCTTCATTCTCACTGGCTGGCCGTTTGTGTAATCGTCTCTGTCGTCCAGTACCTGGTCGAAATTCGATCGCTTCCTCCTGCAAAATCAAAACATTTTGGGCATTTATCAACTCCACCTATGACTTAAAAGCGCTTTCCGCCTGATTTACTAACTCAATGGATTACAGCTTTACTGTAAAACAAACGATGATAACAGAGTTTGCGAATACTTGTGCCCAATCACAAATTTTTTAAAACAAGCTAATATTCTTCTACCCGAGATACCAGAGGTTCTGCTTTCCGTAACAATACAACCTGAGGCACGAAATACCGATAACAATATACAAAGACTTGAAACGAGCAGAGTAGTTCGCGGGCGAACAAGATGTGCAGCGCAAGAAATAAGCTAGTGCCTAGCGAAACGTTCGAAAATCTTCATCAATCGCTTATGAATAAATTTCAGCCGAATGCGACCAGATAATGTTGAATATCGGAGTAATTATTATGTGCGGAGACTACGCAACCTGAGTTCCTTGTGTTGGAAAGTTAAGCTTAGCCACCAACTAGTACCAGCACTAGTTCAGACCTATGGCGGACTATCAGAGGTGAACCGCATCAAAACGCATCTATAAATTACGGTCTGATGTATTTCGTTGAATTAAAACTTGTGGGGAATTTGCTGTGATGAGACCGCTTACCATAATGCCACAAAACCGAACAAATCACTCTTGAGAAAATTGTTTCTTCTTACACCACTCAGTACACAGAAACCATTTGCAATAAGGGCGAGAAGTACCGTAACAAGGAAAAAAATTACACCTTTGGCTTCCACCGTAGTTTATGGTTCTATTTCCTCACAAACAAGACGATGCCAAAACTGGATTAGAATTTAGAATTTTGTTTGGGAAGATGCCTATTTCGCTTTCGCGGCTGGTTTGGTAGTTTATTTCCTTTCGTTTCTGCCATGACTTAAGTTAGAAAGTGTGACAGAGCTTAAAAAAAACGGGCTATAAACAAAAAAAACTCCTCAGTTCTTATTTTGCTAATTCTGGAATAAGAATGGTCGGTACGGAATGCTGGGAATAATTCGGATTGTCTGCATAAAAAAAATGCCCGTCGAGATGCGCGATCCTGGCACGAGTAAACATTGTGTAACAAATATGGCGGCCGACGAAGAGGCTGCCATAGAACCATTCGGCTAACTCAATGTTGTACCCAATTCAAACCCTTTGGGAATAAAACGCTTTGTTCCAGGTATTTCCATATCATTTAAATATGAATTACATTATGATGCAAAAACAATACACAACGAATCTTAAACCCAGGAGATTTGAAGTGGGTACAACAGTGAGTTAGCCGAATGGGTCTATTGCAGCCGTTATCGCAGCAGTGTTCTTTGTAAATAAAGACGAGGAAGAAAATAGAGAGACTGTTTTAGATTTGCCGAATGTTTTAGCAGTCCTATATACAAAGGAGAGGAGACACATCCCTCGAATCACGGGCTATGCAGACAATGTTGTTCCCACGTCAGTGAAAAAAACCTCGTACTTTTGGTACAATGAAATTAGAAGCAATGTTTCATTGTGTCCAAAAGTGTAACCTGATTTTTCCTCCGGTAGAGACGTATTTGAATCCACAGCGCTCATCACGCCGTCCGCCATCGCAACGTTCTGTTCATTCTGCTCCTGGGAGCAGAATGGAGGGAATGGCGTTCTGTCCACGCCAGAATAGGAATGCGGAATAGAAAAACACATTTTACATACTGGCCATTCTCATTCCAGAATTGTGGATAAAAAACCGCGCCCTAAGATAATACTAAATACTCGAGAGAGGTGCCTGAACCGAAGTCCCGTGTGCTACAGACACTCATTTCAGAGAAGAAGCAGCCTGAGAGGAGAGGGGCCGTAGAAAAGACTTGGTGATTACATAATCGGTTTATCTATTTTTATTTTTTTCAACGGCCGACTAAACCGACTTTATGAGATAGTTTGCTTCCAGCAAATCGAAGTTAGTTTACATATCTTCTATTTTCCATGAACAAGAGAGGACCAAATTAATTCAAAATGCCTTCCCTTCTATTGACCAATGAGTGTTAAAGGCAATGCAGTCAGTTCATTTGAAAAAGACACACGAAAAAAGTCAGGCTTGACTGGATTCGAACCCTGACTATTGCGGCGACCGGGCGCAACGCTTTATCTAGCAGATCTAACCAAGCCAACAGGAAAGATGGCAACTTAGTAGTAAGCAGGGATGTAGATAATAGCCGGGAGTCGGGGTAAATACCCGGTTATCATCTACCGTAAAATTCCGAAAATAAGCCCCGGGGCTTATATTTTTCAAAGGCCCTTTATGAGGGGCTTATTTTTGGAGGGGCTTATATACGGAGGGAAATTTGCGTTTCAAAATCGGCTAGGCTTATACTTGGAAGGAAATTTATGTCAGTAATTTGCACAAAGTTTTCACTGAAACTCGCGTGATGTCTGCTACATGACCCGGACGTAGATCTTTTAAAAACTCAGCCAAGCAAACTTAAAAACAGAACCGCAATTACTTTATTGAAAACGCAATACTCAGTTTAAAGGTAAGGTAACGTCAACAATAACTGTTCACACACACACAAAAATGAATCTTAACAAAAACTCCAGACTTGTCACCAACAGTTTGGAATATAATGGCTGAAAACATCCAAGCAAAGAGTGAAGCATGAACTTCGGAAACATCAATAACCTGTGAACTTTATTGACTTTTGGTATACGTAGTAATCCTTTGGTATATAAATAAAGTTTTGTTCCTGTAGCGTTTTTGCTTTGTTTAATTTTGCATTGAGGGCACTTTCCAAGTATAAGCCCCCGGCGGCTTATATTTGGAGGGGTTAACGGAGGGGTTTTGTGTTTCAATTTTGGGGGCCATATATTTGGAGGGGCTTATACATAGAGGGGCTTATTTTCGTAATTTTACGGTAGATTTTCACGGCTGAAAAACCTTCTACGGTCTTAAAAGTCTGTAATAATGGGTTCTTGTAAACCCGATGGTGCTGAATAGTATTTTAACCCTTTAAATCCTAAGAGTGATCAGTATCAAATTTCTCCTTGTAATATCATCGCTTTATAAAACAGAGTGGTCATGAGAATTAAGGACAGGATCACACAAGATAAATTTGCCCGATACTTTAACAATTTCTCCCCACTGCTTCAGATGAGAATTTAAATTTTGATCTTAGGGTGTACAGCAGGGTTGCCACTCATTGGGATAGAAAAGATTCCCTGACAATTCCCTGACTTTTCACTGACCAAAGACCAGTTTCCACTGACCATCAGAGGCAAATCCTCAGGCATTAAAGCCAGTAGTGAAGTCAAAGAAATCGATTTCTGTGTAGGATTTTTTGAAAAGAAAACACCTTTACTACCAAAGAATCTCTTTCCAAAACCAAATGGCTAGTCAAATGTAAAATTCCCTGACTTTTCACTGACTTTCAAGTAGAATTTAGAAATTCCCTGACTTCATACATAATTCCCTGACTTTTCCCTGACCTTGAAAAAAAAAATGTTTTTCCCTGACTTTTCCCTGACCGTGGCAACCCTGCACAGGGTTAATGTACACGAGTCATTCCCTGTATTCTATTGAACGAGCTCAATGACATCCCTACCTGATTATAAAGAATCCAACTAAGAGCAGGACAGCGATAATAACGATCACTAAAATCAGTCCCACGATCAGGCCGATGTGGGTACTAGACTCGGGCTTGGTTGCCGCTGCTGATAAAGCAAAACCAGGATCAGTGCTTCGTCCGGCAGTATCTGGGCAACTGCGCACTTACCCCTCCCCTAACCCAAAATTAACACTAACGTAATAACTAATTTAAACTTGTTGGGTTAGGGGAGGGGTTGGTGCACAGTTCCCCAGATACTGGTATTGATTCAGTAAACTTGAATACCATGGGAAGGTTATGGCAATGAAAATTTGCCATGGTGATGATACTAAAAACGATGGCAGTGGGAATGGCGATGGCAATGGCAGTGGTGATGGTCGTGAAATGAAAAACGAAATGGTCACGTTATAATGGTGCTGGTAGCGACCGAAAGTGATAAGTAATCGTAATGGTAATGGCAATTATAAAGCCAATGGTAATGGCAATGACATTGGCAATAGTAGTGGCAATGGCATTGTTTAAATGGTAATTGCAGAAATGGTACTGGTAATGGAAATTACAACGGCGATCAACCGGCAATGGTAATGGCAATGGTAATAGCAATGGTCGGTGATGGTAACTGTAAGGGTAGAGGCAAAGAAAGACGTGTGAACAGCAATGACCGCCGCCTGGTTAGCTCAGCTGGTAGGGCGCCAGTCTGCTGTGCGGGAGGTCGAGGGTTCGAGCCCCAGACCGGACCAACACTCAGGGTCTGAAAATAACTGAGGAGAATGTGCCGCCTTTGTAATTATACCTTCAAATGGTTAGACGTTCAAGTCTTCTCGGATAAGGACTATAAACCGTAGGCCCCGTCTCCTGCATCTTCAGTGTTACATGGTCAGCAGGGGACGTTAAAGAACCCACACACTTGTCGAAAAAGAGTAGGGGACGTAGTTCCCGGTGTGGTGGCCTATCTTCCTATGCATGGGTTGGGTGGGTGGGTGAGATCAAATATGGACTGATAGCGGCAGCCATAGGCGCCTTTACAAGCTGACGTCCGATCTCACCCAATTGGTCCTGAATAGTGCTACGCGGCACCACATATATATGTACCCAAATTAAAATAAACCAATCATAGATAATTCCTTGCGAACTCTGTTTCAACATCGCAGCTCGCGTAGAATGTGTTAAATAATTTCAACGAAGCTGACTAAAGAGAAAATAGAAGGAAGCACAGTTCTTTGTACACGTTTACAGTAACACTGGACTTGGCCACATCTTGTTCCGCGAACAAGAATAAAAATGAATTTATACCAAAAAAACGAAACAAAACAAAAAGAAGAGCCAAGGGCCGATGCGTGTGTTCTTAAAAGAGAAAACTGAAATAACAGTTGCTACAATAGAAAAGACCAGCGGTTACGTTTCCCCAGTCACACGCACATGCAATCCAAAGTAAGAAAAGACGCTACTGCTCGCAAATTACAGTATAAATAAAACACAAACCAAACAAACAAGCAAACAAGACTCTACCTCCTGGATCTGTCTGGCTTTCCACCCATTCAGAATACGGCCCAAGCCCACCGCTTGACCGACAGGCCACACGTATTAGATAATAACGCCACGGTTTCAAGTCAGATAGTGTATGCACACGCCCCTTAACGTTGTTGTAAATGTTCAGCTTGTTCGGATTCTCTTTTTCGTTATAGCTGACAACATAACCTTCGATTTCACCATTTGGCTCTAGAGGCGGGTCCCAAGACAAGGTAATAGAATTAGAGGTGGTTCTGTCTATCACAACATTCCTCGGTGGATCGTTAGGTGCTGTTAAAGAATAAGAAAGAATAAACGTGTCTATTAATTGTACTGCCTGAAAGATAATAAACTCATAGCAAATAATATATAGGATGAGAATGATTTGATTCAATACATGAATTGCTATGAACTTACTATCTTTCGGGCAATATGGTGTGAATGCATGGCTCTGCGTGATGCAGTTAAACCAATAATGTGGCTCCGTTATCAGTAACTATTGTTGATTATTAATGTGACTGCCTGATGCAGTTAAACCATTAAAGTGGCTCCGTTATCAGTAACTACTGTTGATTATTAATGTGACTGCGTGATGCAGTTAAACTATTCATGTGTTATATGGCTCCTTGACTACGCCCCGTTGAAGTCCTGAATTTTTTTCAGGCTTCTTTACGCAATTGCAAAAATTGCGATCACAAGTGCGACGATCATTCTTCATTTGATTTGGTAGCTTGTAGTCATAACCCACAAGATGGCCCCATTCACCATAGTCTTCAGTAGCTCAGTGGTTAGAGCATCCGATCAAGAACACGGAAAGTCGTAGGTTCGAATCTCATCTGGACCTAAGAAAAACATTTTCTTGGCCAGGTTTCTCAGTTATAGTTGATTCTGATCCTTTGTAGGATTTGCTATTAATTGTACGGGGGAAAAATCTCTGGATCTGATCTTAACATTATTGTAACGTCAAGTTCACAGCTACAATCCACAACGATTTGATGAATCACCGTGGTCAGAACTGTCTCCTCCCTTCTTCTACGGCAATCATTACTGCTACAATTTCAACTAACGGGTCCGAGACAACGCGCATTCAACAAATATTCCAAGCATTCTCTACTTCGAGTCTTCGTCCCATACAGCGCATGCGTGAAGCAACGAGCGGCTCTTGTTTTTTGTTTATGTTTGTTTTAACTATGCAAACGACTGGAAGTAAAAAAATTGAAATGCAGCATGGCACTGAGCTGTAAGCACGCACGATTCTCCCACAACTGCCTCAAAAGAAGGCATATTCTGCGTTTTCCGAAGATATTGTGCTCTTCTCGTTCTGTACTGTTGTTAAATTATTCGGTTCGCCTTTACAAATCTCTGGTAATTTGTTATTTCTCATGGGGAGGCACATGTTTATAAGCACTGCTTTTTTTGTGTCTCCTTGCCTTATTTTATTTTGCATAATATGTGGTATGTGTAAAATGGCAAAACAAATAAACTGAAACTGAAACTGAAACAGTTTATTCTGCTATCGGTAACATTAATCTGTTCATTCCGAAACCGGGATAGGTCGCAAACAAACACCAATACCGTCTAACAATCCCATAAGAAAAAAAAAAGCGCCCTACATTTCTTGTTTGGTTGCTGTTGGCCCATGTACAAAGAGACTATTCATACCTGCTGCCATGGTTGTTGCATAAATCGAGGAAGCGCGAGCGCTCAAATTCCTTTTCAAGTTGTACGCCACAATAGAGAATTGGTACTTAGTATAAGGCTTTAGATTGCTGAGCACTTTGTGACGCACATCTCCTGGTAGCACAAAACTATCTCCTGCGGCTGGGACGGCCGTTGTTGTCGTGTAATGGAGGTAGTACCCAATCTTTCCGTTGAGGGTGGTGGGAGGGTCCCATAACAATTCGATGGAGCTCTCGGTTTTCCTGAAAATCTGCAGCGAAACAGCACTTGAAGGTGCTAAAACAGAAAACGAAAGTGGTCGCTTCCAATATTCACAGGGAATAGTGGCAGGGAATGGTAGCGGTGAAAACGAAAAATATATATATATATATATTCGTGGGGACCAAAATTTGTTCCCTGCCAATTCGTACGACTAGTTGCTGGGAACATCCGCCTGACCAATACAATACGTTGGAATTTTCCCTTCGGCTATTCCCTGCGAATATTCCCCTGGGGTATGTTGACCTTGACGGGAGCGAAGAGGTTAGACGTGTCAGTACCAGGTAGACTTAAACTAATGGCAGGGGTTTCGTTTGAAGCTGGACGCCGGACGAAATGTCCGGCAGCTCACAGGGAATAATCATTTCTAAGTCTGACGTGAGCTTCTTTAATCTATAAATTCGGCACCTCAAAATATTACCGAGAACTCTAAAAATGGGGAAGAGCAGAGTGGAGTGGAGAGCAAAGGTCAGCGCTAATCCCCAAAACACTCGAGATGGTAAAACGCAAAAAGCAAACTAAGTCATTTCGGCATTTGCTTGTCTCACTGTTGAGTTAATTGCCAGTAAAAACTTCGTTTGCTCGTTCATTTCTTTGTTTCGCCGTGCACTGGCTCCGTGGCGATTTACAGCTACAGATCTGAGCGTTTTGCATTGATTGCGACAATCAGTCACATGTTTATTCGTTTAACTGCAGCGTTTTTTTCCCGCTACTGCCTCACTAGTTTTCAAGACTGTCACGACCTTTACTGTAATATTAAACAACCCTACACTACCTTCGTTCCCAAAATGCCTCACTGGAGCCCTGCCACAGACAAATGAAAATACAGCGCCATATTTAACCAAGACTTCATTAGCACTGGAACTCAAGCTTACCTGCCTCCTCAGTAATAACGTAAACGGAATCTGTGGCTCCTCCACCAGCACCAGTGAAGGCCTGGACAGTAATTTTGTATGTTGTGTAGGCGGTCAGGCTTGATAATGTGGTTTTGTTGTTGAGACCAACGTCTTCTTCCGAGGCACGGTTAGTACTTGATACCACCTCGTAAAACACCTGTAACACGGCAAAGAAAGTAGCGAAAACAAATTGAGATCATGATGATACTGGAAAAATTGGTTCTGAAACTGTAAATGACAATGGCAATGGCAATGATAGCGACAGCGACAGCGAAAGTGATAGCGATAACGATAACGATAGCGATGATATCGATAACGCTAACGATAACGATAGCGATAATGACAACGATATTGATAACGATAACGATAATTATAGCGATAACGATATTGATAACGATTATGAGAATAAAAATGATAACGTCAACGACAATGGCATTGTCATTAATAATGATAATCATAATTATAACACGCAAGAAATGGCATAGAGGAGATACTATGACGGAAAACGAAAGCCGGAAAGCAAGTTTCACAGTAGTAGTTGTGCACTACATGTAAGTACAGTTTAATTGTTGCGGTGTACCTTATACCGCTGCAGCTCGCCGTTAACGTTCAGTGGTGTTTTCCAGGTGACAAAAATGGAATATTCACTCGTGTTCCACGCTCGTAGATCTCGTGGTTTGGATGGCACTGGTGCGAAAATTAATATGAGACAGCGTGGCTTAATAAATGGTTTTAGACAAATAACGTACAAACACTGGGCACTAAAAACAAAACTATATAGCTGTTAATAAGAAGCGATTCTTTAAAACAATTAACCATACAAAACTGCGATAAAATATTATTTTTATTTGCACTTGAAAGAAAAATTCAAATTAAAATAAGGCTTATAGACTTTCAGAAGAATAAAATATTTTTTTTAAAACATATTAAGAAAGATTTTTTAAAAAACGACAATGTTTCGACGTTGACAAGACAAAATGATAGCGATAATGAAATGTATAAATACTTTGTAAAACAGAGCAATCACATAAGGAATCGAAGTGTTGTCACACGTGTAACTGCACTGTCTTTCGTCACTCAGATACAAGCACGAAATGAACACAATTAAACGTACAGTAATCTGTAATCTATGAGAAATGGATGGACCAACACGAATCATTTAATAAGAAATTACTATCAAAGACGTTATCCAAGTTTTTAGGACCAATTTGCGATGGACTTTGTTTTCACAGCCAAACACAGCAAGCGCCGGCACACAAAACTCTTATGCAAGTCAGTTATTTTGTTCACAATTGCTATTGCTTACGGCGTTCGCAATACGCCACTAAACCAGTCAGTTTGTCCTCTTCTGCAACATATTCCCCGGTCTTAGCTAGAGCATATTCAAACACCTGATGCATTTAGACCAATCGCGTGCGAGCGTAAACATGGGTCATGAATATAATTATACACAGCGGTCAGTCACTGAGTCTACCCATTACACTGAAGGCAGTTACATTACTTCTGTTGTTCTCAACCTCCTAGTTAGTAAATATGAAATCAAACAGGATCAATTTGGATCTTCGCATACTGTTGTGTACATACCTCCCTCAGCAGTTCTAGAGACTTCTGTGGCAGCTGGACCGAACCCCACTGAGGTAGAGGCATTCAGAGAAATCCTATACTGAGTATATGGTTCTGTGGAGGCAGAAAAAACGTTATAACCTGAACGCCCACCAAAGGTTCCAACATGATGGATCCATCATAAGTCTTGTAATTTTCTATTAAAACTATTACGGGGTTTCAAGTTTGAAGTCATTTAAATTCTACTGAAAACTAACAATGAGGACGCCCCCACAGTTCCCGCGTTCTAAGCGCAGGTGAGGTACATCTGCAAGGAAAATTACCCCGGTAAATTGTATTTAGTGTATTATGTGCGTGAAAAGTACAACACTTTGAAATTTGACCAAATTCAAGTACAATAATGGTCAAAATGATATATACCCGGCACTTTCGCGTTAATTTCCTGTTTTCAAGTACGATATTACTGTAGAAGTGCTGTTTCAAATTAGGAGTACTAATTTGATGATCTCTTACCGAGCAGCGACCATTTTGGGCCCAAAGAGGGACACATAAGGGAAGCTGGTGTTTTTTTCTTTTTCTTTTTCTTTGTTTTTTGTTTTGTTTTGTTTTGTTTTGTTTTTGTTTTTTTTTTTTTTGGGGGGGGGGGGGCGTTCACAACAAAAAAATGGCTTTTGAGTGGGAGGGGGCCAATGACATCCTCCCAAATCTCACCACTTTTTAACATAGTACTTACTTAGCTTGGGAATCACGTGTGAACGAGTTGCCCCACTCAATTTCGCACATGTTAGGTTTTGCAAGTTCGCAAGACTCCAACACAACGTATAGGCTTTGATCACACCGTTGGTTTCTACAGGGCGTTTCCACATCACCTCCAAAGAATCGATCTTCGCATTGTTTACACTTTCTATTATCGGCACATCAGGCACTACGATCGAAAAGTAAAATTTCAGTGGTTTGTGAAACAAGTCATTTATACAGTACACCGTAATAACGTGGTAGATGTACACCCTTGTGTTGCACTACATCAAGAAATTCCATGTTAATTTTTTTTAATGCGCTTTTCAGCTCATGGACGTCGAACAACCGACGGCTGACTGACTGACTGAGAAAAATAAACATTTGACAGCTCAAAATTACAACTGAGTGGGAGTGGCGCGGGTCATCTGGTGGATCTTTCAGTTTATCAAGCCTCTTGAGTCAACTGATTGACACTGCGACCCCAGGACGCAGAGAGCTGCATGCAAAGCAACGACGTCAGTTCTTATTATTGCAGCCGTTTCGCGATTATTCCAACTCCTTCAACTTGTGAACTGTGGGTGACCAATCTAATTACTATAACGCTGAAGTAAAGAGGAAGCGGAAAATTCGCCGTCATGACCTTAAATATAGTCCTTCACGTTGTTGTTTACGATGGACGAAAAAGAAGTTTACCGAAATGTAAAACGCCGCGCAGAGCGACTGTTTTTGCCCATTAACCTTGTTGTCTTGTGGCATTCACGCTGCCGTCGTGGTTGTTTACGCTATCTATTGATATCTTTTAAAATACGGAGGAAACTTACCGTCTTCAAACGTCGTATTAACGACAGCCACACTAGATGGTCCAACACCTATCTTATTTTCTGCCTGTACAGTGAAATAATAAGAGGAATACTTCTTCAGATTTTTCACAACAATCTGTGTTGAGTTATCAGGCGTGCTGATGTTTGCCTCTTTGCCCGAAGACACGTTATACTTCACATTGTAACGCGTAATGATGCCATTTCTGTCCAGGACCAGTGGTGGGCTCCACATGATGCGTATAGACGTTGATGACTGCGTCAGTGCCGTGACATTCTGAGGTGGACCTGCAGGTGCTGCGGAGAAAAAAGTCGGACAGCCCTTCAAATCTACTCCCTGACTGAAAAAGGCAGTCAACTGACTCTCCTAGTAGTACAATGTAGGTAACAGGACGCAGAAACGCTGTAACACCAACAAAAACAAACTTATCGTTTCCAATGGACAACTAAATACAGAGGTTATGATTCCATAGTTGATTCTTGTATATCTTCAGGTCTCAATACAAACATTACAAAATAAGAGTTCTTTCCTTCCAGTGGCCATTAAAACAAACAGAACTGGCGATCCACTCAGCTATTTACATGTTTGTTACCGCGAAACGAATTCAAATTTTTTCTTTAGTTTATTTCGTGTATGTCGCGTCTACTTGTTAATTAGCTGTCCTTTTTTTGTAGTTTGTATTCCTTCTATTGTTTACTTTGTCTTTAGTGTCACCATGTCGTTACGTAACGTTACGTAATTTCTCTAGTTTTAGGATATAAATTCAGTCTTGTTTGTCAACGTTTTTGTCGCAATTTTTTTACGGACCATAACTGTTTTTTTTTCGTTAAGTCAGTGCACCGTTAAGGTAAATATATTTTTTAACTCTATCGTACATTTGCACGTTTCTTCGTTTCCGTTAATGCATTTTCTTAACTTTGTATTGTTTGTATTTTTCATTTTATCTTGTACAGTACCGTAGGAGTGTGGATTTTTAAAAATAAACTGTGAGCGCGAATACGCGTAACTTCGGTTACAATGTTAATCATAAAAATTACAATTTCCTCGATTGTGATTGGTTTAAAAAAAACTCCTATTTTTCACTAATTCACTTGCCAAGTTGTTATCGGACAGTTTGTTATCGGACAGTCCAATAAGCCAATCACATTCAAAGTTGCAGTTTAAATCAACCAATCACAACCTTGGTCTCAATCACCATAGTAACAGTGTACAGACTCCTGAATTGGGTCTTTCTTCAAAATGAGGAATTTTTTCCCTTGAACAATGACAGTATTTTAGAAGACAGTAGTGATTTTGTTTATCCTATGGCACAAACGTTTATGCCAACAAACCAGACGAGTTCCTTCTTCTTTTCTCGGAAATTGTATTTTTTATGATTGGTAATAAGACTTCGTGTCGTCCAATTCGGTCTGTAATTATACCCGTGATAAACAAATCGGACTCCCGCTGCGCGGTCGTCCGATTATGATGTCACTCGTATGATTACAGACCGAATTGGACTCCACTCAGTCCTATTACCATTACATAACAAATGAAATCCATGAAACGGTTTCATATCGTTCGTTCCACTCCGTTATAACCACTTTCCTGGAAATTCTGCACCATCACTACAAAAACGTATCCACGCACGCAGACGTCTTAGAGATATTGGTCGATATGCGGTACGCAAAGTTGACGTGATGTAAGAAAATGATTTCGTCAATTGAGGTTAAACGAAACTACGCAATTTAACCAGTAAATGAGGCTTTTTTTTTCTTTTTTTTTTTTTCAGCACACTACAAAACATGTTTCCTACTTTCAAGAGTTCGAACATCAAACGAGCGATGCTCGATGTTAGAAACTTACCAGCAGGGTGAGTGGTTTCAGAGACATTAGTCCCTATACTTTTCCATGAATATTTCACGTTGTAGGCCTGTATCATGAAAGTGTAGGTCACATATTCATGAAGATCTGCCACTGTGCACTCCAACAACAAGCCGTCATACGCCAGCTTGCTTGTTTCAAACCCCTGACTACTTTGCCAAAAGTACAGGCGATAAGAGATGTTGCCATTCGGTTGAAGTGGCGCCCGCCAAGTCACATTGATGGCGGTGGAGTTCACGGTTTTAGCTGCTACACTTGTGGGAGGTGAGGGCCCTGTAACAAATTACACGGTTAAAGAGCTGTGTTAAATCGGTTGTCCTAAAACGAATGCAATGGAGATCCTGTGGCCAGTCACAATGAGTGTAAACAGCGCAACGAACCAATCAGAAAGCCTAACTGGCACCAAGCAAGGGAAAATGAGCACGTGCAACTCACGATTGGTTTACTTTTGCTTCTAATTGGTCGAGAAAGGGGCGGGAGGTTTGCTTCCTCTCCACCTCAGAAAAGCTGGTACAACATTATCACCTGCTCTAAAGTGATTAGCGGGCCGAACAGGACGAGAGCGACGGCAACAAAACTCTTACTTCGAATTATGAATTCGCGTTACACTTCACTTTAATTCCAACTTGTGTTCACTTTGTACGGTGTCGGCGAACTACAGTATGAATGAGCTGTAATTTCACAGAAACGGCGTTGAATATAAGAAAAAGAAAAAAGAATTTACTGTGGTGTGTTTATGTTCTCCAACGCGCCTTGAATTCGGTCTTTTCAATATGTTAGATTACAAAGGTCGGCAACGGAATGCACCAAAATGTGAAAGCCACGTGGAAAGCAATTGGTTTTGTTCATGAAAGTATAAACCTCTTGCTTTGTGGCGTTCTCGTTGCCGTTGTTGTCGTTGCTTAAACAAGAAGACGCGCTATAAAAGGTGCGGTGCCTTATGTAAGTCGGGATCGTTTGTCGATCAGCTGTCGACGCATACAGAGCTCTGAAAATTTGTGCAATAAAATACCGCCTCCTAGCAATCAATCTGTAGCATTTCTTAGTCTTCCTTTTTCCAAGGTTTATTGCGCTAATGT
>OX419343.1:11466878-11479378 GCA_948470475.1 Galaxea fascicularis | reverse complement strand
GAGCTGTGCAGTAAAAAACAAGGGTTGTGAGACGGGACCTACGTTTATGTGCACAGATAACAACCAGTGCTTTCAATAGGACCTGGCGCACGCCGGAGCTCACGCGGGTATTCTTATTTCTCTTGAAAGTGGGCGGGTATTTTACCGCGTGCAAGTCGAAAGTTCAGTTGAAATTCTCCTGGGCTTTTCATATTACTCCGGCGGGTGCTGTTCCGAGGTAGCCACCTACTTCAAATCTTACTGAAAGCACTGAACAACTGACAAGCTTGCAGACCAAAACAAGAGCACAAGTAACGATTTGCCATTAAAATCAAGTTTCTTCAAATTCGCTTTACTTTGTCGCCTTGGATACGTAGATGCCCACTTATTATTTTTGTGGCCTACAGAGTAGAAATGGACGAATTGGTGCAAGGATTTTTGCCGGAAACTCACAAAGGTTCGCGCAGGGTTGATTTCTTTCCCATTTGGTTTCACAAGAAATGATTTACGTATCACTGCAGATCATTCAGTTTCAGGCTAAAGTCAGGCGTTCAGAACGCAAAATACGTCTTTGACAACAGAGGCTAAAGGAGAGATGAATTGGAACTTAAGGCCAAATCCTTTGCATTGAGGCTTTCATGATAATAATAATAACTTTACTTTAGTCTCAAATCTTTCTAGCCGAGAACAGGTGCTCCACTAACTGGGGAGACGGAAAATCAAACGAACTCTAAAACAACCCAAATTAAATCAACTATGGAGCATAATTACGTGTAAGTACCAACATTTTTACCTGCTTCGAATGTTCTGTTTGTAATAACGCTGCTATAAGGGCCAGTTCCGCCAGCATTGACCGCCTGCACCATGAAAGAGTAATTAGTGTAAGCCTGCAGACCAGTAACTGCAAATACTGTGCCACTAGTGTTGAGTTCAGGAGCGCCGCTGATGTGGATGTTGTAGCTTGTTATCTGTCCATTCTGTTCGCCTGCTTTAGGCGGCATCCAGTACAAGACGATCGATGAAGATGAGTTTGCTATGGCACGAAGGTTTTGTGGAGGACCCGAAGGAGCTGAAAAAAAGAAAACACTTATTTAATAAAATAATTGTTCCTGATGTGGGAAAGGCGTGATAACGTCCCGTGTAGGGAAACGGCGGCGGGGGTTGGGGGGGGGGGGGCACAGTGTCCTCTAATGGAACGCATACTCTTAAAAGACGTACTTTATCTCCTTGTAAGGGTTATCGCCGAACAAGACAGACCCCCCCCCTCCCCCCTTGGCTTCCTGAGATGAATCTACTTATGGTATGCAGCTGTATGCCATACCGAATGAGAACCAATTTTATGCTTCAACTCTTTGCAACCAAGATCTGATTAGCAACTCTCCCTTCAAGCTGCCATACATTTCCTTGTAAGTTGGTTAGGAGAATTTGATGTTACAGTATATTACGATAACACCTTCCAACTGATAAATTTGTCTATTCTTATCACCTGTTTGCTTCATAATGTATTGGAATTAATAGAAGAAGTGTCATGTTTATGCGTACTGTATGAAAAGATCACTCGTTCACTACGCGAATAAATAATCATGCCGTCAAAGTTGGTGTTTTTTTCTAACGGAACGCCCACAGAAAGCTGTGGAAAACATCAAACGTTTTATTGGGGGCAGATTTATGCAATACTTATTTATGAGGCGTGTTCCCATTTCCACTGTATGACTTGGAAATAAGGAATACTGCTATAAAAAATGGATTCCTTGATGGAGGAGATTGTGCTACCCTTTTAAACCAGGCAGTAAACTATCTGCAATACATTTTCATCCACTGGATAGTCAGTTATCTGTTGGAAAAAAACTGATGTCCATTGTTTCAACAACTAGGATCTGATCTACCCATTTCTTGAGGTTCCACGTTATGCATTTGCATGCACAGTGTACATGTAAGGTAAATAGGCTGTCTGCTTTTGAAACATGTGTATAATGGCCTTTCCCTCTTTGTGGAACATATCTACATGTACATTGTTCCGGGTAATCTCCCCCCCCCCTCCCCCTTCCCTCCCCCTAACCCCTGCAGAAATATTTCAGTGGGTGAATTTTTGTCAACTTGAATCTGTTTACACTGTGCCCTGACCAAAATGACTTTGCTAGCCCCATTATGATGTATAAACAAAAGAGGATAATACACCTGTATAACTGAATACTTCTAAATACTTATTCATGTACACCTGTCTGCAAAAGATGGATTAACTTTCTACATGTATTTCCAAAAGATCATACCAGCTTGAGCTGTAGTGTCCATAGCAACAATGGACAAACTTGACAGGTTGTATTTCACATTGTAAGCATTGACTTTAAAGCTGTACTGAGTGAAAGGCTTCAAGTTGAAAACCAAGTACTGGCTACGTTCTCCATCATAAATTGGCCGGAAAAAAGCCACTGGGTCAGATTCTTTGCGAAAAAACAACCTGTACTTTATTTTGCCATTGGGGTGCATAGGTTCCTTCCAAGAGACAAGGATTGCTGTGGAATTCAAACTCTCGGTGGAGATATTTTGTGGTGCTGATGGCTCTACAAGAAAGTAAAAGTGGAATATACTATTAATTATGTAGCAGTTCTCAGGTGAAGGGGACTGTCAGAAGATGATAGAGATCATCACAGTTGTGGATGCTAAAGGCTGTCCTTAGTAGTGGCTGAAAAGAAATACACGGGACATGAACCTACAACCCTTGTATGACCACTGTGATACCAGTGCAGTGCCCTGAGCTAACAAACCAATTGGAGGCTCGTCATTTAATGGGTTTGTAATAAACCCATGAGTGATGAAATAGATGAATAATAATTTTATGAATTGAATATTATTATTTTTATGAAGATCACATATTGATTGGATAAATCATGATGTGCACAACCATTGCAGTCAGAAACGCTACTACTAAAAGCAGTAGCATAAAGTTAAAGAAAGCCTGAATAACATAATTTCATTCTTGTGCTGGATTCAAACCCATAACCTCTGCGATATTGGTGCAGTGTTCCACCAACTGAGCTAACAAGCCAACTGGGAGCTGGTCACTGTGTTAAACGTACACTGTAGTTCATTTTACAATGTAAATGAGTGTGAACATACAGAAATCAAATATTTGACCTGCAGATTTAAAAATGAATAATTATTATGTAAGTGATCATTGCAGTTATGAGCACAACTTAAGCAGTAGTGAAAAATTGATAAAAAATTCAGTCTTTTGCAGGAGTTGAACCCAACATCTCTGCAATACCAGTGCAGTGCTTTACCACATGAGCTAACAAGCCAACTGGAAGCTGGTCATTACGAACAATGATCAAACGTTCTGTCAACAAAGTCACTTACGCCCTTCATCTGTTTGTTCCTGGACAGTGGTGCGATTTCCTTCCCCTTTGCTAGTGAAGGCACTGATACTGATCTCATAGACTGTGAAGGGATTTAGTGAGGAAAGCATCACACTCATAGTTTCTTGGACACTTCTTGTGTCTGCCGGCTTGGACGTATTTCTTTTGGCGTATCTTACCTTTAAATTGACAAAAAGAAGAAAGTTAATCTACTTCAGTCTGTTCTTGAGTCTTGCAATGTTTGATGGTTTCCCATACACTGTAGATACACGTAGATGAACTTCCACAACTTGAGAAGTTGAACACTCTGATAGCTGTACTTTTAGCCTTAAAAACTAGTTAGAAAATTATCCAACTTTGCCATAAATGACTTACAGATACATTGTTCAAAGTACCATACATTGTTCAAAGCACCATACAACATACATGTACAGTCTACACCTACAATTTCACCCAGAAATCATCCTCAGCTGTACCAGTGACAAGAAAAGGAATGAACAGCTGTATAGTTTACTGTCACAAAATTAACACAATGTACGTTGCAAGTTTTTATTTGTCTCTTCTGATTGTTTGTCAACCCTTTAAGCCCTGGCATCAAAATGCATAAAAAAAATTCTCTAAACTGGTCCTCTCATATTTCGTATATTACTTGTTTGGAGGATCTGGCAAGACATCAAGACATTTCATGTTTGATAATCACTTCCTTAATATTACATGTATTCTCATAACCTGTACATGTTTTAGCTGAAATGGTGATGCTGCAAGAGGAAAGTACATTTCAGCTCTGGGGCCCATTTCTCAAAAGTCCCAAAAACTTTTCAGGCTCAAAAAACCCTTTCTAAAACTGTGATTGGCTTATTCGAGAAAGCTGGTCTTTTACTGTGATTTCAAGATACAAAAGGGCAAATTTGTTGCAAAATTTCATGCCTGGAAACTTTTTCATTTTCAAGTTACCTAGGAAACGATTGCACCCAAAATAGGCCGAAATGTTTTGGGGGTTTTGTGAAACGCATGCCCGGTAGGGAATAAAGTGTAAACAAACTGTTTGCTTATGGCTTGTTTTTCTTAGTTTGTTCATTAGTTCATTGGTTTGTTTAATATTAATCTTTGTTTGACCCCTACAAAAAAACAGAAAAAGGTCTAACAGTTAACCCCGTTACCTCATACTTGACAATAACACCATTCACTTCTGCAGGTTCAGCCCAATGCACAGAAATTGCTGTGGAATTAACAGCTATTGCCTTCACTCGAGTTGGCCGACTTGGAACTGTGCAAAAGAGAAACAAAAGAAAAGGAGATAATGAAAAATACCTCACAACAATTATGTTCCAAATAAGTACTATTGTTTTCAAGAATAATAATTATTTTGGACTTACATTTATTTTTGTGTTTATGGCAGATTGTCACGCAATCCAGATTGCGTGCAAGTAATGGTAAAAAATTACTGAATTACATTTTATGCTTGTTTGTTTGTTTGTTTTTCTATTGCTGTTGTTTGTTACTTTAACTACAGGTACTTGGCTTTTGACAAAACAGCAAAAATATTTTTTTCTACAAAGTCAGCTGCTTACCATCCTCATCAGTCCATACAATAAATTTGTTACTGAATGGCCCTGGAGCAACAGTGATAGCACGTACTTCCACTTCATAAGCGGTCCACTTCTTCAGCTGGCCAATGTGGTATGAAACATTCAGTCCTGCATCTATCACTACAGCTGACTCAACCTGTGGCACTTTCCTTTCCTCCTCTGTATTTAGTTCTTGATGTTCAGTCTCAGGGCTACCAGCTTCACTAGGTGTGGTTGGCACTGGCGTGAAGGCTCCAGGTGATAATGACGATGATGATGCCACACTGAACCCAACGACAGTATGAGTGATGCCACCAGTGACTGGACTTGGAGAAGTGGTTGACTGGGTACCTACCTCCCTTATGCGTATTTGATACCGGCGTAACTTGCCATTAAGAGTTTCTGGAGATGGTGGGTGCCAAGCAACATAGATTTCATGGGAGCTGAGGTTATAGGCAGTAGTAATTCTTGGAGAACCTGATGGAGCTGTCATTAAAACAAACAGGATAACTTGTTAATAAGTTACTCATTAATTTACTGATTATCTAATTTAAATTAATCATTAAATTGTTTCTAAATTTATTATTGTTGAATATCTTTACCATGATAAGTTGCAATGTAGAGAATATAATATATATTATAAGTACATACAATTTTATGTACCTTTTGCTATTTCACTTCCAAGTTCAAAGCTTAATTTGATTTAGGTTACCTATGTGTGTGTACCTATACATGTACAACTGAACATTGACAGCTAATATCTTTTTTAGTTTGTTTTTTCTCCATCCCAGTTCTAATTGTGTAGTTCTATCCACACCCCCCCCCCCCCCCATGGAAGGTTTTTTGGTTTACACAATTTAACTCCATACTTTTCTTTAAAACCCACTGCATTTGCCACCCCACCACCTTGAAATTTCCATTGACCTTCCACAGGGGAGGTATATAAATTATTTTCTGGAACTGCAGATTACAATCTGTAATGCTAATGGTAAGGCTTTGAACATACATAGTACAGTGGAACCCCATCAATACGACCACCGTCAGGCCATGAAACTTTGGTCGTATTAACAGGGTGGTCATACGTGTATGGCAGGGTTCCACTGTACAAGGTGTACAAGTGTCATGAGATGACTTAACCAGTGAAGACTTGACTAAACTATGAGCAGAGTCTTTTTCCTCCTACGCTATAAGTTCAGAAACCCACATTTGATTTCTAATTTGCATAAGTATACTGTCCATTCACATGCCTGATCTAAACAGAAAATACCACTGCTCAGTCTATGACAAGTGCTTACTCAGAGGTAAAGTAATTACATGTACACTGTATATAATGTGCATGGTGTGGCTTAAATTATTATGCTGCTGGTTCAAACTTTCTCATATCCTCTGTTCAAAATAATTATTAAGGTACCTCATGAATTAATAACAAGTTAAGGAAAATTGACATCAAACTATTTTGAAAAGATATAAACTTCTCGACATAAAATTCAAAACACATCATCGTCAGTGTGCAGCTGTTTATGTACATGTATCTATGGCAGAGCAGCACTGATGAATCGTTACCTGCTTCACTCGTCAAAACCCATTTACTTTCTGTGCTGTAATTGCTTTTCCCAAATGGGCCTTGTGCTGCAACTCTAAATGTGTAATTTCTATAGGCTTTCAACATTGTGACTGTGGCATCAGTCTGGGTCACAATGCAAGCTCCCTTGACCAAGGAATGTTGACACACTGCCCGATTCCATGAGACGGAATCTGTGCTGAACTCCACTGAAAAGTTTGAAATAAACTGGGTGTTTGTTGCATTCCACTGAAGGAATACACTTGATGCTGATTGAACAATAACATCTTGAATGACTGGAGAGCCTGGGTTACCTGAAATGGATGTTGTCTTATATTAAAGGAGCAAATACACTGAGTGGCACCCATGTACACCACGCTTTATCATAAACATGTTACCTATTAATTATTAACTGAGAAATCAGCTCAGTAAAAAAGTCCTGGCAGCTGGTGTTTTGCCATCTACAATGAAATAATTTTTTTCCTGCATATTCCACACTTACTGTAAGTTCATCTATGACAAAAATTAATACAAGATTCAAATTGTAACCAAAAAACAGATACCAACATTTGTTGTAATGAATCGAGCCATAATTATTATGAACACAAACAAACACTGCATGCTAAGCGGTGGGGTTACTGAAAATGGGCTGTTTGAATGGTCAGCAATCAATTCAATCGTAAAAAAGTCAAGGGAATGATTTCATCACTCCAAAAAATTGTTCCTTTTGCAAGGTATTACAGGTGTAGTTATCAAGACTTAGAAACCCATATTTTGTATTTTACAGAATCATATAAAATTATAACCATTTGTAGCCAATATTTTTAAAACTTCTTTCATGACAGCATGCCCCCAGACCTTTTTAGTAAGCTGCAGTTAGCAAAGGATAAGGCCTTCAGGCTCCACTGCCTCCTACATTAATATTATTTTTAACTGGGCCGAGAAAAAAAAAAAAGATACATGTAAAAACACTAAAAATTAATAGCCACTGGTTATAAGCTTTGCCTTTATTGAGTTTTACTGATCCTTCATGTACCTACATACTGTAAACTTTTTATCAGGTCCTTTAATCCAAAAGTAGTCAATGTACCTGGAGATGCTGTAGTTGGTGGCAGCATAAATGCACTTGAACTCAGCAACAAAGATGACTGTACAGTTGGAAGATACACAGTTGTTGGTTGAATACCATCTTGACTACTAAAGGCATTAAATTCAGGCACTGCGACAGAACTGGACATCAAAAGAGATGTACCATAGCTGGTAGATCCTTCAACAACAACAAAAACACAAACAAAACAAAAAAGGAAAAATTGTAATCAATGACTTTTTTTTTTGGCATAATAGAGCATGCCTAATGCAGATAAGTACAGTCTGTATTAGTAAAACCTGAAATGATAACTACAGGCTCTGTACTCCCTATTAGATCTGTATTGGTCAATAACAGAGGATGGAATCACTAACAGTGCATGTACACACCCTGTACATGCAACACTGTATGGGCAAGATACACTGTATATATACAGTACATGTATACTTGTTCTATTATACATGTAGTTCATACATGACTACATAGCCTACATTTCATATATATACTACAACAACTTATTATTAAAACACTGTAGTACATTATTAGCAAATATTGCTCCAGTAACTGATTCATGCTCACATACTACAGTGCAATCACAACAGTTAAAGGGAACGGTTGGCTCAGTTGGTCGAGCGCCGGACTACTGTGCAGGAGGTCATGGGTTCAAAGCCCCAACCAGACCAACACTCAGGGTCTTAAAATAACTGAGGAGAAAGTGCTTCCTTTGTGATGACATCTGCAAATGGTTAGACTTTCTAGTCTTCTTGGATAAGGCGATAAACTGGAGGTCCTAAATTGATGGAAATAATCTTACTAAAATCTGTACTAAAATCAATTTCAAAATTTATTTTATGATGTGAAAGTACACAAAATTGTACCTTTTAAGTGCACTAAAAATTGAGTCTGATCGATACCTATTTCGATTTTTAAATTTCCCGGGTGCAGCCATTTTGGATTTCATGACATCAATTGGTTGCAGGTATTGTCAGAAAGTAATTAAAATAATGAAACAGAAATTCTTTTGTGTTAAAAAATTGTGTGACCAAAACTAATGACATCATGAACTCCAAAATGGTGGCACCCAGGAAATTTTTGTGCACTTAAATCTTACAGTGTATTTCCATGTTTTAAAACTTATTATTTCCAACAATTTAGTACCAATTTGACATGAGAGTGGAGGTTCCTTTTAATAATGATATCTGACCTGATGAGGTCAAGCCGGTTTGAGTGGAAAGAGCAACAATAAAATATTGCTTGTGGACAGCAGTGGTATCACATTAGTGTCAGATGACGATAGTGCCTTGGTGGTCATGAAAACCACTTCAAGTGATTGGTTGGCAGACAAGTGGGAGGATGAGGACTCAACCTGCACAGTGCTAGCAAACTGCGACACCTGTTCAGAAGACATCACTAATGATAACCTATTCTTACTTGTTACATTTGGAACAATGCTGGATTGCTGTACTGGTGAGTTTGACAAAAATGCATCATATTCAGACATGCTTGTGGATGCAGTGATGTTGGTAACCAGGGTAGGGGCTCTTGATTTCGATGATGAACGAGACACACTCACAAACACAGTCACTGGAGGTGAACTTGTTGAGATGGGACCTTCCACAGCACTTGCAAATACAGAGTTGGACAACTGAATTGGTGACTGTGATACATGCAAATGTGATTGCATTGAACTAAGCAAGGCACTAGTGCTCGGTACTTGTGAGCTTGATAAAAATGAATCATATTCAGACACATGTGCAGGTGCAGTTACATTGGCTAATGTGGCAGAAGGTATTGATGTCAATGATGAATGAGGTACACTCTCAATTACAGTCACTGATGGCAAACTCTCAGTTGTCACACTTTCTTTCACAACATCTGTTGAAAGAGTTTGTGTATCTGGAGTTGATGATTCACTTGCTGTACCAGTAAATGCTGGCACTGCAGTCAACCTCATCTCTGTCCTTTTTACTGAATTTTCAGTCCTGCCATGCATGCTGGCAGATTCTGACTTCAAACTTATGGGTGTTTGCATCAAATTTGCTGTACCACTTAAGGCCGGTGATGTGGCCAGCTTCATCTCTGTACTTCCCACAGGATTTACAATCTTGATAGATGCAGGGGGAAGACCTGGTGTCTCTGATGACTGAAATAACTGGAGAGATTGTGGGCCTTGCCATGCACTTGATCCAGGTTCTCCTTGATTGGCAAAAACTAAATGCAAAAAATTAAGCATTATTTAACTTTTTAGAACACATCATGAAGCATTTAAAACCTCTCAAAAAAATTATTGTTTCCAACATGAACTTGTAAATGTAGGGGTAGTGATTTTTTTTTTTTTGATGACACAAGTGAATTTTCAGTTGAGGCAAGTGAACTCGGGACAATTTCCAAAGAAATCTTTAAGATTCCAATCAAATGCAGGAAATTAAAAAAAGGAATTTGAATATTCATTTAATCCTGACTCAAAAATAATTTACATGTACATGGCATATACTTTGTCGATTGGCTTGAGCTCAATTTTTGTTTTTCTTTATACCTGTATATGTGTTGTGGTTTAAATTTGCTCTTTAGATTAAAATTTTCAAACCAAGATGGATTTTAACCACAGCAGCTGTATAAATTACTGTCACAAAAAACCCTGAGTTTGCAGATGTCAGTCTCCCACTGTTGAAATTTCATGCTGACAAAATAACTAATACATTTATGTAAACCCTGATTATCTGAAAAGGGCTACAAGACAGGAAAAATAACAGAGCTCACAGTGTACTTATCAAAAAAGCACAGCATGCCCAAAGTCTGTGCAAGGATAAATTATTTGGAATCTGTTATGGTTTCAGCTGGAGTCTGGCAACACGAATAAGTTTGCAGATTAGTTCTAGTAAGAATCAATTACATCAGAGGCCAGCAACCTTACATTATACATTGTAGGATAATTGTGTACAGTCATTCAACGAAAGTAGATATCCCAATCATCGGATTACAGCTGTGCATAGTGAGATCAACTGTACCCTTGGACCCAAAAAAATCATTACCCAGCAATTGGAAATGCTTTTTTGAGGGAAGAATGAAGTTATGTAACTACAGTATATTGGAATTTCCTATCGTGGGAGAACTATGGAAATTTTCTGGAACCCTACACTAAGATATATTGCCCTTTATTAGTTGGAAAAAAACCTTGTTCCCATGCAATGCAAAATCACTTCCATACGCCATTATTTTCTTAGAGTTCCAATGTTTATTTGGTCATTCCCGTTATTTTTTTTTTTTTTTTCATAAAACAAATAGCAAATAACCCCAGGATTGAGGATGTTTGAAGTTCATATCTCTTAAAATTCATATCAAAAAATGATATTAAAATTTAAGTGGCTTATAAATTCGATAGTGACGAATAATTGCACAAAAGAAGACTAAATGTTTAGACGAATGTGTAATACGATCATGGACAGATTGAAAAGAGGACAGGCTTTGAATAATGAACAAAAGCAATAAAATATGTGTGCTTTGTTTGCATAATTATAAGTCAAGAGCATTAAGCCCGCTTTGCCCGAGTCGAGTGCTATATAAAACGATAAATATCTCTCATCCTGACGAACCAGATTCTTCTTCAAAGCACAACGGCGTAATTGTCTTGTTTCTTTTCGAAAAAGAGGTCGTTCTTTCTCTTCGTGTACTAAAAAATGCAGCCTGAGATGTAGGATACAAAGTGCGGGCCGAAGGCTAATGTGCCTTCACACCTTCAAGACTAATGTGTCAGGCATGAGAGCTCAAAGTTTAAAATATACCGTACAGTGTCTTATATGCTTGCGACAGAGCAAATCAACAAACGCTTAAACATGCTCAATCAAACGAGAGCGAGTTTCAGAAATATCACACGTCAAAAGAAGAATTAAAACTACGAAAGAACGATGCCCACAAGACGAAAAGACCGCTATCACGCAATTTGAGCTCACCTAAACGTGAGAAATCCAAAACTGCGAGAAGAACCAACGTGCGTTCCATGTTTGGAAACTGTTTCTTTAACAGCATTCTGATGGATTAGTTTTCCAGCGTAAAGTAGGTTGCAAGTACCAGGACTGATTTTACTGTCTGTTAACCTGTGTCTACTTTATCCATTCCTCCTGATTCAAGGCATTACAAAGCCGCTACTGAGGCAGACATCCTCCGTAAATGATGAAAGTGACTTTATCGGTCGAGTGCTCGAGTGCACATTACCCCAGGAAGTCGGTCCCATTCCTTTGGTTACCATGTATGACGCGTCCTTCCGGTGAAATTTCTTTCTTTCTCTTTCAGAGAGTAGCGGCTGTGAAGTGTAACTAAAGTGTAAGAAGAAAAATAAATATCATTTTGATTTCCTTTCCCCGGTTTTACTGTGAACAGAAACACTGAAAGCAAAGCGGTGGAAATGGGTAACATTTTCTATAACATGTACTGAAAGTAAAGTTCCTGGTGGTCTGAACTAAGTCTTGTTTCCTTACACGTAATATAAACATACTGACATCAGCGTTTTGATGTCGGGGTGTTTCCCTTAATTCTCCATTTAGGGAAGATTTTATCGTGTCCTGTCTCAGAGCATTTAACTTTCCATTCCTGTTTGCTGTTTCAGTTCTAGGACTTTGCCCAAACTAGACGCGGCATCATCAGTGCGTCATGGCTATAGTTATCCCGGCATTTGTAATCTTAATACTTAGAAAGCTTTAGAAGAATTCGCTTTTCCTGTGTTAAAGGTCAGGTCTGGAATCTTTTGGTTTTCCTTTCTCTCAGCTCTACTTTCTCTTACCATAACGACCGCCCTCGTAATTTTAAACCACAGTTGGAGTTTGCATATCGTCGCATATCTAAAATATTATTTAAGCCCCTGTAAGGTATCGGGACCTTCAGATTTGAGAACGAGTACGAGATCGAGTACGAGTATGAATTTCTAATTTCAAACCAGTTACCTCCCATAAAAC
>OX419343.1:11389378-11461878 GCA_948470475.1 Galaxea fascicularis | reverse complement strand
TTGCTCCTTGCATGGAATACAAACCAAAATACGGACCTTTACGCCCAGGACAAACGCCGTACTTCACATGAGCCGAACTTAATTTCAGTTTAGGTCGGCCCAAATTAGTTCAGGTCGCCTGTTGAGACAAACGTCGAACTTAATTCAGCTGAACTTAACTAGTAGATCATAAAAGTAAACAGATCGATGCTAACTTATACATCATAAACATTAATATGGTTATGCATTTGGTTCGGCCCATGTGAAGATCGGCGTTTGACCCAAACTCTATCTTCAGCCGATCATCTAATCAGTGATCATCTGAAGAACACGTACTACAGTTGAAGAGTTGTACTCCACTCTGCGATCTGGTACACGTCTTCAAATCTCCAATGTCCGCCCTAATGATTCCTCCACAGGCTAGTTAACAATTTATTCACTGAAGTGGAGGTGGTTGGTGGTGGATTTTTACCAAGCCGACACGGAAGCGGCGAGGTAAATATCCACCAAAGGCACAGACACTGAGGTGAATAATTGTTTTAGTATCTACTGAAACAGTGAGATAATAGAGCTTACAAATGTTGATTTTTAAGTCATTAATTCCTGTCAACAATTACGGTTTTTGTGCGAGTCGCTCGGTTGTGAGCAACACTTGCCATCCTGGGCCCGGTTGTTCGAAAGCCGATTAACGCTAATCCAGGATTAAAAATTAATCAAGGAGCTTATTTCTCTGTCCCCAAATGTTGTTCAATGCCGATATTCTGCAAAATTTTAGACTAGGGGAAGTCAATCCTGAAAAACAAAAAGTAGCGAAAACAACTTTCATCCAATAGTTAAAAACTGCAACCAAAGTCTACGCTAATCCTGGATTATGTTAATCGGTTTTCGAACAACCGGGCCCTGAGTTGGAGTAGCCAATCAGAGCGCGCGAAAAACGTTATTTGCTGTTCAAGCCACTAAGTGTCTCCGGTAACTAAAAGTAATGTTGTATGTTTCATAGCTAGTTTGTTTTGCAAAAATAATTCAAAACACGGTCCTCTACTAATCAGTTCAACTTTCAATTAAAATGGCGAAAAGACGAAAGCTTAAAACTGAAACATGGGGTCTAACAAAATGAGACAAGGAAAGGCTTTACAGAAATGCATTCAAAGACTGAAATCCTGTGTATTCATCAGACGCTACTATGTCGAAAAAATTAAGCATGAGCCGGGTACGTAGACTTTTATGACATGAAGGTGCCTACCTTATAATCATTGTCTTTCAATGTGCATAAAATCGGGCCACTTTACGGCAGAGTTACATGTGGCCAGCTTGTCAGCTTAGTATTGAATTCTTTCTAAGTTTTACAACAAATGTTAGCGACAGCACTTCCAAAAGTCAAAATTCCAAACAGTATGATATGCTTTCCTTCACCAACTGCAGCAGCTTGAGATGTGGGACCGTCAACTTGTTTGTCACCTGAGGGAAAAATACAAGTTTGCCTGATTTAAATTAATTTAACACTTAGAAACCTCCATACTCTTCCAATAAACGGACCCTAAATTGTTGGAAATATTCAGTTGCCTTCAAAATATAGACGTGAAATAGCATTAAAGAGTAAAAAGCATTTGGAATGATTATTGGCAGCTTTATCAATTTTAATTTCCTCCGAATAAAGCCATTTTGGACTTCATGAAGCAACCAAATGACGTAGTAAAATCCAAAATTGCCCCATTTCTTATGTAACAGGCAAATGGGTACCTTGCAGCAAGTACATTGTACGATTAAAAAAAGACTGGCCCAATTCAGTATGAGGTTTAAAAAACAAACTTTGCAATCCGGTAAGAAGAGGAAGAAAACCGGCTTCCGCGGTTGTTTATAGAAGAGAAATACGCTAAGCGGGATACTCAATAATACTGTATACCTCCAAGTAAAGAGATCTTTACTGAGTAAAAATTGATCTAAGGTTTTTTTGAAAACCTTAGCTTAACTGAGTGTTGTTCGCTGGTAAAACCAGAGGAAGAATATGAACAAAAACAACAATAACAACAATATAAGAAGAAGAGGAACAATTCAAGAGGAAGAAAAGAAAAATAACAAGAGAAATAACAAGTACAAGTAGAAGAACCAGAAAAATAAGAAGAACAACTATAACAAAAATAGAATAAACACCGACAAAGAGAACAAGGAGAAGAGAAGCCTTAGTTTGTAATTCTTTGTATTTCCTTTATATCGTTAATATCCCATCCCATCCCATCCCATCATATCCTATCCTATCCTATCCTATCCTATCCTATCATATCATATCCTATCATATCATATCATATCATATCATATTATATCTTATCTTATCTTATCTTATCTTATCTTAGCTCATGATTGTTTTGTGTAGCTGTGCAAACGTTTGCCTGACCTGGTGCTGGCGCTGAGGAGTCTGGTAAGGTTGGCACCTGGTCATTACATTTGTTTCCAGTACAGCACTCGATCGCGCACTGTAAAGCGGTCCACTTTCTACTTGCTTTCAGAGCGCCGCTAAGAATAGCACAGGCTGCCTGCTTATCTGGACAAATAATCCAAACATGAGTGCACTTAAAAATAGATGTTCCATTATAGTCAACATATGGCGATCCCTACATCCAGGTACTGGAAGAATCCACATCTACCCCAAGCTCAAGAGTGTTTTGTGTAACAGAATAAGGGTTTGTATTGGGAATTTAGCGATGGTTATTTAAGGCATTAAAATAGAAAACAAATACAACAGAATTTATTACTTTACCTCCTTGTCTTATTTATGGTATGTTCTTGGCATTTGTTGCCGTTTCAGCGCGATTCTAGATCTATAGAGTTTTAGTTCTACCGGTAAGACTAAACCTCGCTAGAATCGCGCTGAAACGGCCAGAAATGCTAAGCACATATCATCAATAAGACAAGGAGGCAAGGTAAGAAATTGTGATGTAATTTAATGCCCTAAATAACGATCGCTACTTAATTCCCTATACAAACTCTTATTTCTGTTACGCAAAACACTCTTGAGCTTGGGGTACCTGTAAAGAATCTAGAGCAAAAGTCACAGTTTTCCAAATGGGCACCCTCATTCCCACGGTATCAAAGAACGCTTTTCATTCAATTAATGTATTCTGTTTTTCACGGTACCACTTTAGCACCAATAGCGTAGCCCCATCTTTATTCAAACCACACACAACCCATAATTCCTCGATTCGTTCTGACGATGGGCTAACTGCTCAAAACGTCAGCTTTTAGAATCCCAGTTTTTGTATACAACTCCTCCACCGACTCAGCACCACAGTTTCTCCTAGAAACTAATGGCTTCATCCATTTAAAAATAGCTGTTTGATACACCCTGTTTGGACATAAAGACCATTATAATGGGATAGCAGTGTAAGGACTGTGGCTACAAATGAAATTTCTACCGTACTCCCCCTCTCAAAAAAAGGCTGAATTGGGTTAAAACGTTCTGTGCACGAGTAAAGAAATGCAAATGGTCAATCTACCTGCACAGTCAATACATCCGCGAATGAAACCTTCTTCAGTAGCGTTTCCAAACTCATTGAGATATTTTCCAGCAGCAGAGCCACAGTGGGATGTCCCAAGTGCATCTGAAGACAGGGCGCAGATTTGGGTTCGCTGCCTCTCGTCGCAAGTAGCCGCATCACGCTCTAAACAACTGTTGCATGAGAGCTGGCCGATAGCTGACACAAAAATTGAAAATAGACGGACGTAGGTAGAAAACATTTAGTACAACAGACAATTCTAGCTTAAGTACAATTTGGTTCTCATAACGAATGGAGCGCAGTCGTCCTCTCAGTTCAACAATTTCGTGATTTACAGCTTACCAGCATCTAAGACTAAACATATATCGGGTAGAGGCATCAAAAAAAGTTTCCGTGCCTAGAAGTCCCTCAGAATCTATTATATTATGAATCAACAATGAAGAGTTAGAGGAGTCTGGATTCCAAAGGGTTTTCTGGAGAACAAAACTATCCACTTGACACATTTTTCGATTCTCTTTAAAGTTTTCTGTCTCTTCTATTTACTTCAAAAATAGCACCAAACTACCATATCAACAGCGTTACATTTTCATATTTGGATTAGAGCAATTATTAATTGAGTGCACAGTTTAACCAGAGCGAAACCAATTACTCTGACCAATCACTGACAGGTGCAAACAGAGCTGTGAACCAATCTACAAATGAAGCAATCAGTATTTTAGCCGGCGCCATGCGCCAAAAAATGGTTTTGGTTTGCATCTCATTGGATGAGAAATTTTGCTAGCCAATCACTGAATTTAAAACCACCCAGGTATCATATATATTTTATAAATATTCTGTCAGATTGCAATTTATATGATATAGTTTTCAGGAATGTCATGGTGCGTGCTTTTTCTAAGACGTTTTTCTTACACATGTCTATAAAACTCTCGACTGGACAGTGCAAAGTGCTGCTTACTTCCAGAAAACACCTTAATTGCCGCTGACGACAAGGATGGAGTCCCAGTATTGCAGCTGTTGTCAGAACAGCACTCAATTTCACATTCCTTCAGAGTCACACCTTTTCCCCATTTAAGGTATCCACCTAGTGCAAAGCACGCTAACTTTTTATCTGTCGAGACAATTAAATAGAAAAAAATTAAAGTAAATTAAACAAGCAAACAAATACAATAAAAGTAAATAATTCAATTAATCTGATTAATAAATTTGCCAAATTCGTGAGTGTGATTTGTAAGAAATTCGTTTTAATGCGACTTTAAATATTGCATGTCAAAACTGAATAGAGCTTTTTAAAAAAATTAAGCAAACAAATTCTAAACAAACCAAAAATCAACCGAGCAAGCTAACTAATTGACCTACTCACTTTATGGCTGACGACAAAAGCTAGCAAGTTAACGAAGATAAGGCTATTTCTCGATACCATAAAAGTTTATAGAACAGTTTAATTTGTTATTTTTCCTCACTAAAGCAGTGGCAAAGAAAACGTCATGTCAAAAGGCAACCTCCCTCCATCGGCGCCACAGGAACTAAAATACTATGCACGGAAAAAAGTAAAGAAAAGGGAAGATTTTTTTTTTTGTCATGCACTAACGTTCTCGACAGAGCCTTGACTCTCATCACTTTATGTTTTTTTTTTACTGCTGAGGAAGGCACAGAAATGTACCAAAACGCGTTCATGTAGTCTTTATTTTTATTCAGTAAGCTTTTAGCTTTGTGGGATTCTAGTCCTCATTTGCATGGGCATTGTCGTGACTGTTTCACGTTAAGCCCCTTTGTTAGAGATGAGTTACTTGCCTGCACAGTTGATGCATCCACGGAAAATGCCTTCTTTGGAAAAAATTGTCTTCTTATATTTTCCAATCCCGTATCCACAATGACTTGTACCTAGTGAGTCTGGATCGGCTGCACAAGTTTGTGTCCGCTGATTCGCAGAGCAAGCAGACGCGTCGTCCTCGAAGCAGAAATTGCACGTTGTTGGTTCAGCAGCTGTTAACAGAAAATTAAGCGGAGGTTTTGCAGTTAAATCCCCTTCTCTTCATTGACAAGTTCTACAACGGGCAATAGCGAGGGAAGGGGGAGGGGTGGGCAACTGCCCCTCCTCCCCGGGCCGTTGAGCTAGGCAAGTTAATAAGGAGTATAACATTCATTAAAGGCTCTATTCACAGTTACTTATATTAGGCCTGATAGCGCGTGTTCAAAAACCAAAACAACAATTAGATATGAACATAATTAGAACTAAGATTGACTAACTATGTTAACTATGCAATCAATGATAAACACATCCTGCATGAGAAAATTTGCATTACTAAGAGACCGAAATCAGCAATGCATAGAAGTTCAGAGTTGATAAGTTAATGGCCTAGTTGCGGTTTCAAAACACAATAAAATATCGCTTCGTTGCGCTAACAGCAAATATCTAGTTCAAATTTACTCATCAGGGAAATGCATCAGGTGTGGTGCTCGGCTCTGTCAGGTGTTCATAGACTTGTTGTACGTTGGTAGTTTATCAAATTAGTGTTGTGTTGAGGTTTGCAAATTAGAAAGGATCTACTGAATGAAGGGCTGGTGAAAGCTTAATTAAACCTTTCATATCATTGGTTATTAATTTCTCATTTAGTTTTGATATATATTGATTTTATAATCGATGAAAATCCGTCAATAACAAAACAGATAATAGTTAAAGTTGATACACCAGGATTTTTGAGCCTCAGTGTCTCGTTGTCCTGTTTCTTGCTTTTAACTTTGGTGGAAAGCTCGTAAAATCAAGGTAGTAAACTTCAATGAATTTTTTGTAGCACTTTAACTCAAATGGAACACTCTAATGAAAATTTAACAGATAAAAAAATAGCTGAATGAAACGTTTGCGTTTCAGTTCACTGGATTGCATACTACTCGTGTTATTCCTGGAATGTGTTATGAAATTTTCCGCTAGTTCAAAACGAAAATGAAAAGGCAAGTGCTGACAGTAACAAGAACTATACGCTCAAACATGGGGAGGATTGCCAGTAGATAGTTTCTGCATCCGTTTTTTGCTAATGTTCATAATAAGTTGTTCAGTTCACTGTAATTAACTCAAGTCACATGCAAACAACAGGTCTTGGACAAATGTTTAGTTAAATGCTTATATTGGAGTATATGAGTACAAAATCGGATGGTGTTTTTGGCTGCTTTCGTATCTTTTCAACGGAAGTGATTTCTCGGTCTTTCATATTTAGCTATATGTAACCAAAAACTATGGAAATCACTTAATAAAACAGCCAAAATAAAAAGAATCAAAGACAGAAAAAAGAGCAAAAGAGGAAAATTAATTAAACGGTGAAGCAGACATTTGGCTTGATAATTATCGACATTGCTGCATACCTCAACCACAGTTTTGATACCGTCATCGCCTTTACTTTTATTTCACAGTGGTTGCCATAAGAAACCCTTTGCCCAAGCTGTCGTGCATAAGACCAAAACACGATCTTATTGAGAATTAAACTTACCAAAATCGTGTGCAGCAACCAAGATACTGATCACGAGAACAAGGTTCATATTTAAACCACCCAAAACCATATTATCTGTAGCATAAAAATGAAAGTGTCTTCGCCAACTGAAGTTAGAGGTCTGATCCTTTGGGTGAATAACGGATCAGTATATACTGTAAACAACTTAAGATAACTAGTCTGTGATTGGTCAACCCCTGGAATCTACAAAATGTACAATTTGACCCCTGACCTCGGGAAAGCACGGTTATAGCTGACTCAACGGGGTTTATGCTACCGGAATATGAATCAACAAGCTTGCAACCGCAAGAAATGTTATTTATAAACGAGGGTACTTAGCATAAACAAAAACAGGCGATTTTTGTTTGCGTGTTTGTTTGTTTGTCTCGTTAGTCAGTCTCAACATCACTTCCAGGCAGTTAAACAACTTGGATTTTGGAAAGATGAACATTTTTGCTCACTGACAAATCTGAGCCTGTAACAAACACATTTTGCATGCTCGAATGGTAAGTAAATGGTATGTGTTGTACGTGATTCAATGTCCAACCGCTGAGAGTGTTTACGTGCTCTAATACCATGTGTTACGGCAATCACTTAGTTCTTCCCTTGGTTGCTTAGCCTGAAGTAAGTGGTGCATGTGATTACGTCAAACGACCCATAACGTTGTTTTTAGTTTAATGTTCTATGTTCATAAGTTCTGAATTGTTGAACATTTTCGTCCTTGCTTCAAGTAACGGGTCTGCAGGAACGCCAAGCCGGATGACTCAGTACCGCTCAGTGAACTATATCAATTGAACGATTTGCAAATTCCAATTAGTTTTTTTGCGGGAATGTTTCCTTTCGTTATTGTTATTTCTTTCTTATCTTTGGCACATGGATACGTTTCTCTGATCGTCAAAGGAATTGAGATCTTCGTCCTGAAATCAGCAGCATCTTTCTGGAATCTGCAATGACGCAACTGCGAAAAGGCAATAGTGAATTATTTTAAGTCCCCTCCCTGAATTATTACCGTTACCGATTTCCAACAAAAACATTTCCCCGAAAAATTCGGGAAAATTTAAAAACAAACAAGGTCCAGTGTTTAATTTTACAAACCACACGCTGCAGCATGATTAGAAAGACTATATAAAATAGAGTGTAGCCGCTGTAGCACAACTCAGCATTCTACGTTTTGTCACCTTAACACTCATCCCATGCGGTATAAACAAAACTCCGTTCCAGAACGGTTCTTATAAAGGAAAAATTACAAAAAGACATTAAGGATAGGACGAAAGAAAGCTTGGAACAATACAGAAAACATGCGGCTAAAATACAAACGTACTTTCTCGGTGACTCTACGTACGACACTGAAAAAAACTACCAGCAGCGAAAAACATAAAAATAAACAACCTGACTTACACTATAAGCAACGAGGCGAAAATGAAAAACCTGCACAAAAAAGATTGACTTTTAAGAACTTAGACAAACAAAAGAGGTTTGAACGCACATGGACATGAAAGCGTTACGTAATAAAACAAAGCAAAAACAAATGAAAGTGTTGAACAGTTACGCAACTACGGTAACAATAGAGTGGTACGATTATAATTAACACGAGGTTTGGTTACTCTTTGGAACAATGGTGTTAGATAACATACAGGAGAACGTGTCTCTTATTAATACCACTGACAACGTTACCGGTAATCGTTGACTCGATTTCGCAACAAGATGGAGCCGGTGCAAGAAACACACGTGCATTGATATTAAATTATTAATCGGACTACACATGACTGCACAGTCAATAACCCCTTTGTTCTGCTGTACAGGGTGCGGTATGGGAACAACAAATTTCTGACGTTACCTGTAACACCTGCCTCTTCCAAACACTTACCATAAAAACTGGAAAGAACTTGGCATGTTTAATTTCATACTAATTTTCATTTGTTAAAATTGAAAGGATTTTGACAGAGCCTAGTTTGTTTGGCTTGCGTTTTGCAACCTCGATAAAGATTACGGTGCGAAGGAAAATGTAACTGATATTATATTCATTGTTTAGCCGTTTTTCTCGGCAAAATCTTACTGCATTGCCTCAAAATTGGCCAATTAATTAGAGCTCACCGTTCAAGATGGCGGCTTTCATGTTAAGGAGCAAAAAGGTATGTGCTGAGCCTTTCCTGGGTAGTTTTGTCGACCAGCAACAGGAGATATAACTGACTTTTATTCTTCTTTAGAAAATGGCATAGAAGATATGTTGATGCCCACATTCGATGCAGGGAATCCTGACAATGAATGCCTTCTAATGATTTAATTATAACCGTGCGCCAGCCATATGACGGTTCGTGTGCCTTGCTGTGACTCTTTGAAAATAAAAAAAGGATTTATCAAATGTATACTAGGGAAAGATAAACTGGAAGAGAGAATATTCAAAGTTGAAAATACACCAACGTTTATTTCACTCCAGTCTATCCACATTTGAAGGTTTAGTTGGCTGTTTATTCTGCTATTATTTCGTGACTGGGTGGGTGGGTGAGAGGGGGGGAGGGGTCGGGGGGAATTGACTGGTGCTGGAATTGACTAGTCAATACCAAATCCACTGCGGTAATCAACAGTCACGCAAATAGCCTATTTTACAGTTGTGTGCTCAGTGACCCGGCCTTTTGCTGAAGCGAGGCTGGAGGTAACTTGGTCTCTCTTTCGTGTAAATGTGGACTATTTAGAATAAGAACAACATGAATTACAACTGAGAGAAAGGCAGTGCAGTAAGGTTTGTATCAGAGCAAGGTCACCGCCAGCCTCACTTCCATTCATAGGCCAGGTCACTGAGCATGCAATTCTAAAATGAGCTATCCTTTGTGATTGTAAATCAGTATTCTATGTATTATAATAGCCTTTGTGTAATAGGCTATCGTTCAGGGCACGGTATGAACTACTTGATGGCAGAATCTGCGAGATACGTAATGTAATGAGCCAGGACCTTTTGCAGGAAAGAACTTAGGTTACATCCAAAGATAGTTTATTCACATATTACTGACAAGCTAAGATCAAGAACCCAACATCTTTAGAAGACGTCGTGTGTCAGTCTGTCAGTGTCCGTTTGATTGCTCGGTCCGTTTTCTTGTCTGTCTATCGATCGCTCGGACCAAGTGACCTCTTTGTCTAAACCAACCATCTTCTTTGGTCTTATTTGCGTTATATGATTGATCCAAGGACGGCGTTTAAATGACTGACTTGCATCTGTGTCTTACATTCCTAACAGGTCTTCATTCTTCTTGTGGTTTTCGTAGCAGTTGGAATTTACGTCTGGACTGCTAGGATACGAGTGGACGACTTCTTTTCAACAGACAGACAACGAAATTTAATTTCAGGTGAGGAAAAATAATATTCTACCACTTCAGTTCATCTCGTTGGAGACTCCCTCAGCTTGAGTAACCTTGTTTCTTTAATTCCAGTCCAGATGGCGGCAACTCGTGCACACCCTGATACAACAAAGCCAACCACTGGTCATTTTCTTTAATGATTCTTGATTTTTCAACTTAAATATACCGCAAAAAATGTGACTAGGATGACCAAACGTTTAGTTTACCTCAGATTTAGCTTTTATGGCTTTAGCCTACCCGACACATAAGCTTAGTTGTTCCAAGCACAATCATCGGGCAATTGCAGGTTAGTGTTGACTTTGACGGCAGCTAGTTTACTGTCCGCCAATGGAAGAGTTTCAAAATACTTAAGCCCCCAAATTTTCACTTGAAGATCCTATGCTTTAATTAGCTCAAAATTTACTTTAAGTAACAAATTGGCCCGATTTATACTACAGACGGATCATCCGTCTGGGACGAACTTGGGCAAAGAACGATAGTTCGTCTGATAATTCGTCTGCGTTTAAATACAGGCAAACAGACGGATTATCCGTCCAGGCGAACTATCTGGATAATTCGTGTTCATCGACGAATTATCCAGATAGTTCGTCTGGACGGATGATCCGTCTGTTTGCCCGTATTTATACGCAGACGAATTATCAGACGAACTATCGTTCTTTGCCCAGGTTCGTCCCAGATGGATGATCCGTCTCTAGTATAAATCGGGCCATTCTTGACTGGCGAGTTAAAGACTTCAGTTAAGTCTTTCTCATAGATTAGCATCAATTCTTGTAGCAACCTGGCCCCGGTTGTTCAAAGGCTGGATAGCGCTATCCACCGAATAAATATCTATCCAGTGGATAGTGCAATTAGCTTTCCCAATACTTATCCGCTGGATAGTGATTTATCCGGTGGATAGCGCTATCCAGCGTTTGAACAACCGGGGCCTGGTGCATTGCTGACTTTTCATTCATAATTCACGTTTTAATTTTTATCGGTTGACAAATTCTACCATGTGTCTCGCTTTAATCAAACAGATATTTTCCCTGGAGAAATGGAGCACTTTCCAACGGAAACAGGGCAGACTGAGCAAATAGCAAATACAAGCTCAAGGTATCACCCGAGTGAACCTGAAGAGGCGTGGCACGATAGCACAGGCAAGGTCCACAATGAGGAAGTTTCAATAGAAACTACTGAAAACAGCGCTAAACTGTTGCCTCACAACAATTATTTGAATAATCAAACTGACGAAAAAGACCAGGAGAAGATATCGAACTTTCCTACGACAGATCTAAAGGAGATGATGGAGGAATTTGCTCCAGTTAATACAAGTGATCAGTTAAATGGATCTAGCGCGCCGGAGGTTTTGGACTGGGATCATCATAGTAGTCACCAGGACGTTTTACATATATTGCTAGAAAAAGATTATACCAACTTGAGAGAGTTTCCAAATGGAAGAGCCTGTCCGTATATGGGGATAAGAAAGTTTGAGAACGCGACCGAAAAAGTAGAGAAAAACATGGGGGAAGTTTCTTGCTTTTTACATCAACCAAACGAACAAGATTGCCAACGAGCTGCTCAGGAATACGAGATCCATAAAAAACCTCTCAAATGCGATCGAGGTCGGCAAAAGGAAATCTGCTCGTTCGAAGACACATGGCGAATTAGTCCCGAAAGTGAGCTTAAAATTCATTGCGATATAACCCCTTGCCGGGGACATCCCGTGACCGTCACAGGAATCGACCCCATAGTGGGCATTGCGAATAAAGGCCAAGAGCAATATAGTTTTGCAACCTCCAAGGCGCTGGAAAGCTTTCTCACTCACTTCGTTATTGTAAATACGCTACGGAAATTCAACTTCTGTTTCCTTAGTTGTAAAACAGGGCGTAAAAAACACATATCACAAATCCTTACGTTTCCCCCATTGTTGGAAGTAGAACAGTCGGAATTTCTTCCTGGCGAAAAAGACCCGAATCTAATCAATTTCAACATTGTCGTTTTAGACTCGGTCTCCCGAGCACATTTTTATCGCTCTCTTCCGAAAACGGTGGAAACACTTAGAGCCATTGTTTACAATGATTCTATAAATGCTACAGCGTTAGACTTCGAGTTGTTGCAGAGTGCGGCACCGTACACGTTTCACAACGTCCGAGCTTTTATGTCGGGGAAAAGCGACTTTAATTATGTCGAGCACTCAAACGGAACTTATGGGATAGAGGTCTTATACAAGAAGTTGAAGAACCAGGGTTATTACACCCTGCTGCAAGAAGACAGCTGCTGGTTTGACGAATGGGGCTCGCTATTTACCAATAACGTCTTCCAAAACAAGACTCCGCATAGCTTGGACGAAATTGAGCAGAGATGGAGTCGTTTTCAAGACGTGGTTAGTGACTATCACATCGACGATTACGGTTTGTCACATGCATCGTGTGATGTTTTCAAGCAGTACAACATCACAAATCAGTTCAATCGCCCACGAAAGATTTGTTTTGGAGGGAAGGTTTATGCTGAACATTTTCTAGACTACTCTCTGGGCGTTTTTCAAGGCCATATTGATTCTGGGAAAAGACAGCCGATCTTTGCTTATACGCATCTCAGTCCTGGCCATGAGGTGACTGGAACGCGAATACGCCAAATGGACGACGCTCTATCGGGGTATTTGTACTCGATTGCTCACGAGGAAGACACGATGACGATCATTTTTTCCGATCACGGCCCAAAGACAACAAAATTTTCTTTCCACACGATGGCAGGACGAGCAGAAGTCTACGATTCGTTGCTCTTTGTGGTTGTTCCCCCAAAAGTGGCCAATATTCTTGGATTACGGCGCATGCGTGCCATGTTAGCCAACCAGAAACGTCTCCTGACTACTTTAGATCTTCACAACGCCATTATGTCGATAGCAGACTCAGAAAGATCTACCTCCGATTCTTATCTCCAGGAAGGGATATTTTCCAAAATCCCTGCAAATCGCACATGCGCAGATATTGCCATCAAACCTTCAGCAGTTTGCAAGTGCGAAGGCTGGGAACAAATGTTCCCGAATAATGACCCTCAATTTACCTTTCTTGCTGAGTTTGCCTTGGGTTTCCTTAATAATGATATACAGGAGAGCTTTTTACAGACACATAATATGATCAGCGGATTTGGACGATGTCAAAGATTAGTAGGAAGTAGTTTTGAGAAAATTCGCAGAAGACAAGTTGGCGAAAACTTTCTGCTAACAATGGACGTGGTTGTTTTCCCAGAGAGAGAGATATTTGAAGTGCAGGTTACTTATCCCGCGGGATCTTCACCCAGTAGGAAAAACAGCGTCCCGCAGATAGTCAACAGCCGAAGGGTTAGTATCTACCGAAGGTTCGAGAAATGTGTGGACCACGGTGTCAAGGTAGAGCTATGTGTTTGTGACTCGCACAATTATGGACGAGAGCTTACCCGCAAAAATCATTGGAAATGGTTCGAAATAAAAAGCGCATCAGACGTTTTGGAGACAGTCTTCCAAGCAAACAGTTTCGGCATCAAATCGGAAGTTAAGGATCTACACGAAGCTTGTTTGTTGCTTGTGACGAGAAAACGCAAGAATCTTGGAGTGACATTCGAAATTGCTAATGCTTGCGGCAATCGAAGATACAAAGTACGGCTAACAGGGAAAGGAAAAGGAAAAAATGCTGTCACAAGAAAGCTCCCTCTTTCTATCTTTGTACAGCCGAGGACAGTTCACTTTTTGTTCAGCGTTCAGTACTTGGAAAAACCTCATGGTTTTCACTTAGCGACATCGTTTGTAGCTTATCCAGTATAACATATTTACAAGGCTAAAAAGAAAAAAAACCAACGTTTTTAAATCTAAGTGGTTAACATGTATATACTGTTTAAAGAAAATCAACTCTTTTTGTATCACACCAAAAGGATACACTACACCATAACCAACAACAGTAACAATAAATACCTTTATTTTCAACTTGACTACGACTAATTAACCAACCACTGGCTAATTACATAATCATCTCTGTCAGTAGGCCTTTCTCAAGGATATTCTAAACTGGCTATTACCTACTTTTTAAAAATCTTTTAGATGTCAGTGGTAGCAAAATGCCAGCTTGATATAGTGCAGGGAAATCAAATTTCTCACGTGCATTGACTTTCTCCAGAGGATAAGGGATAATGAGCCAGTGACAATAAATATCCTCGCTTACGTAATCGTTAAGGTTTAACGTTAGAGTGCTTTTCAACATGAGTAATTCGCGTTTGCTTTGCTCTTAGTTTACTTCGCTCTGTGATTGGTTGACAAAACTCGCGCCAATTTCTCAGCCAATAAGAATCAAAAGCAAAACGGCTTGGCGCCGGTTGCATGCAATAATATCAAATTCTGATTGGTTCAGTGAGCTGTCTTCGCCTCTTGTGATTGGTGAGAGTAATTAACTTTGGTTTTGGTACTACGACACTCAATTGAAAACTCATTGAGTTCAATGAGCCAGAAATTTGTTGTTTTGTCTGTTCTGCTTAATTTTGAAAGCAATATTTGACATTAGAAATACGCTTAACAAGACGCCCGCTAAAGGCGTTTCCGTGGGATGCATTGCTCTATGAATGGTCACGCAAGAAAATTGTCCAGTTACAGTAAATTGCAGAGATATTTGATCCTGTTGGTACATAAGCGAATTTGATATGATACGGCTGAAGACAATAAGAACAAAAGGGGACCAAACATTTTCTGTGGAGGAGACCAGGGGCAGAAATCTGGGCCAGGTTGCAAAAACACAGACTACGATGAATCAAAGGCTGTGATTCATAGTTTATTTGCAGGTGGGATTGTGTTTTTATTTTTCTTGACATTTCATGGTTTGTTATATTTCAGTTTTGCTAACTGCAACATTTTTACTAGAAATTTCCTTTGTGAGTTACCAAATAAAGGTTCATAATCGATACGAATTTACACTTAGAGGTAAATATATCCCAGAATCAAAAAAGTTATTCATGACCAGGAAACAAATACTTTCTCTTGATTAGCACTTTGATTTAAATCAGTATTATATTTTTGTTTGATCAATCTTCAGCTTCTTCCTAAAATTTTCAGGTTATTTAGCTCTATCTAAAGTATCCTGGTGCCTTGTGGTTGAGAGGACCTCTCCCATTACTTTTTCTAATGGTTTAAGAGCAGCAAGTTGTGATTAAAAACAATTATCACAACAAGAACTTACAACAAATAAAACAAAAATGAAAGTAAAGTGTTGATGAGTCAATGAGTTACGAACTATGAGTCAATCAGTCAAATAATAATTTGCATTTATTTGCTAGAGTACTGCTCTTACTGTCAAATCAAGATAACCAACAGCAAACCAACTGAACAAACTGGAAGCAAATCAGAGTGGAACTAGCATCATGTAAACTGGGGATCTTGTTAGCTAGGCAATCCGTGGTTCAATTGATAATAACATATTCCGGAGAAATCACCTTCACTCATTGACTCATGAGCCATTTTACCCATACAAGAGGGTTGCATTTATTTCTTTACCTAAATCGACTCAATTTTCTTGTCCTCCTCGAAAATATCAAAAGTGATTTGTTTGACTAAGAGGAGAGTTTGGAGTATTAACTTCCTGAACATGTTATATCTGTGTTCGTTCGTTTGTATTCCTCGACTTCCGTAAGTGACTAAAACATGGCATCTACAGCTGTGAGCTGAGGTTTGTTTGTTTCAGTAGAAACACGCGCAGCGCGTGTTTCTACTTGGGAAACACGATATCCCCTACCTCCCTTCAGTAATAAGTGTTTTTTTATCGGCAAATGAAGTCAGTCGTTTAGAAGAGAAGTAAACCAATCAGAATCTGTCTCCTGAGCCGATATATTTGGACGGTTTAGGGGTAAGGGAAAAGCAGTTGGCCGGCTGCAAAGGATTATGGAAAAAAGAAAATGGCGTCACAGGGGCCGTTGTTCAGTCCCAAATTTCCAAGACATATTTTTCTGCCCTTCGAATTGGGATGCTGTGGAGCTCAAAGAGGAAAGATATAATCCTTACTGAGTTTAACCGGCGCTGAAAACAGTATTGCATGCATGGAAGTCTTAAAGTGGCAAAAGATCGTTTCGCGTTTGGACTGCTTTAATGTCCAAAACACAACCTGGCCTGACATGCTTAGTCTAGGTTCGCTGTTTGCAAGGCCAGTCTTAAACTTTCGCTCAGTCTTATAATAAATTGATTGATTGATTGATTGATTGATTGATTGATTGATTGATTGATTGATTGATTGATTGATTGATTGATTGATTGATTGATTGATAACCTAAATTCTGCTCAAATGTTGAAGGTGGAATCGCGGCAAATAGAATGGATTTTACGAGAGAAGATGTTACAGGACAGTAAATGGTGTTTTTGAATTTCTAATTTCGTTTAGAGATTGGTTTGACTGATCATTTCAGCTAGAACAAAATGATCAACAAACATTTTAGCGAAAATATATTACTGAAATTAACAATAATTTTGCTGTTAGGAGCGTAGAAACACACACGTCGTCTTTACACGTGCTTCAACTCTGTTCAAAGCGTTCGCGACGTTCCAGGCCAAAATCTAAAACAGAAAAATGAAATTCAAAACCACCATTCACCGTCCTGTATATAGGTAGCATATTTCCTGGCCTCATAAAATCCATTTTTGGAATAGCTATTCCCTACTCTGGGTGCTTCGGCCAACGGCACTGAGAACAACGCCAAAAAATACCGATTTCACACAAATCGGAACTTAAAGGGAACTATATATCACCGCTTTATACTTATGGGAAGGTTTAATAAAACAAGATGCAAACGGATTTTTGAAGGTTCTATTCACTTCTAGAATATTTTCAATTGAGTCAGAAAATCAAATTTTGGTACATGCCAACAGCCATGATTGGTACATGACATCAAAACGTGGTAGTACGCCACAAGACTTATAATAATAATAATAATAATATAATTATAATGATAATGATGATAATAATACTGACGAGACGTCAGGACCGCCTTTTAGGTGCTACTGTCCACCCACATGGCAACCACGCCATTGTCAGTTCTCTACGGTTACTTGATCTATTATGTCCGTGTCGAGAGCACAGGGGTTCCAAACAATTAAATTTACGCTCTACTACACAGTAACGGTGTATCAATAGCAGGTCTAATAACTTTGTTTGTTTCTCGTTTCCAGATGGATTTCAAAAGACAACCATTACACGGGAGGCCACCAGCAGTACCTGCCCGTGTGAAAAACGTGACACCGGTCGGCGGTCCATGACAAAATTTTCGGAGCTGTTTTGATTCAAAAGAAGGAAATTCGCACTATTTTTGATGTCTGAAGTGAACATCTGGTTCTAAATCGCGGAGAACTGGTTGCAGTGGACTCAAATAGATAAAGCGCCCGATGACTGACTGAAACTGAAAACAAAAAAACCAGTCTTGTCGCTGTGAATTCGTTCGTTGAAGTGTCATTTGGTGAAAGAAAGCAAGAGCTACACTGGTTATGGGACTATTTCTTCCTCGAAGCAGAAAGGTAGGTTTTGCTGTTTTTGTTTTGTGTCTCTGTGTGTTGTTTTCTTTAAGTTACGCCCCTAGGCTGTTGCTAAAACCGAAAGCACAATAATATTACACGACACAAATGGTAGGATTGATTTTCCAATTAGTGGTTACAGTATTGCAGCGAGAAAGGGAAAACACATTTTCAATTTTCTTACGATTTCGTGGTGTTAAGTTGTAAACGAAATATCATTAGGATATTCATTCTCCGTCTCAGCTTTGATTATCGATGTTTTCTCACTGCTTTGCAATGACCACAGACTAAGGCGGATCACTTGAGCTTATCTTTTATGTTCTTGTCATTTAATATTTAAAATAGTTTAAGAAACTTTGGCAGTCAGTGAATCAAGATCACCAATCAATTCAAGATTTATAGCGAGCAAACGCTCTTCTACGTGTTCTCCAAACCTATGCTTTGTAATTGCGATTGGCTTGTCATTTGTACGTTCATTTTCACAAGATCCAAATCATAAGATCATTTACATATCTTTGGGTTTACGCTCGATTGCGGCTTCTACCAAGTTTCATCAAGTTTAAAGGCCTGTTCAAACGGTAAATGTTTTCCGTTTGGCGGTCAAACGGAAAAATGTTTTGCCACCCAACAATGTTTTAACGTATTTTACCGTAAAAAAAGAAAATAACGTTTTCCCTCAATCAAATTACAAAGCAGGTTAAGCTGATTGTAAGAGCCGCGACTGCCTAAATAGACGACTCGCCACAAAGTTGATTAACTTGCGATGGTTGAAGCCAGCACGGAGCTAAAAACCCGAGACCCGATTGAAAGTCGATCAGTATAAGTGCTGGCTTTCCGTTTGCACTTATGTGGCGGAACTGTTTGCTTAGTTAAGTAACATAAGCTCATGTAACATTTACATTTATCTACTTATACCTATACACTGTAAGATAGGGAACTATCAGTTCTGTTGTAATTTTTCCTTGTATGAGCGTGCGAGCTATTCAATGTAGCGCACGCTCAATGTTATTATTCATATAAGACGTGAGTCAATAATCAGTCTGTCTAAACAAAATTTAAACTGGAACTGTGAACCAAATATGCCCGCTCAAGCATGTTAAGGCATGTCTCATATCCAGTACAGACCACATGAAAGAAAAAAACGTTTTTGATCTAAAGCAACGTTGTTTTTATCCCAGGGGGAGCCAGAAACTTACCCCAAACAAGATTTGGTATACTTAAATTTCTTAAGGTGTCTTTATGGTGCTCACGTGACTTGTGACGTCACAAGCCTGCTTAAGATGAATTCTAAAATGGGCCAAGGATAGGGAGATATCACGAAAAACTAACCATACGAAATTTTTAACCACTTTCTAAGGCAACTATTTCTGTCCCGAATGGATGAACTCCTCAATTATATAAGGCTATATATGGAACGATAGAAGGTCACGTGACCTTTTTTACGTAATAACTTCTTAGCTTAATATTTTAGTCGGCCATTCAGGACAGATTCTTGCAGGGGCCATTAGCACAATTGTAAAAATACTAAATTTGACAGTGATTGTATGTCATCTCGGCGGCCCGTTTTCAGCTGTTTTTTTCAAAAAATAAAACAATTAATTATAGTCACGTGACCCATTTTATAAGATTTTATTGGTCTTAGAATATTAAGGTCGTAGACATTGGTTAGCCTGCCAACTCTGCAACGATTAAACCAAATTCTGACGGAGTAATTACTGTTTTTCAAATTTTATGCAAATGAGGCTTGAGCCAGCCTGCAATGTTTGTTATTTTATTTACAATTTGCAGCGTAAATCAAATTAGCCTTTGGTGTTATTCTTATCTTCCTTTTAATTAACGGTGCCGTTGAGTAGCAACCACACAGTTCATAAACTAGTGTTTTTTATGGGGTGGGGTGACTTTCCCGAACACTCTTGGACATGTTATGTGACCGTATTAATGACGATGATGATGGCGATGACGATGCTGATGATAATGATGATGACAATTACGACGACGCCAATGTCGACGATATTAAAGGCCCTGGTAAACGAGGACACATTGTTGCGGACGTATTGTTGCCGACACAAATGTTTCCCCGTTTGCCCGCGCGCGCAACATTTGTTGCAGGCGTTTGCGCGCCCAAAAAACATTATGAGCAACAATGTGTCCGCAACAAAGTATCCTCGTTTGCCAGGGCCTTAATGCTGATAGTGATGGCAATATGATGATGCGTTGTTTGCGTCATATAGTTCTGCTAGATTTACCCCCTAAGACCTTACGCTACATCTCAAAAGAGAATGTTTTTTTTATTAATTCTTTCATCTACCAAGACTGCAAATTGAATAGGCCGCGGAAACTCAAGGTGAATTTGCTTTATATGTACTTTGCCTTTTTGCCTCACAAACCTCTTACAATCACATTGATAGGTTGCCGAGGCGTAGCTAATGTTCGCATTGTTTTTCAGGTATTCTTCTTCACCGTAGTCCTTGTTGCTACCATTGTATATCTCGGCACTGTCAAGGACTACTTCAGTTTGGCCCCATATACCACGATGGCCCCCAAGGGAGAGCTGACAATCAAAGGTCATTTAGAATGAATAATTTTAAAAATCCCTTTATGCCACAATTTTCAAGATTTATAGGAGTGTTGGCCCCAACACACCTATAAAGGAGTTCATAGTTACATTCTAAAATATCTTTTACACTCTTTTCAACGAGTTTAGCTCTTTTGTTAAAGAAACTAAAAGTAATCACCAGTTATCTAAAACTTCCTAATCGTGCTCAAAGAATGATCAGTAGGTTCTTTTAAGTGGATAAAACAAATAAATCTAGCTATTGATTAACTAAGTTTGAACTGGGTGTGGTTACCAATGTATCAAAAACGAGGTACGCGTCAAAACGCCGTAGCAACATCAGTGACGCGTCGGAAAACTGCTTGGTCACAGCGCTTTTAGCTGCCACCACATTTGATGCTATCTGTGATATTTGACTGAACAGATCCCGGAAAAATTAAATTTAGCCATCAAATAATGGACTAAGAATGGCCATGTGATGCTATTGAATAAATAATTTTCTAATTCGCGAAATTTTACTGCAATTTTACAGAACAAGACGAGTTATTTTTCAACAAGATGACTCTGCAGGCTGGGAATGATGTCGAACTCGCAGATCTGGAATCTATAGTTCGCACTGTGAACATGTCAACAAAAGAAAATGGAGGAGAGGAGAAGAGTTTAATTCATTCACACGAAACAAGGATTTCTAATGACGAGGAAGCGGTTACCAAGAAAACAATAATAATTCCCCATAATGATAACGATGACGACAGTGATAATGATGATAATGCAGAAGAGGACGACGCCAACGCTGCTGCTGTTGATGATGATGATGATGACGACGATGATGACGTTACTGATAAAAATAAGGATGACGTCGACAAACTAAGTTCTTCTGCTATGGATTATATGAAACATCGACATGAAAGAGTTGGTGCAAGTGAAAGCAAACAGGAGGGGGACGTCGTTGGTGTACCCTTGACAATTCAAGTACAATCAAGGAAAACGAATGGCAGTCAACATGATTTTCATAATACCACTGGATGGAGACTAACAAAAGTAAAAATGGCCGCATACGAACCTGAAATAGTGTCAGCTGATCGATTACAAACAGAGTCCCAATCAAACATTGAGGCAAATCTAGGAAATAAATCTTTTGAAATTTCGCAAAGAAAACTTGATCTAAGTAATTCTGATGTGGGGCACCCACAGGTGTTAGTCGCTAAACCTTTACACGAAGACGTAAAAAGAAGTCAGAGTTATCGAACCTTTCGACTACGGCAAATAAGGCCAATTCCATCACCTATAGGTTTGTCAAAAACAATTACCGCTAACACGAATGTACTGTCAACGGTATTCAATGACTCACCGTATGATATGGAGTACTTCAGTAAACCTTCTGTTTGTCCATTATTAGAAATACGAAGGTCGCGAAAGCGCAGTGAAAATTTGACTTGCATTCCACGAGAGTTCCCTGCAACGACTTGCATCAGGGCTTCAAAGGAATACAGTATCAACAGTGACCCATTGAAATGTTCAAGTGAGTTGGATCACCGACTCTGTTCATTCAAAGTGTCAAATAACATGTCAAGCCAAACCAAAGCTACCATTGAATGCAACACAACTAAGTGCGGGAAAAATCCTGTTTACGTCTTGCAAGTCAGCCCTACTTTCGGGATTCTAGAGGAGCGCCAGTTATGGAAACGCTTTTTTACATCTAGAGGACTTGAAAATTATCTGCAGAGATACTCAAACGCAAGCGCCATTCATGGGTTTAATTTCTGTTACCTCGCATGCGTTGAAAAGGAAAGGAAGGGTTTCATCGAGCAGTTGTTTTCATTTCCTTCCCTTCACATGCTCTATAGTGGCACACCGCAGGACAAGATTAACTTCAATCTCAACATTCTAGTGCTCGATTCAGTATCTCGACCACATTTCTATCGCACGCTTCCAAAAACAGTAAACACCCTACGAGAAATTGTTCACTTTGAGTTTTATAACGCCTCTGTTCTCGACCTCCAGATGATGCAAAGCACGGCAGCCTACACTTTTCATAATATCAGAGCGTTAATGTCCGGCAAAAAAGATTTTCATTATTCAGGTGGGCACGTTAACGAATCATACGGCATCGATGTACTCTTTGGTAAATTTAAGAAACTCGGCTTTTATACTTTGCTACAAGAAGACAGCTGCTGGTATGATTCTTGGGGGTCTTTGTTCACGGATAATAAATTTCAGGGTGAAGTGCCTCGAAACAAACCTGACTTTGCTAGACGTTGGAAACAATTTCAAGAGATGGTGAAGCATTATAACATAGACGATTTTGGATTATCGCACGCTTCCTGTGAAGTCCTTCAGCGCTATAACACGACCAACCAATTCAACCAGCCAAGGAGAGTCTGTTTCGGGGGAAAGGCTTTTGCGGAAAATTTTCTCGATTACACTGAGAGTATTTACAATAATCTGAGGATCACAGGAAAACCAACCAGGGTTCTGACGTATACACATCTTAACACCGGTCATGAAGTGAGCGGAACTCGCATTCGACAAGTCGATGATCGCCTCTCGCGATATGTGGAAAAAATGGCTAGAGTTGACGACACATTGACCATCATTCTCTCCGATCATGGCCCTAAGACGACAAAATATTCCTTTTACACAATGGAAGGGAGAGCCGAAAAATACGACCCCTTTTCATTTATCATAATTCCGGAGAAAGTTGCACGCACATTAGGCTTGGAAACGGTTCGAGCATTGTCGGAGAATCAGAATCGTCTTGTAACTACGTTGGACCTTCATAAAGCTCTGATGTCGCTTGGAAAAACTAGTTTAACCGGTACAGCAGGAATAACAAACGGGTTACGCGACAGAGGGATATTTGATCCAATCCCATCGAACCGCACATGCGCTCATTTATCAATCAAACCGCTGGCCGTTTGCAAGTGCGAGGGATGGGAGAAGAGATTCCCAGATAATGATAGACAATTCACTTGGTTAGCTGAGTATGCCCTGGGGAGTATAAACAACAATATTCAAGAACAGTATTTAAAAGACGTCAGAAACAGTCAAGGTTATGGGAACTGCCAGAGACTTGTAGGGAAACGTTTCTCGAAAATTCGCCAGCGCTCTAAGAGAAAGACCATGATTACAACAATGGACATCCACGTAACGCCAGGAAATGAAATTTTCGAGGTTCAAATCCAGCACTCTCCTGACCAGTGGAAACAAACCTCCTTCATCAAAATAACTCATCGCGAGCGCATAACAATTTACAGACATTTCAGAAAATGTGCCGACAGCACTGTTTCTTTAGGACTGTGCGTCTGCTACCAAAACAATTCTTATCAAAGCCCTACGTCGGGAAGACAGCAAAAGTGGGTTAAAATAAATAGGAGGAAGGATATTCTCGAGATAATATCATTTTCAAACAGTTTTGGAGTGGAAACTAAAGTTAAAGACATTCATAGGGGGTGTCTCCTTCTGATGTACAGAAATCATGAAGGAAGAAGCACTGTTTTTGAAATTGCAAATACGTGCAATGACAGAATTTATAATGTCACCATCTCAATGACAAACGCTGGCAAATATTTCCTCTCCCGAAAAATCCCCTTTTCAATTTTAGTACGACAAAGAACAATTCATTTTCTACTAGTTGTTCAGCGTTCTAGAAAGTTGAACCGCAATTTTAAGTTGAAAGTCAGCTATTTAATACAATATCTTAGACTATAGTTTTAAAAGCAACGATCGTTTGAGGAGCAGCTTTTTTGAATTATATTTTTTAACTTAGTTACGAAAAAGGCCAGTTTGTTACCAAACTTTTCACACTATGTTAATAAAGCTTTTTTATTAATTGTAATGAAGTGTGAGGTCCTTTGTTCGCTATTCAGAAGTTTTGAGGACAACACAATGTGCGCAGGTGTCCTTTATCACTCCTTTCCTGAATCAGATCAATAACCTATTCATTTTAGAGTCTATTCATTTATTTAGCATTATATTGAAGAAAACGTAAATATTTTAAAAAATTTAGGCATGGTATCACATCTTTCTTGTACTGAAAGGATGTTGCTGCAGATTTTTGATGCCATGAATTCTCTGGCTCTATAATCTTAGTTTGGGTTGAACGGCGTAATTTTATCCCTGACGTTGTGTATAACACGCGTATACATCATGTTCATTTAGGATATTTGTAGCTTTTGATCTTATTTTATTTATATTACTATTGTTACTTTTATTTCATTTTCTTGTGTCTTAGTAACCCTATATGAAGGGACGTGGTTCCTGTTTAGGGTTTCCATTAAGACTAGAAAATGAAGTAAGCCAACAAGTCGACAGTTTCGGAGTGCCAATGTACGTTGAGTCTGCAGACATACTTTCTTTTTTACGCTATCCCGCTGAACCAGAATTGGGGTGTGTCAGCACGAGCCGCGTGCGACCCTCTTTATTATACCTTTGCAAGCAAAATGCATCTGATAAAAATAAATCAAACAAACAAGCAGAAACTCCGAAAAACCCAAACAATCCAAACCATGCTCATATCACAATGATTCAATAAACGCACTGATACTAACATAAAGTCACTTGTAAATACGTATATGAGAAATTGAAAGCCCTGTCATTGGGTATTTTTGAGGGCATAGGAGCGGTCGTATGACGCGAATGAACATAAACGAAAGCAACGCAATATATATATATATATACCAACCCTCCACTATAAATGAAGCAATGTAACAACATAACATGTAATACCCCAGACAAAGGGTTAAACGTAATCCATGATAAATACATTGATAATTTCCAGACTTTCTTGGGGTTATAAGCATTCATGTTTTCTCCAAAACAAAAGTACGTCATTCGGTGCCATAATTCAAGTGAATTTACTGAAGATGAAGGTTTTGTCGCGTGTCATAAACGAATAACGGAAGGAACATTTAGGTAAGTAGAGCTGAATTGAATGTGAAACATCCTGACCAACGTGTTCCAAACTAAAATGTGTTTTTCCAAAATTGGTATTTTCCTTTAAAAACATGGGAAATCTGTCGGAGTGTCAACTGGAGTCAGGGTAAAACTACAAATTTTTGCTGCCTTTTTGTTTTTTTAGTTAGAAACGCCTTTATTTCAACAATCCATTTAAAAAGGTAGAGTAAGTTGTGTAAAATTAACCATCAGCCGAGAAGGCATCGATTTCGGGTTCTGATTATCTCCTGAGTTTGTATTTTATATGACTAGCTCGCACATTGGAGAAATACACCGGTTATATCTTGAATTCTGTTCACCATGCAAAAATTCTGCATGCTGACTGTCCACTGAGCTCACTGTGCAAAAATGTTTCATACTGAATAACCAAGGAGTTTTGTCCACAGGCTATGCGAGTTCTCTCACCACGCAAAACTTCTGCATGCTGACTGTCCACTAAGCTCACTGTGCAAAACTTTTCCATACTGAATACCCAAGGAGTTTTGTCGACAGGCTATGTCAGTTCTTTCAGCACGCAAAAATTCTGCATGCTGACTGACCACTGAGCTCACTGTGCAAAACTTTTGCATACTGAATAACCAAGGAGTTTTGTCCACAGGCTATGTCAGTTCTTTCAGCACGCAAAAATTCTGCATGCTGACTGTCCACTGGCAAATGTCATAAGTTGCCATAACTTCACCATGCAAAAATTCTGCATGGCGACAATTTTCGGAGGTTGCGCACTGCCTATGTAACGAGCTCTCTCTCTTATAAAAAAAATGGCTTGCTTGTTGCCAAGTAGGATGTGCGCTTTCCTGTAAAATGAGTGTCTGGTGAAAAAGTTTGATGCAATAACAATGCACAATTTTTCCACCTTGAAAGATTGACTAATTATCAACTAGTGCAGAATTATGGCCTCCTTAGTAGCATAATATAACATACAATAAGATTTTTTTATGTGACAGATATGCACGGTCACTTAAATGAAGACTGTTGATACGATCTAATGCAAAAAATGCCGGTGTGCAGCAATTCTATCCAATCTCCCCAATAACAAAAAGAACAGCAAAAAGTGAACATTTTAAAACAAAAGAAAGCAAAAAAAAATACAGGAGCCGGTTATACCAAAAACGGCTTTCTAAGTCATTTTCAATTGTCTCCTTTGAATTCAAAATAATATCTTTCAAAGCACTGCCAATAGCAACATCTGGCGCATACCAGAAATACCAGAAAAAGACTGGTTGAGGATGTGATCCCTAAAACATGAATATCTTTAAAAATAATTTTTTCATTACACTGAGCTGAAGTGTTACAAAATTGATTACTTAATGGAGTGCACTGCACAGACACTATGGTAATTAGCAATACCACAATTATCACTATCACTAGACATTAATGCGTCGCCGACGCCCCATTGGTCTTTTACATAGTTATGAATTGCAAGGAGGTGAAATAATTATGGCAGGGGTCGCACTAACGCTTTTGGTGTTTACATTGGACATAAAATCTGTCATCGCGTGCCTGCGACAAGTGCGCACTATTCACCTGATTATTCTCAGTATGGGGATGGCTTGTTTTTACCCTTTAGCTCGCAGATGTTTTCTCAAGACTCGCAGCCTTCGACCTCGCAGCCGTCATTTGCCGTTGGTGAATGTTGCACAATACGTACAAACCAATAAGGTTTTGTACATTGAACAAATTAAACAGAGATTGAAGAAATGTTGCTAAAAAAAACTAGCACCAGCCTCATGTCTACTAATTGTATTTGGCGCTCTTTTCGCGCATGAAATATTAAGAGTTGACAGTCCGGTTTCAAATATCATTTATGTCTCACACGTGCGACCTCCAAGACTCCCGTAGCGACAAGTGCGACCCTTTTGTGGCGACCTGCCATAACTATGTCTGAAGAATTGTGACGGACTTTAGTGCTCTTTTTTTGCTGGACACAGGATACGATTGGACAAGTTCGATATTCATTCTACAGTGAAAGCGCGTTAAGTTTTTCGCAGATGATTTATTTGAGCTTAGCCATCACAGCAGTCATAGAAAAACGTGAGAATTCTGATGTGAAAATTGACTGCCTAAGATACGCCGTAAAACCTATTGAGCGTTAGCCCGGGAATCAAGGAACCACGCGACACAAAGGAAAAAACATTTATGACCTAGGTTGGAATCGAACTAGTGACCTCCGGATTAAATCTATCCGGTTACTCTGTCGATTTTATAGCCACGATGGCAGACAAGGGCCACTCGTAGGTCATAGGTAATTTGATAACAGACCGTGCCTTGATATGCGAGGCATAAAACGGGTCACTTTTGGGGAGGGTTACCATGGTACAAATGAGGATATGGGACCCAAAAGGCCCTTTCTTGTACCACGAGACTGCGATTCCACTGGTCAGTTTCGTGCACAATCGTAAGTGATGTGAAGGAACGTGAAGCACCAGTGAGCAAGCTAATGCAGTCGGATGCCGTGAATGATGCCGAGGAGAAGAGAATGGCCAAGCGATTTTAGTGATTGCGCTCCAATCACAGGTCCATAATTCGAGTTCCGATAAGGAAGATACGTGTAGTTTGGTAAGTTATAGGCCGTGTGGAGTTTTATCTCAACTCTCATTAAATGATTTTTTGACTACAGTTTAAGACTGGAATAGTAGGTCTTTATCGACAGTTAACAGTTACTTACTGGTAAAACGATGTTGGCAGATCACGCGAAGCGTTATTTATCAAACGCTGAACACGGTAAACTCGCATGATTCCTACATTCAGGGGACAATATAACTGAATGCTACAAGGGACATGAAATATTTGTCACTTTCAATATGGCGGTGTTTGTTTCCGTTTTTCCTTACGTTTAGGTTTGGCACAGTTTGCGACCCATCGAGGGTGGCAATGACCTCAATATTTAGTGAGATGGTTCTTCGTTTTAATTACATTGTTTAGTCAACCAGGAATTGAATTGTAAAGCTTCTCTATTAGATACCTGAATGCTACAGTCAAGAGACATTTCACTTTCAATATGCCGGCGTTTGTTTCCGTTTTTCCTCGCGTTTTGGCGCATTTCGCGACGCATCGAGGATTGCAATGACCTCAATATTTAAAGAGTTGGTTCTTCATTTTATTGACATTGTCTAGTCGATCATGAATGGAGTTGCAAAGTTTCCTTAGCAGCAATTTCGGCTAGATTCAAGTCTGGAGACTGTGTTGGCTACTTCATGGACGTTGTTTCGTTTTCATCTTGGTACTTTACCCCAGCATGCGAATGGGGGCAACGCAAAGGAGAACTGATAACCGCTGATAAGTTCAATAACAGCTATTGGTTAAATGTTTCACGGTGTGTTCATTGAGATATGAACCATGCAGGAAGTTTGGAGAGCATGAAAGATGTGTAAGAGTTGCTCAAGACATAGCCCAGGTCAACACTACCTTCTTACGTGCTCTCCAACTTCCCAAGTGCTTCATATCTCCATGGTAGATGAACTCACCTTTGATGCATGAACCAATAAAATATTGTTTTCAACACAGTAGTTTGAATATTGTCTAAAGAAAAATTCCCTCTCCTACATCATCAGCGTACATAATAGGAATATGAGGCATGCTTTTAAAGTTCAATGTAACTACACGAATTTATCAGCTATGTTATAAAAAAGGTATAGTTATAGCTACAATAAAATTAATGTTTTAACTAAGTCAAATTTCCTTTTGTTATACAGGAGACACGCTACACCTCTCTTCTGAGAAAAGGATGTCCATTTCTCTCAGAAAATGAGGATGATAATGATGGGATTGAGTGGATTTACTCATGCTCCTGTCACAAGCAGCGAGGTGATGAGGTGGCTGCATGAGGGCCCTCTGTAAACATGACACATACAGGTACATGAACACTGTAGCTGTTAAAAGGCACATCAACTTGGATGTTTTTTTTTTATATAAACTTATAATAACAGTGGTGATATGCATTCAGTGTACATAAATTATGTGAGTTTAATATTGCTAAAAAAAAGGTGGTCAGTATAGCTGGTATGGTAATTCATTTCCTCTATTTCTCTTGTTAATTTTAGGTGTTAGAGAGGGAGGCTTATTATTATTATTTTTTAAACAGGAAATGCAGTTTTAATCAGTGGGAGGTCCGTAGTCCCCTTTTCTGTTCTGTGGGCCAACAGCCCTGGGCCATAGCCTCCTCTCTCCCTGCCGAAGCTTGCGAGTAAACAACCAATGACCCCATTTCAGTGAATTATACTATTCCTTTTCATTAAGGGGAATACAGTTCCTTCGCCGGAACTGTTAGCTTGGATTTTAAATCTCTTTGAACGTTGAGTGGTGATAAATGTAATGAATAATGTGAAATTCATTTTCCTTTTCAGAACAGAAAGTCCTTCATTGTAAAGTATGGCGCCTTGCGGGAAGCATCAAGTAACGCTGGCAAGTGGGTGCACACCTCGGCCAGACTGAAGAGGTGTGGGCCCATTGGCCCAAACACCAACCTACTGCTAAAGTAGGTCGGTCCTCCCTCTTTGGGGGACTACAAAGTCTTTGTTATTGCAAATGTAAGTCATGATAAATCATCTTTGACATAATGTGAGGTATGTTTTACTAAAGACCAACAAATTCCCAATGTTTTCACCAAAGATAGGTGTGACTTCATTAACTGAAAAACAAAACAAAACAAAAACACAACTTGGCATTCTAACAGCCTTGTAGCTGGGGAGACAGCAGGAAGAGGGGAGTACTCATTGTAAAATCTTGATCAAATGGGAAATTGGCAGAGAGATGAAATCAGAGCGGTATTAGTCTTTTTTTCTTCCTCGTTTCTTTGGTTCATTCTACTAAAACCAGACGATGACTGTTTCTGTTTGCGTGTGCTGCACACATCCCTTGGGGGAAAAAAAGCAAACGTCTAAAACAATTTTTTTGTTGCAGGAGGAGTGATGAAGGAGAAGGAGAAGTGAATAAAGAGAAGAAGAACGAAAAGAAGACAAAATTTACTTGTAGTTTTTAATAAAGGATCAAACACGATTATTTGCGCTAATTGTTCACGCGCATCCCTACTGCGCACGAAATCCATGATGCAAGGTCATGCCACGTTAGCCATCCAGCACGTGCAATGAGAAAGAAAGCTAAGCAAGTATAAGGATGGTAGCTGTTGCATCCCCTTCGCCTTCAGTTTACTCTCGTAAATGGTCGGTGACCCCTACTTTTCTTTCCAGACTGAACAGATTTTATTTACAATTATCTCTGCGTTGTCCAAAAATGATCAAGAAATCAATGTGGAAAGTTAAAAAAAAAAAAAAAATCAAGATTTCTATGAATGGGACGTCGAATCCTGCCATCTTGCGGCTGCAAGGCGTGTGAAAGTATGGTCGCTAAATGCGAACTTGTTCTTTATGGAACCTCACCAGTTGACTTAAGTTCAATCAATAGGTCCACTTAAATAATATTTGGCAAAGACTTAATTGCACAAACCGTTCCATTTACTTAAAGGGTTGGTCTCTTTCCACATGTAATAGTTCAAAGGCCGTTTTAGTGTCAAGTACTGATATGCATCCCAGTTTTATCAGTTGTGCAGTTGGATATAACTTACTGGCAAGGTATCGGTTTGGGAAATGTTACTGTAATAAACTTTACATTTCTATGTTGGCAAATAAAGGGATTGAGTGAGATGAACTCAATTTTCCCGTGATAAGTAAATCTAGCCGGCACACGGATAATGCGTCGAGTAACAAAGGTATCAAAGCAAACTGTGTACTGTATCAGGAGTATTCAAGCGCGCCGGGTGTTATACATCAAGAAAATTAGTTCCGTACGAACGAATTAATTTGACTGAAATTAGAAAGCTTAAAAGCGTTCTAAAGGCGACTTTATGGTGTAAATAGTATGAAACGCGTAAAGTTTGCGGCTTGCTTTCTGCGGTTGTTGTTGTAATGGTGAAAAATGTGCCATTTTAGCGCGAACCCACCATCTAAAATTTACTTCATTGACGGCTACTGTTTTTGGCCTCTTCAAGGGAATCATTGTTTCTGGCATCTACTACATGTTACAGTCCTCTTTTCTCACAAACTGCTACATTTTGCAAAGTTTTGTGGTTGCATTCTACACGAAGTAGTCTTCAGGCCGTCGAGTGACTACTGCACGCCACAAAGTAGTGTCCGGCACAATAAACATGGTTGAATACTAGTACATGCTAAATTGTGTCAGGTGAAACACTTGAAAAGTGAATATTGTTCTTCAAATTGTTGTTTAAGTACGATTGATTCAAGATTTGCTCTGCGAATGTGACTAGATTGAAGGATCCGTGTTACTAACGGGTCGGGCGTGTTAACGAAAAAGAGTGTAGCGTAACAAAAGTTTGCAGTTTGGCGTTTGTTAATTTTGTGTACCGGCTGCATTTGTTTTAAATTTTTCAACTTTGAAAATGTCGTAAAATAGAGTTTAGAGTGTCTTTGGACCAGATAATTTCTTGTTTACTGTAGTGGTGATGGTCATGGTAAAAAATGCGCCATTTTAGCGCGAGCCCACCATCTAAAAATTACTTCATTGACGGCTACTGTTTCTGGCCTCTTCAAAGGAATCATCGCCTCTGACATCGACTACATGTTGCAGTCCTCTTTTCTCACAAACTGCTACATTTTGCAAAGTTTTGTGGTTCCATTCTACACGAAGTAGTCTTCAGGCCGTCGAGTGACTACTGCACGCCACAAAGTAGTGTCCGGCACGGCAATAAACATGGTTGAATACTAGTACATGCTAAATTGTGTCAGGTGAAACACTTGAACAGTGAATATTGTTCTTCAAATTTTTGTTTGAGTACGATTGGTTCAATATTTGCTCTGCCAATGCGACTAGATTGAAGGATCCGTGTTACTAACGGGTTGGGCGTGTTAACGAAAAAGAGTGTAGCGTAACAAAAGTTTGCAGTTCGTCGTTACAAGTCGTCAATGTTAATTGTGTGTACCCGCTGCATTTGTTTTAAATTGTTCAATTTTGAAAATGTCGTAAAATAGAGTTAAGAGTGTCTTTTGACCAGATAATTTCTTGCTTACTGTAATGGTTATGGTCATGGTGAAAAACAGGCCCTTTTTACCACACGCTTACAACCTAAAGTTTACTTTATTGAAGGCTTTATCGTTGCACATCGTGAAGTAATGTTCATACTATTGTTGTAATCTTATTGGGCCCTTGTCTCACAAACTGTTCCATTTACTTAAAGGTTTGGTCACTTCCTACATGTAATAGTTCAAGGGCCGTTTTAGTGTCAAGTACTGATATGCATCCCAGTTTTATCAGTTGTGCAGTTGGATATAACGTACTGGCAAGGTGTCGATTTGGGAAGTGTCAATTAGAGAGGTGTAGCAACGGCAACGGCAACGGCAACGGCAACGGCAACGGCAACGGCAACGGTAACGGAACCGTCACTTCGAAATATAGACTTCTAGTTATCGTAACTCTTCGCGAGCTTTTCCACTGGTTTAACTTGTAAAATGCTGGCGAAGTTTTGTGGAGGTAAATTAGTAAAAACGGCACTGAAGTTGGGAAAAATAATGAAGAGTTCACCGTCATACGCTCACGTTCTCATTAAAACCTAAAATTTGCCCATTTCACGTTGGTGTTTTCCTGAGGACGACAAAGAAGTGTACATAAATCTAAAACGCACGCACAGAGTATTGTTTTTGCTTATTAAGCCTATTGTTTCGTGGTGTTCTTCTTGCCGTCGCCTTCGTCTTTAAGCTCTCTAATCAGGGGGTATACGCGTTATGTCATCACCCCCATGTTGGTGTACGGTGAACAAAAGATTTCTCACTAGCTTCTCTCGTTATTGTCCGCCAACATGACCGCGAACCCAATGTCATTCGAATCTCTAGAGATTGGTTACATACTCTCTATAAATGATGTGATTAAGTGAGATTATTTTCAGTTTACATTGAGCTTCCTAGGTGGCTGTGATTATAAGAGATTTAAGGACGTTCACGTGAAATTTTCAAAGGGTTGATTTCTTTCTAAGACTTTTACGACTGTAAGATGATGTGTTAGTTCTGTCAGAAATGTAAAAAAGATAGGGGGTCACCGACTTCGTTTTGGAGATAACATGTCCGGAGGAACACCTAAATCTAAAAAAGTCGATTTTGTCAGCGACACAGTGCCAGTAAGCTCAGAAATATTGTGAGACAAGGGCCCAATAAGATTACAACAATAGTATGAACATTACTTCACGATGTGCAAAGATAAAGCCTTCAATAAAGTAAACTTTAGGTGGTAAGCGTGTGGTAAAAAGGGCCTGTTTTTCACCATGACCATAACCATTACAGTAAGCAAGAAATTATCTGGTCAAAAGACACTCTTAACTCTATTTTACGACATTTTCAAAATTGAACAATTTAAAACAAATGCAGCGGGTACACACAATTAACATTGACGACTTGTAACGACGAACTGCAAACTTTTGTTACGCTACACTCTTTTTCGTTAACACGCCCAACCCGTTAGTAACACGGATCCTTCAATCTAGTCGCATTGGCAGAGCAAATATTGAACCAATCGTACTCAAACAAAAATTTGAAGAACAATATTCACTGTTCAAGTGTTTCACCTGACACAATTTAGCATGTACTAGTATTCAACCATGTTTATTGCCGTGCCGGACACTACTTTGTGGCGTGCAGAAGTCACTCGACGGCCTGAAGACTACTTCGTGTAGAATGGAACCACAAAACTTTGCAAAATGTAGCAGTTTGTGAGAAAAGAGGACTGCAACATGTAGTCGATGTCAGAGGCGATGATTCCTTTGAAGAGGCCAGAAACAGTAGCCGTCAATGAAGTAAATTTTAGATGGTGGGCTCGCGCTAAAATGGCGCATTTTTTACCATGACCATCACCACTACAGTAAACAAGAAATTATCTGGTCCAAAGACACTCTAAACTCTATTTTACGACATTTTCAAAGTTGAAAAATTTAAAACAAATGCAGCCGGTACACAAAATTAACAAACGCCAAACTGCAAACTTTTGTTACGCTACACTCTTTTTCGTTAACACGCCCGACCCGTTAGTAACACGGATCCTTCAATCTAGTCACATTCGCAGAGCAAATGTTGAACCAATCGTACTTAAACAACAATTTGAAGAACAATATTCACTTTTCAAGTGTTTCACCTGACACAATTTAGCATGTACTAGTATTCAACCATGTTTATTGTGCCGGACACTACTTTGTGGCGTGCAGTAGTCACTCGACGGCCTGAAGACTACTTCGTGTAGAATGCAACCACAAAACTTTGCAAAATGTAGCAGTTTGTGAGAAAAGAGGACTGTAACATGTAGTAGATGCCAGAAACAATGATTCTCTTGAAGAGGCCAAAAACAGTAGCTGTCAATGAAGTAAATTTTAGATGGTGGGTTCGCGCTAAAATGGCGCAATTTTCACCATTACAACAACAACCGCAGAAAGCAAGCCGCAAACTTTACGCGTTTCATACTATTTACACCATAAAGTCGCCTTTAGAACGCTTTTAAGCTTTCTAATTTCCGTCAAATTAATTCGTTCTACGGAACTAATTTTCTTGATGTATAACGCCCGGCGCGCTTGAATACTCCTGATACAGTACACCGTTTGCTTCGATACCTTTGTTACTCGACGCATTATCCGTGTGCCGGCTAGATTTACTTATCACGGGAAAATTGAGTTCATCTCACTCAATCCCTTTATTTGCCAACATAGAAATGTAAAGTTTATTACAGTAACATTTCCCAAACCGGCACCTTGCCAGTAAGTTATATCCAACTGCACAACTGATAAAACTGGGATGCATATCAGTACTTGACACTAAAACGGCACTTGAACTATTACATGTGGAAAGAGACCAAACCTTTAAGTAAATGGAACAGTTTGTGAGACAAGGGCCCGATAAGATTACAACAATAGTATGAACATTACTTCACGATGTGCAGAGAGAAAACCTTCAATAAAGGAAATTTTAGGTGGTAATAAGCGTGTGGTAAAAAGGGCCTGTTTTTCACCATGACCATAACCATTGCAGTAAGCAAGAAATTATCTGGTCCAAAGACACTCTAAGCTCTATTTTACGACATTTTCAAAATTGAACAATTTAAAACAAATGCAGCGGGTACACAAAATTAACATTGACGCCTTGAAACGACGAACTGCAAACTTTTGTTACGCTACACTCTTTTTCGTTAACACGCCCGACCCGTTAGTTTTAACACGGCTCCTTCAATCTAGTCGCATTCGCACAGCAAATATTGAACAAATCGCACTCAAACAACGATTTGAAGAACAATATTCACTCAATATTCAAGTGTTTCACCCGACACAATTTAGCATGCACTCGTATTCAACCATGTTTATTGCCGTGCCGGACACTACCTTGTGGCGTGCAGTAGTCACTCGACGGCCTGAAGACTACTTCGTGTAGAATGCAACCACAAAACTTTGCAAAATGTAGCAGTTTGTGAGAAAAGAGAACTGTAACATGTAGTCGATGCCAGAGACGATGATTCCTTTGAAGAGGCCAAAAACAGTAGCTAGCCGTCAATGAAGTAAATTTTAGATGGTGGGCTCGCGCTAAAATGGCGCATTTTTCACCATGACCATAACCACTACAGTAACTGCAAGAAATTATCTTGTCCAAAGACACTCTAAGCTCTATTTTACGACATTTTCAAAATTGAGCAATTTGAAACAAAATGCAGCCGGTACACAAAATTAACATTGACGCCTTGCAACGCGGAACTGCAAACTTTTGTTACGCTACACTCTTTTTCGTTAATGCGCCCGACCCGTTAGTAACACGGCTCCTTCAATCTAGTCGCATTCGCAGAGCAAATATTGAACCAATCGTACTCAAACAACGATTTGAAGAATAATATTCACTTTTCAAGTGTTTCACCTGACGCAATTCAGCATGAAGTACTCGTATTCAACCATGTTTATTGCCGTGCCGGACACTACTTTGTGGCGTGCAGGAGTCACTCGACGGCCTGAAGACTACTTCGTGTAGAATGCAACCACAAAACTTTACAAAATGTAGCAGTTTGTGAGAAAAGAGAACTTTAAGATGTAGTCAATGCCAGAAACAATGATTCCCTTGAAGAGGCCAAAAACAGTAGCCGTCAATGAAGTAAATTTTAGATGGTGGGTTCGCGCTAAAATGGCACATTTTTCACCATTACAACAACAACCGCAGAAAGCAAGCCGCAAACTTTACGCGTTTCATACTATTTACACCATAAAGTCGCCTTTAGAACGCTTTTAAGCTTTCTAATTTCAGTCAAATTAATTCGTACTACGGAACTAATTTTCTTGCTGTATAACACCGCGCTTGAATACTCCTGATACAGTACACCGTTTGCTTTGATACCTCTGTTACTCGACGCATTATCCGTATGCCGGCTAGATTTACTTATCACGGGAAAATTGAGTTCATCTCACTCAATCACTTCATGTACCAACATAGAAATGTAAAGTTTATTACAGTAACATTTCCCAAACCGGTACCTTGCCAGTAAGTTATATCCAACTGCACAACTGATAAAACTGGGATGCATATCAGTACTTGACACTAAAACGGCACTTGAACTATTACATGTGGAAAGAGACCAAACCTTTAAGTAAATGGAACAGTTTGTGAGACAAGGGCCCGATAAGATTACAACAATAGTATGAACATTACTTCACGATGTGCAGAGATAAAGCCTTCAATAAAGGAAATTTTAGGTGGTAAGCGTGTGGTAAAAAGGGCCTGTTTTTCACCATGACCATAACCATTACAGTAACTGCAAGAAATTATCTGGTCCAAAGACACTCTAAGCTCTATTTTACGACATTTTCAAAATTGAACAATTTGAGACAAAATGCAGCCGGTACACAAAATTAACATTGACGCCTTGCAACGCCGAACTGCAAACTTTTGTTACGCTACACTTTTTTCGTTAATGCGCCCGACCCGTTAGTAACACGGCTCCTTCAATCTAGTCGCATTCGCAGAGCAAATATTGAACCAATCGCACTCAAACAACGATTTGAATAACAATATTCATTTTTCAAGTGTTTCACCTGACACAATTTAGCATGTAGTACTCGTATTCAACCATGTTTATTGCCGTGCCGGACACTACTTTGTGGCGTGCAGGAGTCACTCGACGGCCTGAAGACTACTTCGTGGACATGTAGAATGGAAGCCCAAAACTTTACAAAATGTAGCAGTTTTTGAGAAAAGAGAACTTTAAGATGTAGTCGATGCCAGAAACAATGATTCCCTTGAAGAGGCCAAAAACAGTAGCCGTCAATGAAGTAAATTTCAGATGGTGGGCTCGCGCTAAAATGCCGCATTTTTCACCATCACCATCTGCAAGAAATTATCTGGTCCGAAGACACTCTAAACTTTATTTTACGACATTTGGAACTTTACAAATTTTAAAGAAAGATGTTTGGTACAGAAAATTTTAGTTGATTCTTTTTAAGGCCAGCTTGAAGACTTTTGTTAAGCTGGACTCTATTATGTTGATACGCTTGTAAGTAACACAGCTCCGATAGTCTAGTCGTAATCGCTATGGCAAAATTTGGAATAATCTCACTTTAACATCAATTTATGAAAAAGATTAACTTGTAAAGTGTTTGACACTTTGTTTAGGACGCTTTTAAGCTTTCCAAATTTTAGTAAATGCATTCGTAACAGGGAGATTAATTAGCTAATTTTTGTCGAAACCCTTGTTTGTAACACATTTGATTTCTAACTTGTGAATCATTAAACTTTGCTGCGACTTTGATCGTTTGTTGACAAGTTTTGAGGCTGTCGCTTAGGAAGTCTTTTTCAGCCTTGAAAGTTCTAGGTCCTCCGGATCAAAACTCCGCTATTTTGAGAATTTTTGTTGCATCGTTATGAATACTTCAGTTTTAGAGACACATCCATAAAGGAATACAATCAGCGCAGTGAAGTATGGTTTGTGCCAAGCGCATTTGATAGGTTACACACCAATATTATAAGTGGAAGTCAGTGCATTCGGTTAACTCTCGGAGAACCAGAAACTGAACATTGTCGACAGGGTAATAAGGTGTAAGGTGTGGAGGACGTCTAAAGGACTGTTTTGAGGGCACAGCGTCACAAAAACAAGAATCTGGTTTGGAGAGAAGTGAAGGAAATCGCCAAAAATGGAGTGCTATGCCCCGATGGAGATCCAAAGTGGATGCCCTATGTTCCACCACAGACACTATTCGTAATACCCACACGCATAGGAGAGGCTAAGCCTTTGCCAGGGGACTGATCGAGCGAATTACCCTCTCTGATTAAAATTATTTCAAGAAAAGAAGAAAGGAAGGAATGAATAGATCATTAACAACAAACATAATAATGGTGACTGCCTAACTTACAAAAAGATCGGTTGTTACTATGTTTTTTGATGTAAAAGGTAAACTACGAAGGCTTTTTGCTTTAATTCTACCATGGTGAAAGGCAACAACTTTTTTGTTAATAAATACCACTGCACAGAGGAAATGCTTTTGACATATAAAGATACCAAAACATGCAAAGATGTTGAGAATCAATGCAACTGAACATCAGGAATCTTGAAATATGAACTAAAATCATTTTTGAATGAACAATCTCAGATGGTAAAAATGAATGCAATTTGGGTCCCATATCCTCATTTGTACCATGGTATAGTACCCTAAATTGACTCGTTTAATAACTGGATATGCCGTGGAACAGCGTTGTGCTGAACTTAATGAGTCATAGCCTTTTTAACTTAACTTGTTGAGTGTAGTCTCAGTGGCAACATAGCAGTATTCTCGTATCTAAGGGACCTAAGGGGCAATGGACGCAAATGAATTAAGGTCTTTCTTCGTGCAAGAATAAAATTTTGTTGACCTAACTTTTTGTTCCGTGACGAGCTCTATGCATGCATGTGCAACATGTGACAACTTGTCTTTTGTCTTAAAAAAATAAACTGACATACGTTACAAGATCAGATGTACTAGAAATACCTCAGGTACTCCATGCAGCCCTGTACAATAGAAGGATATTACATTAAACTCACCTTAATTAACGTCTTTTTGCTCTGGGAGTGATATGCGGAACTTATCGAGACAAGGTAATCATATTCTGTACCGTCTTTCGTTTTAGTGGCGCCGAATTTTTATAGACTTTCGCCTTTCCGTTGATTTTTTTAATACACCATAGTGATGTCGACGACATGTTATAAGTCAAGCTTCTGCACAGATAGTAAAGGCTTTCCGAGTAAAGTACAATGTAAATGTACAACTCTGAAGTCGTGTGATTTAGATACACGCAATCCAGGCACGCAATCGAAACTGGCTCGATTAATAGGTTAGAGTTTTAAATGCTAACCGTTAGTATAAACGAATCTGATTGGACGATTAAGCAAGAACTATGGCTCTTTTTACTTAACCGCGAAATTTCGGTTTGCATTTTTTATTAATCATTTGACAAGATAGATCAGTTTCAAAGGGGCACATTCCTGTACCTGAAATGGATGCATCTGCAATTGACGAAACTTTGTTTTTGGCTCCTTTGAAAGCACGAAGAGAAGATGCCCTCTTCCAAAGTACGCCTATTAAGCGTCATCGAGTTGAAATCAGAGATGATGAATCAAAAGATGGTGAGTGAGAGATGTATAAAAGAAGGGAACCATTGTCATGACAGAGAATTTAATGGACAAACATGGCTTTTTTAATGCGATATTTCTGTCCCGACAATCTAGACATAGAAGTATTTGACTCATCATGCGACAGCGCTTGGAATACATCGGAAGGAATTAAAGACATTGGTAAGAACATTGCATGTATTTGTATTTAGCTTCGTTACATTTCTTTCCTTTATGTCCGAGTCAGCCCAAGCAGTTGTTATCACGCAATCTGCACACGTCATTAATAATCGTTGCTGTGATTCTCTCTTTTCGTTTCTAAACATGATACGTTGTAAACAGAATCTGAAGGAGAAGAAATCGAGGTATTCGATGCAACGTTTGGTAGCATCGGTAGCTTAAAGGACAATGATTGTGTGAACCACAGCGGCGGTAAGTCGCTTGTTCAAGTCATCCGGAGGGGTACTCCTCGGAATTCTTGGTAGGGGTGTGCCGCCTGTTTCTCCAAGATCAAAATTTGCAATTTTCAGCACCAGTTTTCAGAACTGTCGTTGAGATTACAAATTTCCCCAATAGTTTCGTTGTACCGCAATTAAGTTTCAAAACGGCTCAAAAACCATACTCAGTTTGGGGTGGCACATAGCTTTTTATATATATGCTTTAAGGGGGCATTACGGTTGGTTCATGGTAAGATTTTGGTAGCTTACTTAAAAAATCATATTTAATCAACAATTCAATCAAATCAGCTCAAACTTGGTAGTAGGTACACCCAGGCAATTGCCTACCACATGACATATTTAGAGTTAACATATTGTTTATTTTAGGTTAATAATTAACAAGTTACTGTTAAGGGCTATTTTGAGGGTTAAATTGGGGCCCCTCACTTTTTGGCCATTTCCTTTTAAAATAATCACCTAGTTTTTGGTACAATAAAGCATTATCCAATGGACTGCAACCTTATTGAGAGTTATCGCCTTTTGACCATTTTGGTTGTCATGGTAACCAATTAGATTTTGCAAAGGACAAATTACTTATAAAACCAGTTGTATTTTGAAAAAAGAAATTTTGCTCAATTAGGTTGCAGATAATTACATAAACAATCTTTGTACCAAATTTGGAGTCAATAGCTGAAATACTCTTTGTGAAATTTAAGGGGCCAACAAAATTACCCCGAAAAAAAGCTATTTTCGGAAAAATGCAATTAAAACTCAAGATTTATCTAAATGTCACTTGTAAGACTAATGACTCCCTAAAATGTCCTTTTATGCATCACAGCACATCTCCTTGAAGGTATGTTTAAGTAGTTTGTGTCTTTCTCATTTTGCCCACTCTGCACAGCTGTGTTTTGCCAAAACCTACAGCTTCATGGGTTATGCCTTCCTGGGTTACACGCAAGTCTTCTTTTCTCTGTTTAGCTTGTCTTCGTGCAAGTCTGTATTGTTTGTGTTTTTCTTGAGCTCTGTGCTCTGCTTGCTTAATTCTTCCACTGCCTCTTCGTCTTGCTTCCTTCCAACTGTGCTTGCCAGGTGAGATTTCAGCTTTCCTCATGACATCAAATTCTCTTCATGGTTGTACCAGGTGTCAGGTGACATATTAAAAGGCAGATTGAAGACCTCACAAAATTTGGCAACTCCTTCTTTTCCAATCCCACTCTCAAATGCAGCAAACACCATTCTTCTGTTTACATCTTTTCCTTGAAGAGTTCTGGGATTAACATCATCTTGAGAGTGGCTACCAGTTGCAAGAAACTCAGACATACCGCAACCACTGCACTTGGCATAAAGTGAACTACCAAGTCCAAAGCGGTTACAGGAACTCTCCAACATTTGTATTTGGCCTAGTAGATCAATAAAGACAATCAACACAATCAACACTTTTATTAATAGTGGGATATAGCTGCAATAATTTTGGCCCAGCATTGATCCAGAAAAACAGCTTTTACATTTTAGTTAATAGGTGTAATAATTCAACTCACATAAGCTTAATTCTCACCTAAATTACATGGAGTTTGTGCGTGAACTCTTTTCACAAATTTAAGAAGACTGTCCATTGAGACAAGTCTGTATCCTTCAGCAGGCGCCAGATCATCTTCAATACTTTCATTCGAGGAGCTTTCATCGTCGTTTGGCAGTATTTTCCGTTTGGAAACAGATTCTGCGGGGGGTAGAATTTGCTCGCTGACAACATCGTCTTCACCAACAAAGGTCACTTCTACAGCTCGCGATTCTTTCCTTCTCTTCTGCGCTACCTCCTGTTTCTGGGTTCCCCTAAAACTTTTCTTTCTTTTTGATGCACTTTTCCTTAAAACAGACTGTTTTTTCCCAAGGTTTGGCATAGATTTACGAACAAGAAGACTAGTAAACAAGATGGACCCTCACGCTCGATTCGGTCACTGAGTGCTTTGTAACCGGGCTTCACATTAGTGGAAAATTAAACTTCAAGGATCTGGGACTGGACTATAGGGACTCAGGATCAAGTGGAATGAGTTTCTGAACAATTTTGGAGAAATAAAACGTGCCAAAACAATTGGATTACCTGTGGTTGCCATGGCAACCAAACACAAACAATTTACTAGCCTTCAAAAGCGGGTGTTTTTTAGCAGCGCGTGAATAATTAAGCGTAAAATACATATATAATCTAAAACTAGATAGATTCTAGTATCATTTAAGAGGAAATTAAAAAAACCGGTGAAATTTTTAATTTTTCTTCAAAATCCAACCGTAATGCCCCCTTAAGTATATACCACACAAGCGAATAGTGCTTTTCGCGCGTTCTGACTGGTTAACTTGGAGGTGAGCAGCAAAGTACTATTCACCTCCACTTCGGTGAATAATTGTTAAATATCTAGAAGGCAACTTAGCACACGGGTCTTCATATCCTGGGTATAAGAAATTTAGAAACCTAAAGAGTTCTACAGCTAGTGCTATGTTTGCAAGACAAATTATTTTTCATATATGATACAACGCGGTTCAGTCTTGCTCGTTTTCGAACTGATTAGTCCTACTTATTCTATTGCATTTTAGAAGAGCATGACGAATCTCTGGAAGTGTTTGATTCAACAGAAAATTAGGCCATTAATTCACCCGTAAATTGGAATTATAAATGGTTTCATGTTGCTTAGTCTAATTTCGCGGCAAGTTTGGTTAGAAGGTCACGTATGAAACCGTAAAAAATTCGCGTTCACGGTCGTTGTAGCCAGAATCTGTTCTTTATACATTCCATGAAAGTAATCTCAGTGCAAATGTCTTTTAAAATACATTTTCGCTGTCCAAATCCAGCCTCCGTGGCGGAGTTTGTCTCCAAAACCAAGGTGGCGTAAGCCGGAAACCGAGAAAAGGTCAATTATCTGAAATGTTGTTACTACGCTACCTAGTGCCTAGTGGTACGCTTTGACAGTTCGCGATTTCTCAGGTCAGAATCCACAGGTACAGGTCGCTGTTTCTTATCGATTGGTAACTTTAGCCAAACATTTGGATAGTGATTAGGGCCAGGAGAAACTGTTGGGCTTCTTTGACCGTAGGAGTGTGGCCTGTAAAACAGACCCGTCGGTTCTCATAGATTTTAAACTCACAAACGTTGTTGCGTGGCTATGTCATGAACAAGTGTAGTGGACAACCCAGCTAATTTAATAGCTTTTAATCTACAGGAAACGCCTGGCTCACATGTACATGGGTGGTTTAGTTGAACAGGAAATTAATTTGTTAATTAGTTATCGCCATGAACTGGACTGCAATGCGGCCACACTAGTCACTCGAGACCTTGGTGAATGTCTACAGGCGGTATGTTTACTGTTTGCGACGCGGGCTTGTTTCGGTGACTTGCAATTTAAAGTATTTCCGTCAGCTCACGAAAGCAAAATATCAGAAGTAAAACAAAGCAAAACAGTTTATTAACTAGAGTTTATTAACTCGAGAAACATTGAGATTCTCAGGAAACAAAATTTATCCGGCTCGCGGCCAGTCATTAAGTGTTAATTATCATACAACAACAACAACAGCTTTATTTATTCCTCATTTTTTAGGTTAAAATAATGTGACTTCTTCAGTTTATGAATCGTCATTTCTCAATGAATACAAATTTAATTTCACATTACAGAAGCCAGTCAATGTAGAACATCCTAATGAGGTTTAAGATTAAGGTCAACCATGATTCTTTGTGAAAATAGCAGTTAAGTTTAAGTTAATCTACACACACAGAAATGAAAAGGGAAAAGTTGCTACAAGGCTACAGCACTGAGCACTATATTTCTACGGGAGAGCACAAAATCCACCACGGAAGCGACCATTATTACTGTACTTTAGGTGACGTCTTGTATTTGCTTATTGGTGTTGTACTTGGCACCCGCTTGACATTATTTCCTTTCTATACAAACCAGGGTCTCCCTTCTCTGCTTCCTTGGGTTTCATCGTGTAAGCCTCACGTTGCTTAGGTGGAGCGTAAGTGCAGAATGGTGTTGTACCGCTGACCATAATTTAGCCTATTTCTTTCTGTTCGTTACTGGATACACAACCCGAAAAGAAATAGAAGTCACCTACCAATTATTCTCAGTTGAGTATTAATTCCTTGATAGATTTATACTGGAAGATATCAAGGCCCAAGGGAACGCGAAAATCCAGCGGATTACATCGACGGATTTTTGGACGAACTTAAAGTTGGTGCGTTTGTTGCAGTGTTATTGTCGAACTGGGATAAGGAGCCAGTTATTGGAGTTGCTAAAGAGCTATCTGCAAATGAATTCCCAATTCATTATTGGAAGGGAACGTACAGAGGAAAGTGGACTCCTCAAAACACTCCGCGGTCAAATGATCCTTGGACCGAAATGCTCCCAAAGGATTGCATCGTCCTTCATTCCTTTGAGATCACCGATGGAATGAAGCTGCTGCCAACATTAACTCGGATCAGGCATCTAGCCGAAAGTATTTAAGTTTAAAAGGCCAGGAAAATCTTGATAAATTTCACCGAAGCGTTTTGGGAGAGGTCGTGGTTTGAAAAGTTCGTGTTATTTGCAGGGTTGATTTAACTTTCTAGCGGCAAAACAATGACATAGATAGTAGCTTCTCGAGTAATTGAAATCCGACGTGCAGTGTGTTTTTCTGTTAGTAAGCATTTCATTTAAGCTTATGTGTTGTTTCCCCGTTAAGCGCTTGTTTCTTATTTTTTGGGAATGTCGTGATTATTTGAAGTATTTTGTCTGGCTTTTATGAAAATCTTTGATAAACTTATTTATTAAACATTATAAGTATACAGTACTATATTTTCCATGGCCAAGGGAGTTTATGAAGATTTTCCTTTGAAAGGTTGCTTGGCTATTGTGCCTCATATGTTCACCCTCTTTTTTTTCAGTGAGCAAAGTGCTGGTTGGTTTATTGTATGGTCGTATTCGGTCTGTTCATCAACAAGGACATCTTGAGATATTTATTTGATATTTTATTTGTGTTCAGGATGCAGAATTTTTGTACTCTTATTGGTTTCAGGGTTAATTGGACTATCTTAGGCTAAAGTTGATCACCAAGCACCATGTAGAGTTTTTGCACCCTGCCCACATCTTGTGATTCTTTGTTTTTGCTCTGAATTTATTAATAGCGCAGGGTGCAAAATGTGTCTTATAATTTTTTTTTGTTTGGCTCTGAATTTGTAAATGGGTGAGGGTGCAAAATTTTTGCATCCTGCAATCTTGTGATTTTATTTGTTTTGCTCTGAATTTGTTAATGGGTCAGAGTGCAAAATTTTTGCGCCCTGCAGGCCTGTCTTGTGATTTTTATTGTTTTGCTCTGAATTTATTAATGGTCAGAGCGCAAAATTTTTGCATCCTGCCTGTCTTGTGATTTTTATTGTTTTGCTCTGAATTTATTAATGGTCAGAGCGCAAAATTTTTGCGCCCTGCCTGTCTGGTAATTTTTCGGTTTTGCACTGAATTTATTAATGGGTCAGAGCGCAAAATTTTTGCGCCCTGCCTGTCTTGTGATTTTTATTGTTTTGCTCTGAATTTGTTAATGGGACGAAGTGCAAAATTTTTGCGCCCTACCTGTCTGGTGATTTTTCGGTTTTGCTCTGAATTTATTAATGGGTCAGAGCGCAAAATTTTTGCGCCCTGCCTGTCTTGTCATTTGTATTGTTTTGCTCTGAATTTATTAATGAGTCAGAGCGCAAAATTTTTGCGCCCTGCCTGTCTGGTGACTTTTTGGTTTTGCTCTGAATTTAGTAACAGGGCTGGATGCAGAATTTCTGCACCCTTCTCACTTATCATTATTTCATCCGACAATTTTGCTCTACAAATTTTTGGCTTCCTTGGGAGTTGATTTTAATCAAATTGCACTACAGTTTTGTGGCTAATTTTTTTAGTTAGTTAAATCTGCCATGTTATAAACTGCAATTTTATCAGTTGATTTTAGTGTCTGTCAAAAGACTGTTACTTTCACCTGCAGAATTTAAATGTAGCATTTGATTCGGAACAAATTGTTGTGTTTTGAACACACATGTGCAATATTAATTTTGGATGATTTGCAATTATTTGCTCCAAAAAGAAATTAGTTGCGGTTGGATTTTACTGTTTACCCACAAATTTTGTCTATTTTCCGTTCTAAATGGGCATTTCTTAACGAATTTTTAAACTTTGGAAAAACACATTTTAGTTTGGAACACGTTAAATTTTGCCATAGCGATTACGACTAGACTATCGGAGCTGTGTTACTTACAAGCGTATCAACATAATAGAGTCCAGCTTAACAAAAGTCTTCAAGCTGGCCTTAAAAAGAATCAACTAAAATTTTCTGTACCAAACATCTTTCTTTAAAATTTGTAAAGTTCCAAATGTCGTAAAATAAAGTTTAGAGTGTCTTCGGACCAGATAATTTCTTGCAGATGGTGATGGTGAAAAATGCGGCATTTTAGCGCGAGCCCACCATCTGAAATTTACTTCATTGACGGCTACTGTTTTTGGCCTCTTCAAGGGAATCATTGTTTCTGGCATCGACTACATCTTAAAGTTCTCTTTTCTCAAAAACTGCTACATTTTGTAAAGTTTTGGGCTTCCATTCTACATGTCCACGAAGTAGTCTTCAGGCCGTCGAGTGACTCCTGCACGCCACAAAGTAGTGTCCGGCACGGCAATAAACATGGTTGAATACGAGTACTACATGCTAAATTGTGTCAGGTGAAACACTTGAAAAATGAATATTGTTATTCAAATCGTTGTTTGAGTGCGATTGGTTCAATATTTGCTCTGCGAATGCGACTAGATTGAAGGAGCCGTGTTACTAACGGGTCGGGCGCATTAACGAAAAAAGTGTAGCGTAACAAAAGTTTGCAGTTCGGCGTTGCAAGGCGTCAATGTTAATTTTGTGTACCGGCTGCATTTTGTCTCAAATTGTTCAATTTTGAAAATGTCGTAAAATAGAGCTTAGAGTGTCTTTGGACCAGATAATTTCTTGCAGTTACTGTAATGGTTATGGTCATGGTGAAAAACAGGCCCTTTTTACCACACGCTTACCACCTAAAATTTCCTTTATTGAAGGCTTTATCTCTGCACATCGTGAAGTAATGTTCATACTATTGTAGTTGTAATCTTATCGGGCCCTTGTCTCACAAACTGTTCCATTTACTTAAAGGTTTGGTCTCTTTCCACATGTAATAGTTCAAGTGCCGTTTTAGTGTCAAGTACTGATATGCATCCCAGTTTTATCAGTTGTGCAGTTGGATATAACTTACTGGCAAGGTACCGGTTTGGGAAATGTTACTGTAATAAACTTTACATTTCTATGTTGGTACATGAAGTGATTGAGTGAGATGAACTCAATTTTCCCGTGATAAGTAAATCTAGCCGGCATACGGATAATGCGTCGAGTAACAGAGGTATCAAAGCAAACGGTGTACTGTATCAGGAGTATTCAAGCGCGGTGTTATACAGCAAGAAAATTAGTTCCGTAGTACGAATTAATTTGACTGAAATTAGAAAGCTTAAAAGCGTTCTAAAGGCGACTTTATGGTGTAAATAGTATGAAACGCGTAAAGTTTGCGGCTTGCTTTCTGCGGTTGTTGTTGTAATGGTGAAAAATGTGCCATTTTAGCGCGAACCCACCATCTAAAATTTACTTCATTGACGGCTACTGTTTTTGGCCTCTTCAAGGGAATCATTGTTTCTGGCATTGACTACATCTTAAAGTTCTCTTTTCTCACAAACTGCTACATTTTGTAAAGTTTTGTGGTTGCATTCTACACGAAGTAGTCTTCAGGCCGTCGAGTGACTCCTGCACGCCACAAAGTAGTGTCCGGCACGGCAATAAACATGGTTGAATACGAGTACTTCATGCTGAATTGCGTCAGGTGAAACACTTGAAAAGTGAATATTATTCTTCAAATCGTTGTTTGAGTACGATTGGTTCAATATTTGCTCTGCGAATGCGACTAGATTGAAGGAGCCGTGTTACTAACGGGTCGGGCGCATTAACGAAAAAGAGTGTAGCGTAACAAAAGTTTGCAGTTCCGCGTTGCAAGGCGTCAATGTTAATTTTGTGTACCGGCTGCATTTTGTTTCAAATTGCTCAATTTTGAAAATGTCGTAAAATAGAGCTTAGAGTGTCTTTGGACAAGATAATTTCTTGCAGTTACTGTAGTGGTTATGGTCATGGTGAAAAATGCGCCATTTTAGCGCGAGCCCACCATCTAAAATTTACTTCATTGACGGCTAGCTACTGTTTTTGGCCTCTTCAAAGGAATCATCGTCTCTGGCATCGACTACATGTTACAGTTCTCTTTTCTCACAAACTGCTACATTTTGCAAAGTTTTGTGGTTGCATTCTACACGAAGTAGTCTTCAGGCCGTCGAGTGACTACTGCACGCCACAAGGTAGTGTCCGGCACGGCAATAAACATGGTTGAATACGAGTGCATGCTAAATTGTGTCGGGTGAAACACTTGAATATTGAGTGAATATTGTTCTTCAAATCGTTGTTTGAGTGCGATTTGTTCAATATTTGCTGTGCGAATGCGACTAGATTGAAGGAGCCGTGTTAAAACTAACGGGTCGGGCGTGTTAACGAAAAAGAGTGTAGCGTAACAAAAGTTTGCAGTTCGTCGTTTCAAGGCGTCAATGTTAATTTTGTGTACCCGCTGCATTTGTTTTAAATTGTTCAATTTTGAAAATGTCGTAAAATAGAGCTTAGAGTGTCTTTGGACCAGATAATTTCTTGCTTACTGCAATGGTTATGGTCATGGTGAAAAACAGGCCCTTTTTACCACACGCTTATTACCACCTAAAATTTCCTTTATTGAAGGTTTTCTCTCTGCACATCGTGAAGTAATGTTCATACTATTGTTGTAATCTTATCGGGCCCTTGTCTCACAAACTGTTCCATTTACTTAAAGGTTTGGTCTCTTTCCACATGTAATAGTTCAAGTGCCGTTTTAGTGTCAAGTACTGATATGCATCCCAGTTTTATCAGTTGTGCAGTTGGATATAACTTACTGGCAAGGTGCCGGTTTGGGAAATGTTACTGTAATAAACTTTACATTTCTATGTTGGCAAATAAAGGGATTGAGTGAGATGAACTCAATTTTCCCGTGATAAGTAAATCTAGCCGGCACACGGATAATGCGTCGAGTAACAAAGGTATCGAAGCAAACGGTGTACTGTATCAGGAGTATTCAAGCGCGCCGGGCGTTATACATCAAGAAAATTAGTTCCGTAGAACGAATTAATTTGACGGAAATTAGAAAGCTTAAAAGCGTTCTAAAGGCGACTTTATGGTGTAAATAGTATGAAACGCGTAAAGTTTGCGGCTTGCTTTCTGCGGTTGTTGTTGTAATGGTGAAAATTGCGCCATTTTAGCGCGAACCCACCATCTAAAATTTACTTCATTGACAGCTACTGTTTTTGGCCTCTTCAAGAGAATCATTGTTTCTGGCATCTACTACATGTTACAGTCCTCTTTTCTCACAAACTGCTACATTTTGCAAAGTTTTGTGGTTGCATTCTACACGAAGTAGTCTTCAGGCCGTCGAGTGACTACTGCACGCCACAAAGTAGTGTCCGGCACAATAAACATGGTTGAATACTAGTACATGCTAAATTGTGTCAGGTGAAACACTTGAAAAGTGAATATTGTTCTTCAAATTGTTGTTTAAGTACGATTGGTTCAACATTTGCTCTGCGAATGTGACTAGATTGAAGGATCCGTGTTACTAACGGGTCGGGCGTGTTAACGAAAAAGAGTGTAGCGTAACAAAAGTTTGCAGTTTGGCGTTTGTTAATTTTGTGTACCGGCTGCATTTGTTTTAAATTTTTCAACTTTGAAAATGTCGTAAAATAGAGTTTAGAGTGTCTTTGGACCAGATAATTTCTTGTTTACTGTAGTGGTGATGGTCATGGTAAAAAATGCGCCATTTTAGCGCGAGCCCACCATCTAAAATTTACTTCATTGACGGCTACTGTTTCTGGCCTCTTCAAAGGAATCATCGCCTCTGACATCGACTACATGTTGCAGTCCTCTTTTCTCACAAACTGCTACATTTTGCAAAGTTTTGTGGTTCCATTCTACACGAAGTAGTCTTCAGGCCGTCGAGTGACTTCTGCACGCCACAAAGTAGTGTCCGGCACGGCAATAAACATGGTTGAATACTAGTACATGCTAAATTGTGTCAGGTGAAACACTTGAACAGTGAATATTGTTCTTCAAATTTTTGTTTGAGTACGATTGGTTCAATATTTGCTCTGCCAATGCGACTAGATTGAAGGATCCGTGTTACTAACGGGTTGGGCGTGTTAACGAAAAAGAGTGTAGCGTAACAAAAGTTTGCAGTTCGTCGTTACAAGTCGTCAATGTTAATTGTGTGTACCCGCTGCATTTGTTTTAAATTGTTCAATTTTGAAAATGTCGTAAAATAGAGTTAAGAGTGTCTTTTGACCAGATAATTTCTTGCTTACTGTAATGGTTATGGTCATGGTGAAAAACAGGCCCTTTTTACCACACGCTTACCACCTAAAGTTTACTTTATTGAAGGCTTTATCTTTGCACATCGTGAAGTAATGTTCATACTATTGTTGTAATCTTATTGGGCCCTTGTCTCACAATATTTCTGAGCTTACTGGCACTGTGTCGCTGACAAAATCGACTTTTTTAGATTTAGGTGTTCCTCCGGACATGTTATCTCCAAAACGAAGTCGGTGACCCCCTATCTTTTTTACATTTCTGACAGAACTAACACATCATCTTACAGTCGTAAAAGTCTTAGAAAGAAATCAACCCTTTGAAAATTTCACGTGAACGTCCTTAAATCTCTTATAATCACAGCCACCTAGGAAGCTCAATGTAAACTGAAAATAATCTCACTTAATCACATCATTTATAGAGAGTATGTAACCAATCTCTAGAGATTCGAATGACATTGGGTTCGCGGTCATGTTGGCGGACAATAACGAGAGAAGCTAGTGAGAAATCTTTTGTTCACCGTACACCAACATGGGGGTGATGACATAACGCGTATACCCCCTGATTAGAGAGCTTAAAGACGAAGGCGACGGCAAGAAGAACACCACGAAACAATAGGCTTAATAAGCAAAAACAATACTCTGTGCGTGCGTTTTAGATTTATGTACACTTCTTTGTCGTCCTCAGGAAAACACCAACGTGAAATGGGCAAATTTTAGGTTTTAATGAGAACGTGAGCGTATGACGGTGAACTCTTCATTATTTTTCCCAACTTCAGTGCCGTTTTTACTAATTTACCTCCACAAAACTTCGCCAGCATTTTACAAGTTAAACCAGTGGAAAAGCTCGCGAAGAGTTACGATAACTAGAAGTCTATATTTCGAAGTGACGGTTCCGTTACCGTTGCCGTTGCCGTTGCCGTTGCCGTTGCCGTTGCCGTTGCCGTTGCTACACCTCTCTAATTGACACTTCCCAAATCGACACCTTGCCAGTACGTTATATCCAACTGCACAACTGATAAAACTGGGATGCATATCAGTACTTGACACTAAAACGGCCCTTGAACTATTACATGTAGGAAGTGACCAAACCTTTAAGTAAATGGAACAGTTTGTGAGACAAGGGCCCAATAAGATTACAACAATAGTATGAACATTACTTCACGATGTGCAACGATAAAGCCTTCAATAAAGTAAACTTTAGGTTGTAAGCGTGTGGTAAAAAGGGCCTGTTTTTCACCATGACCATAACCATTACAGTAAGCAAGAAATTATCTGGTCAAAAGACACTCTTAACTCTATTTTACGACATTTTCAAAATTGAACAATTTAAAACAAATGCAGCGGGTACACACAATTAACATTGACGACTTGTAACGACGAACTGCAAACTTTTGTTACGCTACACTCTTTTTCGTTAACACGCCCAACCCGTTAGTAACACGGATCCTTCAATCTAGTCGCATTGGCAGAGCAAATATTGAACCAATCGTACTCAAACAAAAATTTGAAGAACAATATTCACTGTTCAAGTGTTTCACCTGACACAATTTAGCATGTACTAGTATTCAACCATGTTTATTGCCGTGCCGGACACTACTTTGTGGCGTGCAGTAGTCACTCGACGGCCTGAAGACTACTTCGTGTAGAATGGAACCACAAAACTTTGCAAAATGTAGCAGTTTGTGAGAAAAGAGGACTGCAACATGTAGTCGATGTCAGAGGCGATGATTCCTTTGAAGAGGCCAGAAACAGTAGCCGTCAATGAAGTAATTTTTAGATGGTGGGCTCGCGCTAAAATGGCGCATTTTTTACCATGACCATCACCACTACAGTAAACAAGAAATTATCTGGTCCAAAGACACTCTAAACTCTATTTTACGACATTTTCAAAGTTGAAAAATTTAAAACAAATGCAGCCGGTACACAAAATTAACAAACGCCAAACTGCAAACTTTTGTTACGCTACACTCTTTTTCGTTAACACGCCCGACCCGTTAGTAACACGGATCCTTCAATCTAGTCACATTCGCAGAGCAAATCTTGAATCAATCGTACTTAAACAACAATTTGAAGAACAATATTCACTGTTCAAGTGTTTCACCTGACACAATTTAGCATGTACTAGTATTCAACCATGTTTATTGTGCCGGACACTACTTTGTGGCGTGCAGTAGTCACTCGACGGCCTGAAGACTACTTCGTGTAGAATGCAACCACAAAACTTTGCAAAATGTAGCAGTTTGTGAGAAAAGAGGACTGTAACATGTAGTAGATGCCAGAAACAATGATTCCCTTGAAGAGGCCAAAAACAGTAGCCGTCAATGAAGTAAATTTTAGATGGTGGGTTCGCGCTAAAATGGCACATTTTTCACCATTACAACAACAACCGCAGAAAGCAAGCCGCAAACTTTACGCGTTTCATACTATTTACACCATAAAGTCGCCTTTAGAACGCTTTTAAGCTTTCTAATTTCAGTCAAATTAATTCGTTCGTACGGAACTAATTTTCTTGATGTATAACACCCGGCGCGCTTGAATACTCCTGATACAGTACACAGTTTGCTTTGATACCTTTGTTACTCGACGCATTATCCGTGTGCCGGCTAGATTTACTTATCACGGGAAAATTGAGTTCATCTCACTCAATCCCTTTATTTGCCAACATAGAAATGTAAAGTTTATTACAGTAACATTTCCCAAACCGATACCTTGCCAGTAAGTTATATCCAACTGCACAACTGATAAAACTGGGATGCATATCAGTACTTGACACTAAAACGGCCTTTGAACTATTACATGTGGAAAGAGACCAACCCTTTAAGTAAATGGAACGGTTTGTGCAATTAAGTCTTTGCCAAATATTATTTAAGTGGACCTATTGATTGAACTTAAGTCAACTGGTGAGGTTCCATAAAGAACAAGTTCGCATTTAGCGACCATACTTTCACACGCCTTGCAGCCGCAAGATGGCAGGATTCGACGTCCCATTCATAGAAATCTTGATTTTTTTTTTTTTTTAACTTTCCACATTGATTTCTTGATCATTTTTGGACAACGCAGAGATAATTGTAAATAAAATCTGTTCAGTCTGGAAAGAAAAGTAGGGGTCACCGACCATTTACGAGAGTAAACTGAAGGCGAAGGGGATGCAACAGCTACCATCCTTATACTTGCTTAGCTTTCTTTCTCATTGCACGTGCTGGATGGCTAACGTGGCATGACCTTGCATCATGGATTTCGTGCGCAGTAGGGATGCGCGTGAACAATTAGCGCAAATAATCGTGTTTGATCCTTTATTAAAAACTACAAGTAAATTTTGTCTTCTTTTCGTTCTTCTTCTCTTTATTCACTTCTCCTTCTCCTTCATCACTCCTCCTGCAACAAAAAAATTGTTTTAGACGTTTGCTTTTTTTCCCCCAAGGGATGTGTGCAGCACACGCAAACAGAAACAGTCATCGTCTGGTTTTAGTAGAATGAACCAAAGAAACGAGGAAGAAAAAAAGACTAATACCGCTCTGATTTCATCTCTCTGCCAATTTCCCATTTGATCAAGATTTTACAATGAGTACTCCCCTCTTCCTGCTGTCTCCCCAGCTACAAGGCTGTTAGAATGCCAAGTTGTGTTTTTGTTTTGTTTTGTTTTTCAGTTAATGAAGTCACACCTATCTTTGGTGAAAACATTGGGAATTTGTTGGTCTTTAGTAAAACATACCTCACATTATGTCAAAGATGATTTATCATGACTTACATTTGCAATAACAAAGACTTTGTAGTCCCCCAAAGAGGGAGGACCGACCTACTTTAGCAGTAGGTTGGTGTTTGGGCCAATGGGCCCACACCTCTTCAGTCTGGCCGAGGTGTGCACCCACTTGCCAGCGTTACTTGATGCTTCCCGCAAGGCGCCATACTTTACAATGAAGGACTTTCTGTTCTGAAAAGGAAAATGAATTTCACATTATTCATTACATTTATCACCACTCAACGTTCAAAGAGATTTAAAATCCAAGCTAACAGTTCCGGCGAAGGAACTGTATTCCCCTTAATGAAAAGGAATAGTATAATTCACTGAAATGGGGTCATTGGTTGTTTACTCGCAAGCTTCGGCAGGGAGAGAGGAGGCTATGGCCCAGGGCTGTTGGCCCACAGAACAGAAAAGGGGACTACGGACCTCCCACTGATTAAAACTGCATTTCCTGTTTAAAAAATAATAATAATAAGCCTCCCTCTCTAACACCTAAAATTAACAAGAGAAATAGAGGAAATGAATTACCATACCAGCTATACTGACCACCTTTTTTTTAGCAATATTAAACTCACATAATTTATGTACACTGAATGCATATCACCACTGTTATTATAAGTTTATATAAAAAAAAAACATCCAAGTTGATGTGCCTTTTAACAGCTACAGTGTTCATGTACCTGTATGTGTCATGTTTACAGAGGGCCCTCATGCAGCCACCTCATCACCTCGCTGCTTGTGACAGGAGCATGAGTAAATCCACTCAATCCCATCATTATCATCCTCATTTTCTGAGAGAAATGGACATCCTTTTCTCAGAAGAGAGGTGTAGCGTGTCTCCTGTATAACAAAAGGAAATTTGACTTAGTTAAAACATTAATTTTATTGTAGCTATAACTATACCTTTTTTATAACATAGCTGATAAATTCGTGTAGTTACATTGAACTTTAAAAGCATGCCTCATATTCCTATTATGTACGCTGATGATGTAGGAGAGGGAATTTTTCTTTAGACAATATTCAAACTACTGTGTTGAAAACAATATTTTATTGGTTCATGCATCAAAGGTGAGTTCATCTACCATGGAGATATGAAGCACTTGGGAAGTTGGAGAGCACGTAAGAAGGTAGTGTTGACCTGGGCTATGTCTTGAGCAACTCTTACACATCTTTCATGCTCTCCAAACTTCCTGCATGGTTCATATCTCAATGAACACACCGTGAAACATTTAACCAATAGCTGTTATTGAACTTATCAGCGGTTATCAGTTCTCCTTTGCGTTGCCCCCATTCGCATGCTGGGGTAAAGTACCAAGATGAAAACGAAACAACGTCCATGAAGTAGCCAACACAGTCTCCAGACTTGAATCTAGCCGAAATTGCTGCTAAGGAAACTTTGCAACTCCATTCATGATCGACTAGACAATGTCAATAAAATGAAGAACCAACTCTTTAAATATTGAGGTCATTGCAATCCTCGATGCGTCGCGAAATGCGCCAAAACGCGAGGAAAAACGGAAACAAACGCCGGCATATTGAAAGTGAAATGTCTCTTGACTGTAGCATTCAGGTATCTAATAGAGAAGCTTTACAATTCAATTCCTGGTTGACTAAACAATGTAATTAAAACGAAGAACCATCTCACTAAATATTGAGGTCATTGCCACCCTCGATGGGTCGCAAACTGTGCCAAACCTAAACGTAAGGAAAAACGGAAACAAACACCGCCATATTGAAAGTGACAAATATTTCATGTCCCTTGTAGCATTCAGTTATATTGTCCCCTGAATGTAGGAATCATGCGAGTTTACCGTGTTCAGCGTTTGATAAATAACGCTTCGCGTGATCTGCCAACATCGTTTTACCAGTAAGTAACTGTTAACTGTCGATAAAGACCTACTATTCCAGTCTTAAACTGTAGTCAAAAAATCATTTAATGAGAGTTGAGATAAAACTCCACACGGCCTATAACTTACCAAACTACACGTATCTTCCTTATCGGAACTCGAATTATGGACCTGTGATTGGAGCGCAATCACTAAAATCGCTTGGCCATTCTCTTCTCCTCGGCATCATTCACGGCATCCGACTGCATTAGCTTGCTCACTGGTGCTTCACGTTCCTTCACATCACTTACGATTGTGCACGAAACTGACCAGTGGAATCGCAGTCTCGTGGTACAAGAAAGGGCCTTTTGGGTCCCATATCCTCATTTGTACCATGGTAACCCTCCCCAAAAGTGACCCGTTTTATGCCTCGCATATCAAGGCACGGTCTGTTATCAAATTACCTATGACCTACGAGTGGCCCTTGTCTGCCATCGTGGCTATAAAATCGACAGAGTAACCGGATAGATTTAATCCGGAGGTCACTAGTTCGATTCCAACCTAGGTCATAAATGTTTTTTCCTTTGTGTCGCGTGGTTCCTTGATTCCCGGGCTAACGCTCAATAGGTTTTACGGCGTATCTTAGGCAGTCAATTTTCACATCAGAATTCTCACGTTTTTCTATGACTGCTGTGATGGCTAAGCTCAAATAAATCATCTGCGAAAAACTTAACGCGCTTTCACTGTAGAATGAATATCGAACTTGTCCAATCGTATCCTGTGTCCAGCAAAAAAAGAGCACTAAAGTCCGTCACAATTCTTCAGACATAGTTATGGCAGGTCGCCACAAAAGGGTCGCACTTGTCGCTACGGGAGTCTTGGAGGTCGCACGTGTGAGACATAAATGATATTTGAAACCGGACTGTCAACTCTTAATATTTCATGCGCGAAAAGAGCGCCAAATACAATTAGTAGACATGAGGCTGGTGCTAGTTTTTTTTAGCAACATTTCTTCAATCTCTGTTTAATTTGTTCAATGTACAAAACCTTATTGGTTTGTACGTATTGTGCAACATTCACCAACGGCAAATGACGGCTGCGAGGTCGAAGGCTGCGAGTCTTGAGAAAACATCTGCGAGCTAAAGGGTAAAAACAAGCCATCCCCATACTGAGAATAATCAGGTGAATAGTGCGCACTTGTCGCAGGCACGCGATGACAGATTTTATGTCCAATGTAAACACCAAAAGCGTTAGTGCGACCCCTGCCATAATTATTTCACCTCCTTGCAATTCATAACTATGTAAAAGACCAATGGGGCGTCGGCGACGCATTAATGTCTAGTGATAGTGATAATTGTGGTATTGCTAATTACCATAGTGTCTGTGCAGTGCACTCCATTAAGTAATCAATTTTGTAACACTTCAGCTCAGTGTAATGAAAAAATTATTTTTAAAGATATTCATGTTTTAGGGATCACATCCTCAACCAGTCTTTTTCTGGTATTTCTGGTATGCGCCAGATGTTGCTATTGGCAGTGCTTTGAAAGATATTATTTTGAATTCAAAGGAGACAATTGAAAATGACTTAGAAAGCCGTTTTTGGTATAACCGGCTCCTGTATTTTTTTTTGCTTTCTTTTGTTTTAAAATGTTCACTTTTTGCTGTTCTTTTTGTTATTGGGGAGATTGGATAGAATTGCTGCACACCGGCATTTTTTGCATTAGATCGTATCAACAGTCTTCATTTAAGTGACCGTGCATATCTGTCACATAAAAAAATCTTATTGTATGTTATATTATGCTACTAAGGAGGCCATAATTCTGCACTAGTTGATAATTAGTCAATCTTTCAAGGTGGAAAAATTGTGCATTGTTATTGCATCAAACTTTTTCACCAGACACTCATTTTACAGGAAAGCGCACATCCTACTTGGCAACAAGCAAGCCATTTTTTTTATAAGAGAGAGAGCTCGTTACATAGGCAGTGCGCAACCTCCGAAAATTGTCGCCATGCAGAATTTTTGCATGGTGAAGTTATGGCAACTTATGACATTTGCCAGTGGACAGTCAGCATGCAGAATTTTTGCGTGCTGAAAGAACTGACATAGCCTGTGGACAAAACTCCTTGGTTATTCAGTATGCAAAAGTTTTGCACAGTGAGCTCAGTGGTCAGTCAGCATGCAGAATTTTTGCGTGCTGAAAGAACTGACATAGCCTGTCGACAAAACTCCTTGGGTATTCAGTATGGAAAAGTTTTGCACAGTGAGCTTAGTGGACAGTCAGCATGCAGAATTTTTGCGTGGTGAGAGAACTCGCATAGCCTGTGGACAAAACTCCTTGGTTATTCAGTATGAAACATTTTTGCACAGTGAGCTCAGTGGACAGTCAGCATGCAGAATTTTTGCATGGTGAACAGAATTCAAGATATAACCGGTGTATTTCTCCAATGTGCGAGCTAGTCATATAAAATACAAACTCAGGAGATAATCAGAACCCGAAATCGATGCCTTCTCGGCTGATGGTTAATTTTACACAACTTACTCTACCTTTTTAAATGGATTGTTGAAATAAAGGCGTTTCTAACTAAAAAAACAAAAAGGCAGCAAAAATTTGTAGTTTTACCCTGACTCCAGTTGACACTCCGACAGATTTCCCATGTTTTTAAAGGAAAATACCAATTTTGGAAAAACACATTTTAGTTTGGAACACGTTATTTGGAATAATCTCACTTTAACATCAATTTATGAAAAAGATTAACTTGTAAAGTGTTTGACACTTTGTTTAGGACGCTTTTAAGCTTTCCAAATTTTAGTAAATGCATTCGTAACAGGGAGATTAATTAGCTAATTTTTGTCGAAACCCTTGTTTGTAACACATTTGATTTCTAACTTGTGAATCATTAAACTTTGCTGCGACTTTGATCGTTTGTTGACAAGTTTTGAGGCTGTCGCTTAGGAAGTCTTTTTCAGCCTTGAAAGTTCTAGGTCCTCCGGATCAAAACTCCGCTATTTTGAGAATTTTTGTTGCATCGTTATGAATACTTCAGTTTTAGAGACACATCCATAAAGGAATACAATCAGCGCAGTGAAGTATGGTTTGTGCCAAGCGCATTTGATAGGTTACACACCAATATTATAAGTGGAAGTCAGTGCATTCGGTTAACTCTCGGAGAACCAGAAACTGAACATTGTCGACAGGGTAATAAGGTGTAAGGTGTGGAGGACGTCTAAAGGACTGTTTTGAGGGCACAGCGTCACAAAAACAAGAATCTGGTTTGGAGAGAAGTGAAGGAAATCGCCAAAAATGGAGTGCTATGCCCCGATGGAGATCCAAAGTGGATGCCCTATGTTCCACCACAGACACTATTCGTAATACCCACACGCATAGGAGAGGCTAAGCCTTTGCCAGGGGACTGATCGAGCGAATTACCCTCTCTGATTAAAATTATTTCAAGAAAAGAAGAAAGGAAGGAATGAATAGATCATTAACAACAAACATAATAATGGTGACTGCCTAACTTACAAAAAGATCGGTTGTTACTATGTTTTTTGATGTAAAAGGTAAACTACGAAGGCTTTTTGCTTTAATTCTACCATGGTGAAAGGCAACAACTTTTTTGTTAATAAATACCACTGCACAGAGGAAATGCTTTTGACATATAAAGATACCAAAACATGCAAAGATGTTGAGAATCAATGCAACTGAACATCAGGAATCTTGAAATATGAACTAAAATCATTTTTGAATGAACAATCTCAGATGGTAAAAATGAATGCAATTTGGGTCCCATATCCTCATTTGTACCATGGTATAGTACCCTAAATTGACTCGTTTAATAACTGGATATGCCGTGGAACAGCGTTGTGCTGAACTTAATGAGTCATAGCCTTTTTAACTTAACTTGTTGAGTGTAGTCTCAGTGGCAACATAGCAGTATTCTCGTATCTAAGGGACCTAAGGGGCAATGGACGCAAATGAATTAAGGTCTTTCTTCGTGCAAGAATAAAATTTTGTTGACCTAACTTTTTGTTCCGTGACGAGCTCTATGCATGCATGTGCAACATGTGACAACTTGTCTTTTGTCTTAAAAAAATAAACTGACATACGTTACAAGATCAGATGTACTAGAAATACCTCAGGTACTCCATGCAGCCCTGTACAATAGAAGGATATTACATTAAACTCACCTTAATTAACGTCTTTTTGCTCTGGGAGTGATATGCGGAACTTATCGAGACAAGGTAATCATATTCTGTACCGTCTTTCGTTTTAGTGGCGCCGAATTTTTATAGACTTTCGCCTTTCCGTTGATTTTTTTAATACACCATAGTGATGTCGACGACATGTTATAAGTCAAGCTTCTGCACAGATAGTAAAGGCTTTCCGAGTAAAGTACAATGTAAATGTACAACTCTGAAGTCGTGTGATTTAGATACACGCAATCCAGGCACGCAATCGAAACTGGCTCGATTAATAGGTTAGAGTTTTAAATGCTAACCGTTAGTATAAACGAATCTGATTGGACGATTAAGCAAGAACTATGGCTCTTTTTACTTAACCGCGAAATTTCGGTTTGCATTTTTTATTAATCATTTGACAAGATAGATCAGTTTCAAAGGGGCACATTCCTGTACCTGAAATGGATGCATCTGCAATTGACGAAACTTTGTTTTTGGCTCCTTTGAAAGCACGAAGAGAAGATGCCCTCTTCCAAAGTACGCCTATTAAGCGTCATCGAGTTGAAATCAGAGATGATGAATCAAAAGATGGTGAGTGAGAGATGTATAAAAGAAGGGAACCATTGTCATGACAGAGAATTTAATGGACAAACATGGCTTTTTTAATGCGATATTTCTGTCCCGACAATCTAGACATAGAAGTATTTGACTCATCATGCGACAGCGCTTGGAATACATCGGAAGGAATTAAAGACATTGGTAAGAACATTGCATGTATTTGTATTTAGCTTCGTTACATTTCTTTCCTTTATGTCCGAGTCAGCCCAAGCAGTTGTTATCACGCAATCTGCACACGTCATTAATAATCGTTGCTGTGATTCTCTCTTTTCGTTTCTAAACATGATACGTTGTAAACAGAATCTGAAGGAGAAGAAATCGAGGTATTCGATGCAACGTTTGGTAGCATCGGTAGCTTAAAGGACAATGATTGTGTGAACCACAGCGGCGGTAAGTCGCTTGTTCAAGTCATCCGGAGGGGTACTCCTCGGAATTCTTGGTAGGGGTGTGCCGCCTGTTTCTCCAAGATCAAAATTTGCAATTTTCAGCACCAGTTTTCAGAACTGTCGTTGAGATTACAAATTTCCCCAATAGTTTCGTTGTACCGCAATTAAGTTTCAAAACGGCTCAAAAACCATACTCAGTTTGGGGTGGCACATAGCTTTTTATATATATGCTTTAAGGGGGCATTACGGTTGGTTCATGGTAAGATTTTGGTAGCTTACTTAAAAAATCATATTTAATCAACAATTCAATCAAATCAGCTCAAACTTGGTAGTAGGTACACCCAGGCAATTGCCTACCACATGACATATTTAGAGTTAACATATTGTTTATTTTAGGTTAATAATTAACAAGTTACTGTTAAGGGCTATTTTGAGGGTTAAATTGGGGCCCCTCACTTTTTGGCCATTTCCTTTTAAAATAATCACCTAGTTTTTGGTACAATAAAGCATTATCCAATGGACTGCAACCTTATTGAGAGTTATCGCCTTTTGACCATTTTGGTTGTCATGGTAACCAATTAGATTTTGCAAAGGACAAATTACTTATAAAACCAGTTGTATTTTGAAAAAAGAAATTTTGCTCAATTAGGTTGCAGATAATTACATAAACAATCTTTGTACCAAATTTGGAGTCAATAGCTGAAATACTCTTTGTGAAATTTAAGGGGCCAACAAAATTACCCCGAAAAAAAGCTATTTTCGGAAAAATGCAATTAAAACTCAAGATTTATCTAAATGTCACTTGTAAGACTAATGACTCCCTAAAATGTCCTTTTATGCATCACAGCACATCTCCTTGAAGGTATGTTTAAGTAGTTTGTGTCTTTCTCATTTTGCCCACTCTGCACAGCTGTGTTTTGCCAAAACCTACAGCTTCATGGGTTATGCCTTCCTGGGTTACACGCAAGTCTTCTTTTCTCTGTTTAGCTTGTCTTCGTGCAAGTCTGTATTGTTTGTGTTTTTCTTGAGCTCTGTGCTCTGCTTGCTTAATTCTTCCACTGCCTCTTCGTCTTGCTTCCTTCCAACTGTGCTTGCCAGGTGAGATTTCAGCTTTCCTCATGACATCAAATTCTCTTCATGGTTGTACCAGGTGTCAGGTGACATATTAAAAGGCAGATTGAAGACCTCACAAAATTTGGCAACTCCTTCTTTTCCAATCCCACTCTCAAATGCAGCAAACACCATTCTTCTGTTTACATCTTTTCCTTGAAGAGTTCTGGGATTAACATCATCTTGAGAGTGGCTACCAGTTGCAAGAAACTCAGACATACCGCAACCACTGCACTTGGCATAAAGTGAACTACCAAGTCCAAAGCGGTTACAGGAACTCTCCAACATTTGTATTTGGCCTAGTAGATCAATAAAGACAATCAACACAATCAACACTTTTATTAATAGTGGGATATAGCTGCAATAATTTTGGCCCAGCATTGATCCAGAAAAACAGCTTTTACATTTTAGTTAATAGGTGTAATAATTCAACTCACATAAGCTTAATTCTCACCTAAATTACATGGAGTTTGTGCGTGAACTCTTTTCACAAATTTAAGAAGACTGTCCATTGAGACAAGTCTGTATCCTTCAGCAGGCGCCAGATCATCTTCAATACTTTCATTCGAGGAGCTTTCATCGTCGTTTGGCAGTATTTTCCGTTTGGAAACAGATTCTGCGGGGGGTAGAATTTGCTCGCTGACAACATCGTCTTCACCAACAAAGGTCACTTCTACAGCTCGCGATTCTTTCCTTCTCTTCTGCGCTACCTCCTGTTTCTGGGTTCCCCTAAAACTTTTCTTTCTTTTTGATGCACTTTTCCTTAAAACAGACTGTTTTTTCCCAAGGTTTGGCATAGATTTACGAACAAGAAGACTAGTAAACAAGATGGACCCTCACGCTCGATTCGGTCACTGAGTGCTTTGTAACCGGGCTTCACATTAGTGGAAAATTAAACTTCAAGGATCTGGGACTGGACTATAGGGACTCAGGATCAAGTGGAATGAGTTTCTGAACAATTTTGGAGAAATAAAACGTGCCAAAACAATTGGATTACCTGTGGTTGCCATGGCAACCAAACACAAACAATTTACTAGCCTTCAAAAGCGGGTGTTTTTTAGCAGCGCGTGAATAATTAAGCGTAAAATACATATATAATCTAAAACTAGATAGATTCTAGTATCATTTAAGAGGAAATTAAAAAAACCGGTGAAATTTTTAATTTTTCTTCAAAATCCAACCGTAATGCCCCCTTAAGTATATACCACACAAGCGAATAGTGCTTTTCGCGCGTTCTGACTGGTTAACTTGGAGGTGAGCAGCAAAGTACTATTCACCTCCACTTCGGTGAATAATTGTTAAATATCTAGAAGGCAACTTAGCACACGGGTCTTCATATCCTGGGTATAAGAAATTTAGAAACCTAAAGAGTTCTACAGCTAGTGCTATGTTTGCAAGACAAATTATTTTTCATATATGATACAACGCGGTTCAGTCTTGCTCGTTTTCGAACTGATTAGTCCTACTTATTCTATTGCATTTTAGAAGAGCATGACGAATCTCTGGAAGTGTTTGATTCAACAGAAAATTAGGCCATTAATTCACCCGTAAATTGGAATTATAAATGGTTTCATGTTGCTTAGTCTAATTTCGCGGCAAGTTTGGTTAGAAGGTCACGTATGAAACCGTAAAAAATTCGCGTTCACGGTCGTTGTAGCCAGAATCTGTTCTTTATACATTCCATGAAAGTAATCTCAGTGCAAATGTCTTTTAAAATACATTTTCGCTGTCCAAATCCAGCCTCCGTGGCGGAGTTTGTCTCCAAAACCAAGGTGGCGTAAGCCGGAAACCGAGAAAAGGTCAATTATCTGAAATGTTGTTACTACGCTACCTAGTGCCTAGTGGTACGCTTTGACAGTTCGCGATTTCTCAGGTCAGAATCCACAGGTACAGGTCGCTGTTTCTTATCGATTGGTAACTTTAGCCAAACATTTGGATAGTGATTAGGGCCAGGAGAAACTGTTGGGCTTCTTTGACCGTAGGAGTGTGGCCTGTAAAACAGACCCGTCGGTTCTCATAGATTTTAAACTCACAAACGTTGTTGCGTGGCTATGTCATGAACAAGTGTAGTGGACAACCCAGCTAATTTAATAGCTTTTAATCTACAGGAAACGCCTGGCTCACATGTACATGGGTGGTTTAGTTGAACAGGAAATTAATTTGTTAATTAGTTATCGCCATGAACTGGACTGCAATGCGGCCACACTAGTCACTCGAGACCTTGGTGAATGTCTACAGGCGGTATGTTTACTGTTTGCGACGCGGGCTTGTTTCGGTGACTTGCAATTTAAAGTATTTCCGTCAGCTCACGAAAGCAAAATATCAGAAGTAAAACAAAGCAAAACAGTTTATTAACTAGAGTTTATTAACTCGAGAAACATTGAGATTCTCAGGAAACAAAATTTATCCGGCTCGCGGCCAGTCATTAAGTGTTAATTATCATACAACAACAACAACAGCTTTATTTATTCCTCATTTTTTAGGTTAAAATAATGTGACTTCTTCAGTTTATGAATCGTCATTTCTCAATGAATACAAATTTAATTTCACATTACAGAAGCCAGTCAATGTAGAACATCCTAATGAGGTTTAAGATTAAGGTCAACCATGATTCTTTGTGAAAATAGCAGTTAAGTTTAAGTTAATCTACACACACAGAAATGAAAAGGGAAAAGTTGCTACAAGGCTACAGCACTGAGCACTATATTTCTACGGGAGAGCACAAAATCCACCACGGAAGCGACCATTATTACTGTACTTTAGGTGACGTCTTGTATTTGCTTATTGGTGTTGTACTTGGCACCCGCTTGACATTATTTCCTTTCTATACAAACCAGGGTCTCCCTTCTCTGCTTCCTTGGGTTTCATCGTGTAAGCCTCACGTTGCTTAGGTGGAGCGTAAGTGCAGAATGGTGTTGTACCGCTGACCATAATTTAGCCTATTTCTTTCTGTTCGTTACTGGATACACAACCCGAAAAGAAATAGAAGTCACCTACCAATTATTCTCAGTTGAGTATTAATTCCTTGATAGATTTATACTGGAAGATATCAAGGCCCAAGGGAACGCGAAAATCCAGCGGATTACATCGACGGATTTTTGGACGAACTTAAAGTTGGTGCGTTTGTTGCAGTGTTATTGTCGAACTGGGATAAGGAGCCAGTTATTGGAGTTGCTAAAGAGCTATCTGCAAATGAATTCCCAATTCATTATTGGAAGGGAACGTACAGAGGAAAGTGGACTCCTCAAAACACTCCGCGGTCAAATGATCCTTGGACCGAAATGCTCCCAAAGGATTGCATCGTCCTTCATTCCTTTGAGATCACCGATGGAATGAAGCTGCTGCCAACATTAACTCGGATCAGGCATCTAGCCGAAAGTATTTAAGTTTAAAAGGCCAGGAAAATCTTGATAAATTTCACCGAAGCGTTTTGGGAGAGGTCGTGGTTTGAAAAGTTCGTGTTATTTGCAGGGTTGATTTAACTTTCTAGCGGCAAAACAATGACATAGATAGTAGCTTCTCGAGTAATTGAAATCCGACGTGCAGTGTGTTTTTCTGTTAGTAAGCATTTCATTTAAGCTTATGTGTTGTTTCCCCGTTAAGCGCTTGTTTCTTATTTTTTGGGAATGTCGTGATTATTTGAAGTATTTTGTCTGGCTTTTATGAAAATCTTTGATAAACTTATTTATTAAACATTATAAGTATACAGTACTATATTTTCCATGGCCAAGGGAGTTTATGAAGATTTTCCTTTGAAAGGTTGCTTGGCTATTGTGCCTCATATGTTCACCCTCTTTTTTTTCAGTGAGCAAAGTGCTGGTTGGTTTATTGTATGGTCGTATTCGGTCTGTTCATCAACAAGGACATCTTGAGATATTTATTTGATATTTTATTTGTGTTCAGGATGCAGAATTTTTGTACTCTTATTGGTTTCAGGGTTAATTGGACTATCTTAGGCTAAAGTTGATCACCAAGCACCATGTAGAGTTTTTGCACCCTGCCCACATCTTGTGATTCTTTGTTTTTGCTCTGAATTTATTAATAGCGCAGGGTGCAAAATGTGTCTTATAATTTTTTTTTGTTTGGCTCTGAATTTGTAAATGGGTGAGGGTGCAAAATTTTTGCATCCTGCAATCTTGTGATTTTATTTGTTTTGCTCTGAATTTGTTAATGGGTCAGAGTGCAAAATTTTTGCGCCCTGCAGGCCTGTCTTGTGATTTTTATTGTTTTGCTCTGAATTTATTAATGGTCAGAGCGCAAAATTTTTGCATCCTGCCTGTCTTGTGATTTTTATTGTTTTGCTCTGAATTTATTAATGGTCAGAGCGCAAAATTTTTGCGCCCTGCCTGTCTGGTAATTTTTCGGTTTTGCACTGAATTTATTAATGGGTCAGAGCGCAAAATTTTTGCGCCCTGCCTGTCTTGTGATTTTTATTGTTTTGCTCTGAATTTGTTAATGGGACGAAGTGCAAAATTTTTGCGCCCTACCTGTCTGGTGATTTTTCGGTTTTGCTCTGAATTTATTAATGGGTCAGAGCGCAAAATTTTTGCGCCCTGCCTGTCTTGTCATTTGTATTGTTTTGCTCTGAATTTATTAATGAGTCAGAGCGCAAAATTTTTGCGCCCTGCCTGTCTGGTGACTTTTTGGTTTTGCTCTGAATTTAGTAACAGGGCTGGATGCAGAATTTCTGCACCCTTCTCACTTATCATTATTTCATCCGACAATTTTGCTCTACAAATTTTTGGCTTCCTTGGGAGTTGATTTTAATCAAATTGCACTACAGTTTTGTGGCTAATTTTTTTAGTTAGTTAAATCTGCCATGTTATAAACTGCAATTTTATCAGTTGATTTTAGTGTCTGTCAAAAGACTGTTACTTTCACCTGCAGAATTTAAATGTAGCATTTGATTCGGAACAAATTGTTGTGTTTTGAACACACATGTGCAATATTAATTTTGGATGATTTGCAATTATTTGCTCCAAAAAGAAATTAGTTGCGGTTGGATTTTACTGTTTACCCACAAATTTTGTCTATTTTCCGTTCTAAATGGGCATTTCTTAACGAATTTTTAAACTTTGGAAAAACACATTTTAGTTTGGAACACGTTGACCATTGTTCTAACATTTAAAATAACGTAATTGCGGAAAGCCATTTTCCTCCAGTGCTATGATGATGCGAGTCCAATATATGATCGAATAAAAGTTATTACACTAACGAAGCACAGCCTTTACGTCCAATTCATAGAAACCCAATGGAAAATGTAGATTTTTGCCTCCTTCGCCCAGAAATTGAAATTAAAACAAAGAATACCACCTTCCTAATAATTGTCACAAATCAGGCAAATTTAATTGGTAGCTGTACAGTAGTAAAAATATGGTTTTATATCTTATTGAAAATATAATTTTTTACTCAGTTTTTTTCTGCTGATTTGGGAAATTATACTTTCAGGTAAATTTAGTTCGTTGAGACGACAAAACATATTTATATGTGTTTGTACAGGAATTTTGTAGAAGATGAAAATCAGGTATTTGTAAACCTGAAATACGTCAGGATATGACTTACATTTTACCCCGAAGTTAATGACGTTCTTCTATTCGGAATTTTTCACTGACACCACGAGCTCCTATGTGACCAGCCAATAGTCATACCCATTCCGCATGCCGAATTAACTGCTCAACGACCACTACTGTACGGCTTTCTTCTGCCGGTCTTTCGTTTACCTGAGATCTCTGCGCCTCCAACTTCTTGATACATGACAACCGGGCCGCAAATTTTCCATGTATCACGTTCACCGGACCAACCTGCAAGAGGACAGCGAGCAGCACACTGTTTATGAGCGGCTCATGTCATGCTGAGCTTTCTCTGAAGAGCTGGCTCCGGGCTGGCTCGCTTCACGTAATATCCGGCGGGTAAACAATAATCTCGGTAAGTCGAGCCAGTCCGACAAACCGGGCCAGCGCGGCTCATGAAATAGGTTTTGAAATAACACCAAATAGTGCCGCGAGGGGAGAGCTCAGTAAAATAAATGAAAAGTACAACTAACGAGAAGTTTGTCTTATAGCCGTATAAACTGACTGAAAAGAAACGCTTACATACACTTTTTTATGTAAGAACGTCTAATTTTGGGGCTGACGCTCGCCCGTTTTTTTTTTTTTTTTTTGTGTGTGTGTCGCGATTTGAGCCTGAAAACGTTCTTAAGTTACATTGTATATACACGATGTCGTGCCAATCAGCTGTTGGTAAATTTAAATATTAAACACAAAAAGCATTGAACTCAGAAGTTCACAAGGCGACACAAAGACACCAAATTTTGCGATAAAAACCCAGAAAAAGTTCATGTGTACATTAAACACTACTTACTAAAAAAAAACATAGCAAAATAAAGACGTTCTAAACTGACACTCAGGCTGGGTATGTTCTAAGCAATGCTTTTAAGTTAATCTCAGCCTCAACGTTCTATTGCATTACTTAAGTTCCTGTTGACTTGAGCTTATTCTGAGAAATTCTGGAAAGAAATCTATTATTAGTGGCTTGGTGATCATGAAGTCAGAATTGGACGGCTTTCAAACAAAAATGTAGTATTCAGCGTTTTGCAAAGTGAAGATTAGTTGTTTTTACAGTAACCATATTATGTTATAATAGCAAATCAAATTACTTGTATTCTGGTAAGTGCAACAAAACTCTTCCATCTAATATATATATTTAGGCAAGCCTAAAAGGGGAGCTTCACAGTTCTTTCCTTATTGTATGGCATTTACCGATAAAATAAAATCAATGCCAGGACTCGAGCCAGGACTCTAGTAAGGACTTCTGTATTGTGATTATAGTTTTTCACTGTTTTGCTGCAGAGCCACAGCCACCATTCAAACATGTGCTAACGTTCATTTCCGATTTATCATCGGCGTTTTCCACGTTGGATCAAGGGACTACATGACTATGAGCATAAACGATTTTGCTTCATCACAGTTTAATTACATCCGATTACATTTCAATACAAATGGTGTAAATCTCTAAACTATAGATTAACAGTCCCAGTGACTCACTTTTAAATCCAACATCACAACCGGTTATGTGCTTTGGCTAAGTCACAAATTTTCTAACATGTATCGTTGACATTTTAACCTCAACAAACCGAAATATTCCACAACAAAACAAAATGGTAAAACCCCAAAGTGGGTACTCTTCGACACGCCCAAAAAAGAAGAAAAGTACTTTGTTGCCTTGTTTTGACTATTTTATGGCGTCATTTTTGTGATCTATAAGAGTAAAGACGATAGAAAACTGCCGTCTGTGTCCTTTGCACAATAGCACCGAAAAACGTTAAGCGAAAGTGACTTTAACTTTTCGTTATGAAAAGTGACTGCGACCCGATAAGCCATGAATCAACTCAGGTGATCAACTGCAAATGGTTGATCAAGAATGGTTTTATTCTTGACTTCGATCAACTACAAATATTGCAAACTACAAACGTTGACTACAAGTAGTGGGCGGTATAATTTTTACATCACTGTTAATGATAACATCTGATTGGCAATGACAACGGACAAACAAATCGGTTTCAGAAAAACATTTGTCAATAAACATTGAATTAAAGACGAAGTTTTTACTGCAATTAGCCTTTTAAGTCTGCGATTTTTTAACTAACAACGAGAATTGCTGTGAGGGACAACATATTGCTGGCATTTCGAATGCTGGAGCTGTTAAAAATCATGTTTACTTTTGGCAAGGAGTTGTCGCTCTTAGCGAGAGTTTTCCAAATGTCAATCCGGCCCCTTGTTCCTAACAAAGCGGAGCCGAGGATTTAAACTGTCCGAACTTCGCTTGGCTTTTCTTCAACAAATTTTGTGCCCAAAAATGAGCAACAGCAGGGAAAACGAAGAGTTTTAGGATCCAAAATGAAATATTGGATAGAAAACATATGGAAAAAAAAACACGAGCATTTTTTAGTCCAAACCAATTTCAGGTAAAAGCGTGAAAACAAAAAAACGATACGAATGTTTCTTCGGCGTTGCTCGTAGAAATTGGAAAAATAAGACAAGTAACAAACGTAACTCGTGAGTAACCTAGGCAAATCGCTAGTCCGAGTGTTCTTGACATAAGCTTAAGTATCCGTATAAAAGACAAAACAGGAATACTAACCTGCGGATGCGGACAGTTTTGGTCAGTCAATAATCACTCCGAACACAGAGCCGACGTAATAGCTGTCATTTCACACAAAATCATTGCTTTGCTAAGAATTGCTGCGAGGGACAACATATTGCTGGCATTTCCAATGTTGCAGCAGTTAAAAATCGCGTTTACTTTTGGCAAGGAGTTGTTGTTTTTTCCAAGAGGTTTCCGGCCGAGGTTATCACCAATTTGAGATGGAAGCGTGAAAACAACAAAACGTAAGAAAAAAGAAATTGATGCAAATGTCTCTTCGACGTTTCTCGTAGAAATCGGAAAAAATAAGACAAGCAGCCGAGGAGACAAATCGCTATTCAATTTTCTTTGCATAAATGTCCATATAAAAGATAAAATAGGAGTACTAACCTGCGCACAGTTTAAGTCAGTCAGTCAACAATCACTCCGAACGCAGAGCTTAAGCAGAAGCGGTCATTTTACACAAAAGTAAGTCTTATTACTTCTCATTCCTATCAAGGAAGCTTTCTTCAATTAAGGATTTTAGCGGCAAAACCGTCCACAGCAAGGTCCGAAGACGGCGCATAATTACTGAAATCTTGCCAGACCACACGATCTTTTCTCTTCATGCAAGCTTCTGTAGGTAAACACGAGGAAAAGCTGAAACTCCTTGACACTTGGTAATGTTTTTACAGCTTGACAAGAGACGCTCTCTTTTTCGCTGTTCCTCACTATAATTTCGTCTCTTTTCTCGAGCTTTTTGTTGTTCTTTCGCCCGTTGCTCGTCAGTACGATTCAGCCTGTTTACTCGAGCCGTTTCTTGTTCAGTTTCTCCCGTTGCTCGACGATACAATTCAGCCGGTTTGTTCGTGCTCTTTCTCCCGCTGTTTGTCACTGATACTCTGCCTGTTTACTCCTACCCTTTCTTGTTCTTTATCCCACTTTTTTGTAACTGATACTCCGCCAACGAATAGACAAAACAGACTCCCACAACAAAAACGCGGGTTGAGAACTGCGTGTATGGGCAAATGATCTTTCCAAAAACAGTTTATAGCGGAGCTCCGCGCGCGCCGAAGGCGCGCGCGCGCGGAGCACCATTGGTAAGAAAATATGGTAACCCATCCATCCGAGAAATTTTGGTTATGACGTCATCGTACGACCGACCGACCGTCCGACCGTCCGACCGACCGTCCGACCGTCCGACCGACCGTACGTACGTCCACCCCATCATGTAAGGCAAAGTCAAATGCGATACTCCAGTTAACCCTTTCGTGTGCAAGCTCGCATGTAGGCGCGCTTCCATATGGACTGTTTTTGGAAAGATCATTTGGCCATACACGCAGTTCTCAACCCGCGTTTTTGTGGCGGGAGATTGCATGGCCAAATTTTGAAGACAGTTTTAAAACAAAGTCAGTTTTGTCTATTCGTTGGCGGAATATCAGTGACAAACAGCGGGAGAAAGAACAAGAAAGGGAACGAGTAAACAGGCAGAGTATCAGTGACAAACAGCGGGAGAAAAAGCACGAGCAAACCGGCTGAATTGTATTGTCGAGCAACGAGAGAGAGAACAAGAAAGGGCTCGAGTAAACAGGCTGAATCGTACTGACGAGCAACGGGAGAAAAAACAACAAAAAGCTCGAGAAAAGAGACGAAATTATAGTGAGGAACAGCGAAAAAGAGAGCGTCTCTTGTCA
>OX419343.1:11376878-11384378 GCA_948470475.1 Galaxea fascicularis | reverse complement strand
AGTATGCACACGAACCGCAAAATGAAAATTCAAAATCTTAAGCTGTTGACGCCCGTGCATATGCACCCAGCATTGTTGTTCAACGACATTGTCGGTTCCAACATGTGCCGTACTTGACGCTTTTTGACAAATGATGATGTTCCATCGCACCCGAAATGATGGACGCAAAAGTGTTGGATGGTGTATAGTTTGCCAGTCATGTTTGCACGAATTTTACCGAGTTGGGTGAATTGGCAGAGCACTGGACTCCCGTGCGGGAGGTCGTGGATTCAAACCCTGGCCGGACCAAATCTCAGGTCTTTAAATAACTGAGGAGAAATTACTCCCTTTTGTAATGACATCTGCATAATGTTTTTGTAGTAGCGGAGCTCCGCGCGCCGAAGGCGTGCGCACGCGGAGCACCATTGATAAGAAAACATGGTAACCCATCGATCCGAGAAAATTTGGTCATGACGTCACCGTACGTCTGTACGTACGTACGTACGACCGTCGACCCCCTTGATATAAGTTAAAGTCAAATGTGACACTCCAGTTAACCCTTTCGTGTGCAAGCTCGCATATAAGCGCGCTTCCATATGGACTGTTTTTGGACAGATCATTTGCCCATACACGCAATTCTCAACCCGCATTTTTGTGGTGGGAAATTACATGACCAAATTTTGAAGACAGTTTTAAAACAAAGTCTGTTTTGTCTATTCGTTGGCGGAATATCAGTAACAAACAGCGGGGAAAAGAACAAGAAAGGGTAGGATTAAACAGGCAGAGTATCAGTGACAAACAGCGGGAGAAAGAGCACGAGCAAACCGGCTGAATTGTACTGTCGAGCAACAGGAGAAAGAGCAAGAAAGGGTTCGAGTAAACAGGCTGAATCGTACTGACGAGCAACGGGAAAAACAACAACAAAAAGCTCGAGAAAAGAGACGAAATTATAGTGAGGAACAGCGAAAAAGAGAGCGTCTCTTGTCAAGCTGTAAAAACATTACCAAGTGTCAGGGAGTTTCAGCTTTTCCTCGTGTTTGCCTGCAGAAGAATTCATGGAGAGAAAAGATCGTGTGGTCTGGCAAGGTTTCAGTAATTATGCGCTGTCTTTGGACCTTGCTGTGCGTTAAACTGGACAGTTTTACCGCTAAAATCCTCAATTGAAGAAGCTTCCTTGATAGGCATGAGAAGTAATAAGACTTAAGCTTACTTTTGTGTGAAATGACGGCTTATGCTTAAGCTCTGCGTTAGGAGTGATTGTTGACTGTCTTAAACTGTGCGCAGGTTAGTACTCCCGTTTTGTCTTCTATATGAACATTTACGCCAAGAATATTCACGCTGAGGATTTTTTGGGGCAAAAACGGGCAGATGACCGGCGCAGGTAACTCGTCAGCGGTTGTCACCAACCAAGACGAAACAAAATGGCGGACGCGTGTGAAATGTTTTTAAATTCAGTTGAAGACGCTCTATCCTCTATGGTGGCCCATTAACGCCATAGCATTTTTTGCACTTTTTTAAAACATTATTGTATTATTTTTCATTATTATTAATTCTTTTTTTTAATTCTCTATTCAATTGAGGAAATATATATGTTTTCATTTTTATTTCAAACGAGCTACACGGCCCATTGACGCCATAGCAAAAAAAAAAAAAAAAAAAAAAAAAAAAAAGCTTCATGGCCCATTGACGCCATAGACCATAGTGCAGCTCGGGTAACCACGGGTCACCCAAGGCATTACTGCAATGACCACAATGCCTTTCGCGGCATATTGAAGTGCAAACTGGTGTGGTATCCTGTCAAAACAACTTACAAAATACTTTAATATTACTTCAGTCTCCTTTCATCATGTCAACGAAAAGAAAACCTGCGTGGGACAACTATAAAGATCGTGTAGCTAAGAAGAGAACGCAGAAAGACAAGGGAGCAAATCCGAATTTGACTGATGGACTCACGGTGCAGCGATTGTCAGCGAACGTGGAGGGAAAATGCCAGAAATATTCTCGCATAGGCCCTTTAACGTTAGTGCCATTTCAACAAGATCTCGAACTTACATTAGAAAACATCAAAGCTGCTTGTAAGACTCATTTTTGTACAGAACTCGAATGTGATGTTCTTGCCGGGGAAAGAGGTCCGTCGTACACTGACATCAGTCAAATCAAGAATTGGAAGGTTGTGCACGTGCGTTTCGTAGAAAGCTTAGTTCATCCCACAAGCACAAAGAAACAGCCTTTTCACCAAAGCGAGCCGTTAAGAGGGAGTCCTAGAAAAACTGTATCCCACATCCCGCCGAAATCGGTATCTGTAGCGAAGTCGTCAGTTGTGCCTTCCATATCTCTAAGTCAGATGCTGAAGTTAGGTAAAGTCATTGCGGCTCCTGAAGTGGATATTGTAACCCTCAAGCTGGAAGAGTTTTCTTTGACTAACATGGAGTGGCTGAATCCTGTGGAAGTCAAAATTTCCCTTGAGCGGAAACCATTTGCAGAAGGGGCATTCCGTGAAGCTTATATGGCAAAATCCATTGCTGGCCTTCCCAAAGGGAACTATGTACTGAAAAAATACAAGGAAAGCGAAAAACAGGGAATCGAGGTGTTGTTTGGATCAATTGAAGCCCACACAAGGAAGTCAGTGCAGCTGAATGCATTGGCCCGAAATTTTGCACAGAATATGGCTATGGAGGTCCCACTTCTCGAATTTGGTCAGACCTTTAGTTACAATAAGGTATACTTCTCATCTTTGAACAATGAACATGTGACACTGGAAAGCCATCTAGACGGAACATTCAAGAAGTACATCAACAACACTGGAGAAATGTGTGTGGCACCTGATGATGTCAGTGAAATTAGCCATAAAGCTGAGACATATGTTCACTACACTTATGTTAAATCTCAACAACAACTGATGGTTACAGATATTCAAGGGGTAGACTACACACTGTGTGACCCTGAAGTGGCAAGCTCTGAGCTAAAAGACCCTGATGACAACTCCTTTCGTTTCTGCACTGGCAACCTGTCCTTTCAAGCTATTGATAAGTTCTTGAGTAGTCACGTTTGCAACAATTACTGCAAGATGCTAAAGCTTTCGATTTGATTGATGCAAGTGACCATATTTTGAAACACTCTCATGTTTGCACCCCACTAGCACTTGCAGTGCAGCTTCTATGTGCTTACACTGCCTATACGTTTGGTTGCATGTTGTATTTACAAAATGAACTAATTATTATTAACAATATAACTTGTCAAAGATTGTTGTGTTAGTTTTTTGGAAAACATCATCTAAAGTTTCCTAATTGTATTACATTATTGTAATACATTCAGTTCACATTGTGCTTTTCCCTCTTAAAACTTTATATACTTTTGTTACTGTTGATAAGAGGAAGTATGCAACGTGGCTTTCAGATCTCACTGTAAATGTTCTAATTGATTCCAAGTTTCTATCATTGGAAGGTATACATTTTTTCTATAATTATGACCCCCTCCCCTTTACAATGTTTTGTCAACTTATTGCAAGGTAGTAGATACCAAACTTTTTACTGCAACATACTGCTGGGGGATGGGTTAGGTTAAAGGGAAATCAGATACATGAAAATGCATTGCACATCAAGAAACATAAAATGAATGCATTTTGTCTCAATTCAGAATGGCCACCAATGTTTTTGGAAATAGGTTCATACCTACATAGACATCAAGTTATTTACGTCAAAATTATCTCTTAAAAACAAATATGCATTAGAAGCCTGTGCTGGCTTGATATCATCTGTGTCCGGTATGTGTCTTTGGCACTCCTGTCTGAAAGTATCATCCAGAAAGTCATCAGTGTTATCAAGGACACCAGAGAATTCTGCAACTTCTCTTAGCTGCTCTTCTGTTATGACATGACCACACTTCTCACCACCATATTGATTTGGACAGGTGTATATGTGCTCAGGTACACCAGTTGGAAGTTCTTTGTTTTTTTGTTTCCTTACTCTGTGTGTATTCCAGACTGTTTCTCTAAAAATATCAAGTTCCTTTTGTATTACAGGCACATAGACATATGACATCATCTTCCTAAGGAAATAAATTAGTGAAATAGGATTCTTAGCTTGTCAAATCTTTAAGCTTCTTTTCCAAATTTAACGGCAACATATTTTATAGTAGAGTAGATTCAATCAGTCTAAGCATGAACAATGCTAGCTAAAATTAATTATGAAAAAATATATGAAATAACACTCGTGACCAATTTTACATGTAACTATGGGATGTTCCTCCAAAACATTTTAATACCCCAACTCAAGTCATCACAACTGAGAGTCCTTTAAATTTATTGAAAGAAGACATGTATTAGTTCAGGCATAGATCCAGGCAGTGCATTGGGTGACTATTCGCCCTCCTTTTTGGGTAGCCAATCCTTAGTTTTTGGGAGGGAAAAATGGCTACCACACATTAAGTAACCCCCTGTTGCAAATCCTGGATTCATACCTGCAGTTCTCCAGTCTCTTACATGTAATGTATCTTATGATCTTACTGTGTTGTAAGCAAAACATGACATCAACTTTGTATCAGCCTAATGCACTTTTCTGCTAAATTCTCAAACAATATGATTTTAATGTACCTCTCTATTTCATCTTGTGGGTCATAGAGACCATCTTCTAATAGAGTGGACAACTGACTTTTGAAATATGCTTCCATTCTCTCTAACAACTCCCTCCACCATCTCTCGATCTTATTTTCAGTAGATGGCCCATATAATACAGATTCTGTAGCATCCTCTAAGTCACCATGCTGAGCTCGAAGGTAGCAGTGGATAGTTGCCATTACACCCGTTTCTGTTCCTCTGTCCACCCTAATCCTTGATGGTAATACTGGAGACAAATTTACTTAGTTAATATCTTGGGTTTTGTTTCTTATTTCGATAGCTTGGTTTATATATTCAGATGCAGTATTTGCAAGCATTGTGTTTTCTCTTTTCCTTCTCATTCTTCTCATCTCCCCAGTAGTGCAGGTTATAATTTTATATTAATAGGCATGTTCTCTTGCAGTACATATTCCCTTACATTAAAATATTTACCTCTGCTCTCAAATAAGTAGTCAAAGTAGAACTTTCCAATAATTTTTGGGTCGTTATTTGATGTCCATATCCGTAGGAAGTTTACTCTACCGCTGAACGTGTCTTGGCCTCCGTAAATACAAAGGGGAAACATCGAATTTTGGAATCCACAAAGTTTGTCGTGGCCATCTAAAGACATAGTGAAATCAGATCCCTAAAGAGAAAATGACATTTCTTATGTAATATAAGCAAGAAGACCAATGGAAAAGTGGAGAAGAAGACACTGCTTGAAAAAGAACGTGCTTGTGGAAACTCAAGCGAAACATGAACTCGTATTCTTACAGTAGAAGTGAATGTCTTCCTCCTTGCTCGTTTGGGTTGCCCTACCCCTCCTCTTTCTTCGAGGCCTTTTGGATTAACATCAGCCATCACGTTGTAAACCAAGTTTCTTGGCACATTTAAACCATGCAATTCGCGGATTTTTTGTGAAGAGCACGGTAACCAAGTAAACGTCCCGGTCCATCCATTTCTTCCACGACTGCTCGTTTCACGTCTTCCACGTCTATCGCATAGTTAATAAACTTGATCCCGAAGTGTTGAAGCCGTCGTGAAAGAGTCCTTAGACTCCACGCATACATGGGATAGTGAACTTTCATTAAATCTAAGATCTCTGATTGACTCAAATTACGCTGAACGTACAGTTTGAGATCGTCTTTTAACTCGAGGTCCTCCTCCCAATCTGGGTTTCTTGTACGAGACGCCATGATGGATTAGATTGAGGCCGAAAAGGGTTATGGTCTATGGCGTCAATGGGCCATGAAGCTTTTTTTTTTTTTTTTTTTTTTTGCTATGGCGTCAATGGGCCGTGTAGCTCGTTTGAAATAAAAATGAAAACATATATATTTCCTCAATTGAATAGAGAATTAAAAAAAAGAATTAATAATAATGAAAAATAATACAATAATGTTTTAAAAAAGTGCAAAAAATGCTATGGCGTTAATGGGCCACCATAATCCTCCGCTGAAGCAGAGCTTATAGACGGTGGGGCCAATAGAGAGAAGGTACGAAATGCCTTGGAAGATGTCAAATCTGTGTTGCAGCCAATATCAGTGCGCCATTTCGAGAGAAGTGGTTTCAAACACAAGGTCGGGGATATTTAGCCCATGCTACAAAGTCAAGCAAAGGGCTGGATCCAACAATTTCAGCGACGAATTTTGCCGCGATGTTCTGTTAAGCACCCGTGGCTGATCATTGTTGAAGAGAAGTTAGCCCGAGAACTTTTCGATATCGTTGAAGCAATTGTTTCGAAAACAAATTACGGAGTGATCACTGTAAAAACCAAGAAAAACTGCGTGTTTTCTTTTACAGACTACAATCGAGTCAAAAGAGTGTTTTCAACTTTGACCGATGAAAATCTGACGCAAGACACTTTTCTGAAAAGGTAATTGAAAGAAAGGACGCGAGTTGAAGATATCGTCAGTGAAACTAAAGAGTTTGGGATGAAATATTCGTTTAAGAAGGAAGTTATGACAACTTGGAATGAGCATGGCTGGCCTCAGCATTTGTAAGATATGAAGGTAGTTGTAGTCGAATGGGTTTTTCTTGGCTTTTTCACTTAATTTTTCCTGAAATGTGTATATTTATTAATTGGTAACAGGGCTTTGTGTCATCTGTTCTGTCTAATGATACTCCAAGCAAAGGCCAGACCACCATTATTTCATCAGAAGCATGTGGTGTGTCATTGGAGAAATCAATGATGCATACAAGATAAAACATGATGGCAGATAATATTCCTTTTGTGGAAACAACGCTTTGGAAAAAATTATCTTCAATCTGTTATGATCAGAGTTTGTATTTTTCATGGGAGGTTTCAACAAGAGATGCAATTGTGAGTAGGCTGATTATCAAAGTTTGTGCCCATTGTATGTCACATGGGGCAGTCCCTTCTCATATCACAGAAAGCCGGTAAATAAGCACCAGTGTAATGGTTCCAGTTAAATTCATCTACTGACAGTAGGATATGATGTTTTGCTTATGATTAAACCCAGTGTTCCAAAGTTGTCGTCAATTGTATGATTACAGACCGAAGTGGAAGACACAAAACCCTGTTACCACTCTTTTATCGCTGTAACTTCCATGACAAATAACCTGCACAACCTTTGCTGTCAGCAGCAATATTTTATTGATAATATTCTATGATAAAATAATATATTATATTAATATAATAATTTGTAAAAAATTATGTAGGAATTTCAGAATATTTTCAAAAATGTAAAAATGACACTACATGATTTGCTTGTTAATGAATTTGTTTTTGCTTTCCACAATTCAGAAAACTGACAAGCCAAGCTAAGACCTGGTCATCCTTCCCAAAGGGAGCCCCATCCCCACCAATAGCCACTTTAAATGAACCCTATCATTTCCCAAACCAATTGAGTTTATCTTTTCTTTGCTTATTGACATTAAGGTAAAACAACGCCATACACTTTAACAGC
>OX419343.1:11364378-11366878 GCA_948470475.1 Galaxea fascicularis | reverse complement strand
CGAATCTAGTATGCGGTCGAATCCGGATATGTTTTAATCCGATGACGTAAAAATATTCAAGATGACCGCTGAGCGAAATTTGATATCACCAAATCTTGCACTCTTAAATGGCACATGCTCTGTTGACAATATTCACCGAAGAGTCGGATACTAGAGTGAATCCAGGTACGTGTGGACGGCCAAATTTCGATTTGAATACGCTACGTGTTGACATAAAATTTTTTCGGAATACGCAATGAAAACGTTGCGGATAAAAAAATATCCGGATACTTGTGGACGGGGCCTAATACAAACCAAGCAACAGAACTGAATCATGTATTATTATATGGCCAGTGCTTGTATACGATATAACGCGCGCTCTGATTGGCTAAGGGAAGCGAAGCGCTAGGGCATTATTCTCCCGTAATGCCCACGGGCCGATTACGGATGATGCAAATTAGGAACAAAAACAACAAAAAGTCATCCAAAGGCCACATTTGTTTTATTTACATTGAAAATTGGTGTCTCTAGAGCAAAAAAACGGAAAACACGACCCGGAAAACTGTTAGTGAAAAGTTTGACCTGAGTTTGGACAAAATTAATGAATAGATTACCGTGAAGCGACGACTTAACTTGTGCTTGAACTAATTTTTTTTTTCCTTAGAACCGTTACGTTAGCCATATAATAAACAACTTAATAACCTCGACCGTTCGGTCGTTACGGGAAAATCTCAAACCTCGGCCTAGCTGTATTGACCTCGCTATCGCTCGGTCAATACAGCAAGGCCTCAGTTTGAGATTTTCCCGTAACGACCTCACTCTCGGTTATTAAGTAGTTATACATACACACACACAACTTTCAAACATATGCTCTAGCTAGAGTTATTTGACCATGAAATTTATCATTCCCAGTTGGTGATTTTGTTGTCGAAGCGACATGAAGCCTTTTGTTTATTAGAGTCTTTTTTTGATATAAGTTTTGCATGAATGCTTTAATGACAGTTACGCACTCCTTCTCGTAATCAACACTTCCAATACACTTGATGAGTTCGCCACATCAAAATGGGTTGCTCGCCCTCCAAAGGCAGTGTTATTATTTCGGATGGCTTTGAAGACAAAGGAAAGGGCATAAGGTGCGTCTTGGTGATATCCAGAATGACAGGCAAATTTATAAGCCACATCTTTTGTATCATCACCTTTCGCACGAATCAACAGATCGTAAGTTTCCTGTTTTGTCTTGGTGTCTGAAAATTTATTTCATACCAGGTAATATTTCTTGTAATGGGGAGCTGCTTTTCTGTCATTGTAAGATTGTAAGTAAGAACATCACTGTCGCTTTCATAATCAAGACAAACCTTTTTTTCCGGTTTCGCGAGCTTGTGGTTCGAAGTCCTGGCATACCTACACATCACACATCTTTTGTATCATCACCTTTCGCACGAATCAACAGATCGTAAGTTTCCTGTTTTGTCTTGGTGTCTGAAAATTTATTTCATACCAGGTAATATTTCTTGTAATGGGGAGCTACTTTTCTGTCATTGTAAGATTGTAAGTAAGAACATCACTGTCGCTTTCATAATCAAGACAAACCTTTTTTTCCGGTTTCGCGAGCTTGTGGTTCGAAGTCCTGGCATACCTACACTCAATTGTACGATTTTTGTTTAAACATGAACCTTTCACACAAAAAGCAAACGTTTAACTGAACAATAATTTTGATCAATCGAATGTACAAAATAACAAAAACAGCTCACTCACACGATATTCAAAATTTTTCCGCAATTGAAGATTTGCAAGCAACTATAAACACGGGGTCCTATATAATATCATTTTTCACTTATTTCATTGACAATTCCTAGCCTCATTGAACACACTTCAGAGACAGTTTTTATTATGAATACTGAATTGCATTTCATGTCATGGTGATGTGATCAGGCAGGCGTTTTAAATACTCGAGGGAACTCGTTGCATTCAATTAGATCCCAGGTTCTTGTCACCTGGATGTCACAACAATTTCATAGAAATCAAAGTTTTGTTTTGCTTTCCAAACACATATACTGCAACGAACAAGAATGCTTTCTCTCGATCGAAATGATATCTTGCGTGTTATTTCTTCTAGTGATGAAGGAGGCCTGCTAATTGGTCATACAGATGTTCTTTCTCGTACCGCTGAACACAGAGGGTATGTGGAGGTAGGAAATTTCACGCTACTGTACGATATGAACGTCAAGAGGCCTGTCTCAAGGAGAAGCTCTCCGCGTAATAGCTTGGTGTACGGACACAACATTGTAGATTTGGTGCAACTCGTTGTCATTCGCTGTAAAATAACATGAAATGATCAAGTTAATTCTAAGTGTTATGCATAATTATAAACGTAAGCACAAGAAGGATTTTACATTCTTTTTAAACACTGAAAGCAGTGCAACAAATTCATTTCCTGGATAGCTCGGTGACACCTGTTTCATTAAAGTCGCTGAAAGAGTAGGAATGATCTCGCAGGTCAAATAACGAAAATTTGTGACTA
>OX419343.1:11351878-11359378 GCA_948470475.1 Galaxea fascicularis | reverse complement strand
CCAGTATTTTTAGCCGCTCGATTCGACTGAAGAGAGCTTTATTTTTCCGTTAATTTATCCAGCAGTTAGGAATTCGTCCATGTAAATCGGAAGCATTATTCAATTCTGTGCCCTTGACATAACTATCTTAACATGAGCTCTATATCAACTCCTGCTTTTTGCTTCTCACAAGCGATTTCAATGGAAAAAAGAAAAAAAAATTATTACATGTTGAAATTATACTCTGAAAATGTGTTTTTAGGTCGAGCCCTAGCGGAGAGCTTCTGTGAGCAACTGAAACTTGTGTACAACATTTCTGCCGAGGTTCCTGAGAACTACAAAGGTCTTTGTGAGATCTTTCCTAAATTCATGGCGCACGCCTCAGAACAACGACCTCTGTGCATAGTAATAGATTCCCTGGATCAGTTGACTGACGAAGACGGTGCGAGGCGCTTCTTAGAATGGCTTCCTCGTAAACTTCCTGCGAATGTGTACATGATAGTATCTACCCTTCCCAAGGAAGGTGGATGTCTCCAGCGTTTGAAGACATTTGGAATGCCACCGGAACAGTTCTTAAAGGTGAACAATTCAGGTTTAACTGTTTCTTGTTCAACGTTCCCAGTCCAATCCAAGAACGCTCGAGGCAAACCCCCGGGCATTTGACTTTTTAGAAAAAATTTGGTCAAATTCACCACTATGTTGCCAGTTTTACGATCAAATGCCCCACCGGTTGGAGCTTCACAGAGCATAAAATTTCCCATGATAGCCATTTAATGAAAATGTTATCGCGTTTCAGATCTTTAAAATCTTTTTATTATTAAACATTCAAATTTAACATTCAAACTGTTGCGTGCTTTTAAATGTAAACTACAAGTCAATATATACAGCATACATAAACAAGAAACAATAAATTGCAAGAAGTCCGCACTGAAAACACAAAAGTAAAAGATAACCTACAACAAAATGAAGAAAATGCTGATCTAAAGTCATGTTTGCCCATGAAGCTTAAAAACTCACGTTCGAGCTCTTCCAATATACAATAATAATGAATGGTAATACCCTGTTCATAACGCATTTAAGATTTAAAAAACTATTATGGGAGAACATCCACGCTTAATGTCTTTTTTTTTTCATCGAGGCAGAGAGACATCATGTGATGTTAATTGTTTTGTTGACGAATTTTTTTTCAGTCGTGTTGATTTAGCATTTTCCACGTAATTCTTTTTGCACGTAATCCTTTAGCTTGTTACCAACAGCCAACAATTTCTCGATCATGGTCAAATACTCGACCGAGCGGGCTTTATTTCACATCAAAATCCCCACCATACGGAGCTAACCTTTCATCAAATGCCCGGGGTATTCCCGGATTGGGAAAGGGGGGGAGGGGGTGGGGGGATGGGCATTCTTGGATTTGATTTTGACATTATCTCCCTTTCTTTTCTTGTTTTTCCCAAAGTTCTCACATGAATATCATTGCTCTCAACATAGGTAACACGGCTGGAAGTGCATGATGGACCTCTCATCCTAGATGCTTGGCTTCAGTCTGTTAACAGGACGCTAACCCCCGAACAGCGGGCACATGTTTTAGAGGCTTTCAACCGCTGTCCATTACCACTGTATTTACATTTGTTGTTCAACAAATGTCGCTCGTGGCCCTCGTACAAGTAAGCGCTTTTCTTTTTTTATTATTATTATTTTTAACTTTGCCATAGGTAGGGTATACAGGAAGACCGAGACGAGCAAGGAGAGAGGTTGCATTCATAAATGTCTAAGGCAGTAAAACAGTATTTTCATATTACAGATTTTTAAAAAAAAAATGAGGGTTGTTTTCTTTTTCGTTCTCTGGGGAGATTATCCTTTAACCCGAGAGTCCCTCTAACGTTGATAAAACACATGGCTGGTATGAGTTACCTACATCAATTACTTTTCCGCTCTATTTGCACCACAAGGAAAACCGCCGACATCGCTCTTGAAAGTGACGTCATCGGAATGATAAACTCTCTGTACCAGGACCTAGAAAAGTATCACGGTCAGCTACTTGTGGAAAGAGTCTTAAGCCTTTTAGCCGCGAGGACTGACGGAATGAATTCAGACGACAGTCTTAATATTTTAAGTTGTGATGAAGAACTCCTAAAGGACGTGTTGGTCTGGCACGAGCCACCAAAACGCCGCTTACCACCCCTATTGCTGGCTCGTCTGAAGCATGATCTTGGTCCCTTTTTAGTGGAGAGGGGTGCATACGGAGTGTCACTACTTGCTCTGTATCACAGGTACGTCTCTTCCGCTTCTACGTTAAGTTTTGTTTTAGGCGCATAAAATTTAAGTCCTGAGTTATTAAAAACTGAACTCCGGATATTAGATTTCCAGCATTTTGATTGGCTAGCCGGACACAAGTTATCGCTCATATACTGAGTGTGACAAATATGGTCAATGAACGCGTCAGCAAATAAAGAAAACTCAGTAAAAATTTCCCCCCAAACCGGCAGCCATTAGTGAAATCATCTCGCAGCGGAATTAGCAAGTAGAAATTGTAACACTGGAACCGATCGAAATACAGATGAAATTGATCAGATCTGTGCTGGTTTCATTTTTCAACAATTTCCTTGCAGCTCTAAGAAAAGGTCACAGCAGCATTCATAACAGGAAATCCTTCCAACGATCGGTGTTCTTTTGAAACTAAAACTCAATGCAGTAAATTAAAGTGGTCTTTTACTCGCACTCGATGCAATGTACAAATCCCAATTAAGTCTTACAAAAACACTGCAAATAATAAATATAGCTCTTGCGTTCCTCTCGGATATATACTTTCGTTAAATTCATTCAACTTTTCCCAGAAACGCTGAAACAAATTTAAGGTTTTCGCGCCCTTTTCGTTTAGTCATGTGATCAAAAAATTTTTCCTTTTTACGGTTTTGTCTTTCTCTACTTTTCTTTCTTTCATTTTCAATTCGTGGTCGCAGTGTTTTTTGGTCATGATAATTTCATATCAAGCAAGCCCGAGTAGAATAACTGTTAATTATATTTCAGTTTTAAAGCTGAACTGGTGAGCAGCACTTGAACGAACGGGTTTCGTCTGACTGTCGCGGACTTCAGTTTTACGAGTAAAAGTTATAAGCGTGTATTTATACAAACCGTATGCCCTAGAAAACGTAATTAAGTTATAGAACTATTTTGCCATTCTACGTAAAGGAAACAAGCTATATCTTTTCTTAAGGCGTGACTAAGCACATGTGCAACATATTTTCCGTATATTTATTTTTTGGGACCACATATTTTAGTAATAAATCTGTGTACGCCCCATATATGTCCCGCATACGTCACAGCTTAATTATGTCTCTCTGGAAATTAAGGAGGAGCTTCAAACTTAATTGCCTTTAGTTCTGATTATGAAACGCAGCCTTCTTTAAAGTCGGAGAACATTCTAGATAATTTCAAGTTGTAACTACATGTCGGCACCTCAAGAAGAATAACGAATATGGTTTCTTAACCAACTTTTTTTTATATTTACAGACAGTTTTTGGAGGTTGCCAGGGAAAGATATCTAAATGGAAATCGTCACAGACAAACTCACAGTAACATTGCTGACTATTTCTCGGGCGAGTTTCATGACAAATATGGCGAAGGCCGCGACATTCCGGCTCAGCCTCACGCCTACTCCTCGGTCGCTCTAAACCTGAGAAAGCTGGACCGACTTCCTGTAGCGCTGCTTGAGGCACGTGACTTCAGTAGGCTACGCAGTACTCTAGGAGATTTGAAATTTGTCCAGGCGAAGTGCATGGCGGGAATGGGATATGACCTCCTTGCGGAAGCCACCAGAGCTGTGAGTTGTTCTGTGGATGAACAAGGTGAACCTCAAGTGAGTCATATATCTTTTCTCTGCTGCTATAATGCTTAGGTTTAAGATCGCGAGGAATGCATCGCCATAAATATATTTACATGGCAAAAATATAGGAAGGGTGCCATTTTTAAAGCCTTGTGTCATAAACGTTTAAAAGCCGATTTCGCTAGTACTTTACCAGAGATATTGCTGAATAATTGAAGTGCATAACGATTGCTTTTTACTGAATAGATCCCTCATTGCCGCAATGCTGTATGCCACTAAAGATAAGTTTTGTGAAACATGGTTTTGTGTCCAAGTTTTCTCCTCGAGTGGAACACAAACAAAGTTGATGTTACCACTCAGTGATCAGTGACAACCTCTTTAGTATCATATCTGACTCCAATTTTTTTCTATTTCGACTTTAATTCAAAGTTATTAGCTTTTAAAATCGCAGAATTTAGCATTCTAGAATTTGAAGCCTTCAATCGGCTTCCCGGCCTTCCAAGGCTTATTTAAAAATTTGGCGTCAGATATGACAATTTACAATACACCTAGGGCGCTTACCATTTACACGATCCATCCGGGTGGAAATATTTGGTGTAAATATTTAATGCTGCAGCTTGTCCAAACGCAAAATGGATAAATCACAAAATGTACTAGTATCAATTGGAAAGCTCAAAAACAACAGAAAAAATGCATTGATTAAGCCGATGGCCCATAATTTCTGAAACATTCCAAATGGAATGGTATGTACCATTTGAATTTCCAACCAGAATTTCCGGGTTTTCCGTGTAAATGGTAAGGACCCCTAGTTTACCTCTCAGTCGTGCCAACTCGAAATTCTCTTTCCGCTCATAAAATTCTCTATCTGTTTTTACGCTCTCGAAGGCTTCCCGAGCAAACACGAGTAAACTGAATTAATGCAAAAACTATAATTATGGTAATTTTGACAATCCTAACCCACAGGCTATCGTTAATTCTGCACGCAGAAAAGAACTTTACGTTGCTATTTCGTTGGTTTTGACAAACACGATTTGATTTTTTCATAAATATTTCGCGTTTTCTCGGTAGTAATAGTCGCACTTCGTGCATATTCTTTACATAAATGCATACTGATACTCTATCCTGTCCCCCGCGACATTAATCAGCTGTTGTTTGGTGCCTCTCTGATCATGAGTTGGAGATGTAGATGCTTTAACAATTAAAAAGAACTATCACGTTATGTATCAACCAAGAAGCATTACGCGTGAATTCTTGAATTATTTACTCAATAGGTGATTGAGGATCTTCAGAATATCTTGGCATTCTTACGTAGTGAGATTCACATCTTGAGTCGATCACCGATCCTGACATACCAGCAAGCAGCAACCTATCCACAAGACCAATGGATCGCAAAGGAAGCACAACGCAGCCGTCAAACATTTGATCAGTATGACCCTAACAATATCCCCGCCCCCGAGGAGTGGGTAGAGTGGTTGAACAAGCCTCAAGTTCCTGAAGCCTTCGAGCTTGAACTCAGCGGCCACTCAAAGGGAGTCCTCTCTACCTGTTTTGGGAAGGATAACAGGACGCTTGTCTCTGGATCAGCTGATGGGACCATCCGGGTTTGGGACAGTCAAACAGGGGAGCTTCATTCTCAGCTGGAAGATCATCTAGGACCTGTCACGTGCGTTCGAATTTCCCCGGATGGGACAGTTATGGCTTCTGCCTCTGCAGATAAAACAATCAGACTGTGGAGTCTATCAGACAACAAGTGTTTCAGGTGTGCATCTTCCACTTGCTGGGTGTAGGGACTTACCAACTTCCTACTCTCTGACAGCTTTCTAAAGAACAGTAAACAATTTTTATGCAATTATTTTCTTTTGCATTTTTACGTTTCCACTATATTACTAAACAAAAACTTCTAACCAGTTAGGGTAGATCTCACTTCTTTTCTTATATTCTCATATGGCTGCATGCTGTTGCTGCGGTTGCATTATTTCTGTCTTTCTGTTTTCTTCTAAGGTGTTCCATTCTTTTTTGTACTTGTGACTTGCCGCTATGAAATAAAGTTTTATCAATCAATCAATCAATCAATCAATCAACTTTATTTGCCACTTTTTTCTTAACTTAAATAATTTTGACTTCACAGTTGCATATATTGTAGCAGTATGATTTCTGCGAGCACGTTAGACCTTTTCAACATAGATCTCACTTTGGGAAAATAAGGGGAGTATCATGATTATTACTGATCATGATGCCTTCTGGACAGTATACTTAATTATAAACGTTGTGTTTTGAAACTAGCACTTTTGTTTTTTGTCTTTGAAGGATTCTCGAGGGACACCAAGATCGAGTAACTTGCGTCTCCTTTTCCAAGGACGGACACAAACTTCTTTCATCCTCCAAAGACCAATCCCTGAAAATGTGGACCTTAAACAACGCAGAAAGCGAGGAAACGCTCATGGGCCACAATAGCTACCCAATTTCATGTGCCTGGTCGCCAATGGATGAATCAGTTGGTGCCTCATGTGGTGATCAACTGGAGCTCTTCATCTGGGACCTCAGCGAGAGAAAGATCCGGCACACCTTACAGGGACACCAGCGAGACGATAACCCAAATTTCCCCGTGAAGGACTCTTTAGAAGGTCACGAAGGCCTTGACTTCAAATCCCTTATTTGGTCAGTGTGTTTCTCTCCAGATGGAAAGAACATCGCTTCAGCTTGTGTTGACAGTGATGTCATCTTGTGGGACGTGAAGACTGGAACGAAGATCCGGACTTTTAATCTGCCAAACGACGCCTCCACGGTTTCCTTTGCCCAAACAGATCATGGTACACTTCTAGCTGCGGGATCCTCGGCTCATCATACCGTTACCCTCTTTGATGCAACTTTTGATGCCGACAGTACTGGTGAATCAAACAGCAGTTCCCGGACGCTCGCTTTGCTGGGCGGTCATTCCAACTGGGTGCTGGATGTGGCTTTTAATGGAGATGGTACCTTACTGGCATCTGCCGCTTCTGACAAAACAGTACGCGTTTGGAACGCAACGGCTGCGGAAAAACTGCGTGATGCGCGTTTTCATTCGGAGCGCTGTTGGAGTTTGGCTTACTCTGATGACGGAAAATGGCTGGCCTCTGCTTCAGATGACTTTAAGGTGAGAACAGTGAGGTTTAATAAAAATCGATTTTTTTATGTCTCAAGCTCGTGGGAGTTACAAGACCTAGTTGCGGATCTATCATCGGAACCCTCGAAATAACAGTCCAGTCAGAAGTATCTTACGAAACTAATGAGCGTACATTAAAAGCTTGCAAAGGGAAGTTTAGGCTTGTAGATATAGTTGTAGATAACAAATTTCTTTAACTATTTACCGAGGCAATTGTCAGTAGAAAATACAATTTACTTTAAAATTACGGCGCTTAGTTAACACAGTTGCAATTAGAAATCGTTCCCATTCCTTTCCGGCGCCCTGAGCTTGTTCCTCGGCGGTGTAAGATTTTGCAAATATGCCCAAATTAGCAATGTTAGGCCTTGTCTATACGGTTTCAATGAATCAAGTCTTTTTCTCAAAGTACATGCATTCAGATTCAAGGCAGGCCTGGATTCAAGGAAAATACGCTTCAGGATTCCAAATCTCATGAATGTAATTTTATGACAACGAGTGCAATGTCTGATTATGAGCTAAATAAATGATTAATAAATGAATAAATAAGTTGTCGAAG
>OX419343.1:11336878-11346878 GCA_948470475.1 Galaxea fascicularis | reverse complement strand
TATTGTCGAAGATCTCAAAAGGGTCAGTCTGGTGGAAGGGGCAGAACGTATCGGAAAGGAAATAAGACGCAAGGACATCGACGTCCCAAGCCCCCGCGAACCGTTAATCAAGTGAACGAAGAGTCAAGGCCACGCTCACAGCCGTCGAGTTCAGATGATGAATACACGTTCACGTTAAGTTCTCGTACCAAGGTTAGTGCTCCCTTTGTGTCATTAAAAGTCAATGGTGTCACATGCAAGTTCTTAGTGGACTCTGGAGCCAGTGTGAACATTGTGAGTTATGATGTGTCGAAGATGTTTGACCGTAGACTAGAACCTTGTGATACTTCAGTGTATGCTTTCAACTCATCTGAACCCCTCCCCGTGCTGGGTAAATTCAAGGCTTTAGTGGAATCCAAGTGTCATTCAGTTGACTCTGAATTTCTTGTGGTAGATGGCAAAACATCTCTTCTCGGATATACAACTGCTACAGACCTTGGAATACTGCAAATTGCAAATGCTGTGTCTGTGGAAAGGAATGTGTTCCAAAATTACCCAAGTCTGTTCAGTGGTCTTGGAAGAATGAAGAATGTTGAGGTCAAATTGCATATTGATGAGACTGTGAGACCTGTTCATCAATCGCACAGACGTATCCCATTTCATCAACGAAAGAATCTTGAAGCTTGTGTTGAATCCCTGCTGCAACAGGATATTATTGAGCCTGCTGATGGACCCACCCCCTGGGTATCCCCTGTGGTCTTGGTGCCCAAACCGAAAGAGCCTGGTGGAGTACGGCTGTGTGTGGACATGAGAGAAGCTAACAAAGCAATAACCCGAGAAAGGCACCTCATGCCTACACTTGATGAAGTAGTACACGACCTCAATGGTGCGAAAGTGTTTAGTAAACTCGACCTCAACCAGGGATATCATCAGCTGGTCCTGCACCCAGACTCCAGGCACATCACAACCTTCTCCACTCATCTTGGCCTGTACAGGTACAAGCGCCTTAGTTTTGGCATAAATGCTGCAGCTGAAAAATTTCAGGATGTAATTGCTACTGCAATTAGTGACATTCCCAATGTCAAGAACATTAGCGATGATGTCATCATCTATGGAATCAACACGGAGGAGCATGACAAAACCTTGCATGCTGTCCTTACCCGCTTCAAGGAGTTGAACTTGACTCTAAAGAAAGGAAAGTGTCAGTTTTACATGCCTCGTATTGAGTTCTTTGGCATGGTCTTTGGTGCAGATGGTATGTCACCCGATCCTGCGAAGGTGGAAGCAATCAAGCAAGCAGAAGCACCTACCTCAGTGAGCGATGTGCGCAGCTGGTTAGGCATGACCAACTATGTGTCTCGTTTCATACGTGGGTATGCAGACATTGTGGCTCCTTTGCGTGACCTCACACACAAGGGCGTCGAGTTCAAGTGGGAAGGTGCTCACCAGGCAGCGTTAGAGCAACTTAAGTGTAGCCTCACCTCTGATGAAGTCATGGCGTATTTTGACCCTAACAAGAAATCCATCCTGCTTGTTGACGCTAGTCCTGTTGGACTGGGTGGTGTGTTAACTCAAGGTGGAAGGGTGATTTCTTACGCCAGCAAAGCCCTCTCTAGTGTGGAAAAGCGCTACTCTCAAATCGAGCGCGAGGCACTGGCTATCACATGGGGTTGTCATCACTTCCGCATGTACCTCCTAGGAAGTCATTTCAAAGTCGTGACGGATCACAAACCCTTGTTATCCATCTTCAACAGCCCTACATCCCAAGCCTCAGCTAGGATTGAGAACTGGCGTCTCAAACTACAGTCTTTCAACTTTGAAGTGTTGTATTCAAGAGGTGACCTGAATCCAGCGGACTATATCTCAAGGCATCTTCAGGGTGATGCAAAGTGTGATCTTGTCGCTGAATCTGCAGAGCAGTATGTCAACTTTGTGATGTCTCAAGCTACACCTATTGCGCTAAGCAGAGAAGAAATTAGTGAAGCAACCAGAAAGGATGCCACTCTTCAAGAAGTAATGCGCCTCATCTCAACTGGCCAGTGGGATAATCTGAAGCCGGTGGAGGGAGTCGACCCAAGCACTCTTAAGGTATTTGCCAACATCCGTAGTGAGCTGACTTCAGTGGATGGTAACCTTGTGATTCGTGGAAGCCGCATAGTAGTACCCGATGCACTTCAGAAACGAGTGGTCGAATTGGCTCATGAAGGCCATCAAGGGCTAGTAAAGACTCGTAGCCTGTTACGTTCAAAGGTCTGGTTTCCAAAAATGGACAGCCTAGTTGATTCTATTGTGAAATGCTGTGTTCCCTGTCAAGTTGCCACGCCCAAGCCTTCCCGTGAACCTCTACAGATGACTCCGTTGCCCAATGGTCCCTGGGAACAAGTGAGCATTGACTTTTGTGAAGTTGCTGGGCACTATGTCCTTGTTGTAATTGATGACTACTCAAGATTTCCTGAGATTGAGGTTGTCCACTCTACGTCTGCTAAAGCGGTGATTCCTAAGCTTGACCGCATATTTGCTGCCTATGGTGTACCCCAAGTGGTAAAGTCTGATAATGGCCCCCCTTTCAATGGTAATGAGTTCGCACAATTTGCTAAGCATCTTGGTTTCAAGCACCGAAAGGTGTCTCCTCTGTGGCCTGAAGCCAATGGAGAAGTGGAACGTTTCATGAAAACCTTTGGAAAGATGCTACGTACCACTACTCACTGGAAGCAAGATATGTATCAGTTCCTACGCAATTATCGTGCCACTCCCCACTGTACTACAGGTGTTGCCCCTGCTACAGCCCTGTTTGGGAGGCCAATTAGAGTCAAGCTACCCAACCATGTCGTTGTGCCAAGTGGTGAAAGTCATGACCCTGTAACCATGCGCAGAAGAGATGCTCAGCAGAAACTCAGGATCAAGAGCCAAGCTGAGTCGAGGAGAACTGTCAAAGATTGTGACATTCAGGTCGGAGACACAGTACTAGTAAAGCAACCAAAGCGAGGAAAGCTGACAACGCCATATCACCCGACCCCGCTTACTGTTACTAAGAAGCATCACAGCATGCTGACAGCAGAAAGCGCCGACCGACAGGTCACGCGCAATTCATCTCACTTCAAGAAGCTTCTGGCTGATGATTCAACCACATTCAGAACCAGTCAGTCATTTGAACGAGAAGCAATTGACCTAGACACTGAGAGCAGCCCTGCTTCCTGTGTTCCAGTCTCAGTCCAGGAGTCCCCAGACTCACCGGTTGACCCTGCTGGAAATGCTGAAGTCCTGACTGAACCTGTGCGTCGAAGGTCTGCACGTGTGTCTGTGCCCCCAAAGAGACTCATCCAAGAAATTTGATTAGTGATGATCCGTTGATTTTAAAGTGATTTTGAACGTTTATTTGATGAATATTCTTTGGTTGATTTCAAAGTGACTCAGGCAGTGATTTATTTGGACATTGTATGAGAATTGTGAACTTTGAGCCTGTGAGAACATTTAGAAGTTGAACATTCAGTGGTTGAAGACTTTGCACAGGACTATGCGTGCATCTTCATGTTCAAATTTACTTCGACTAGGCTTGTTCTGTCGCATAGTATATGCTGTTACTGTTACCGTTACTCATTTCTCATTATTCCTTTGATTGTGCGATTGTTCTCAACCGTAGGAAAGGAGAAATGTAATGTTTAGCGTTACAAAGTGGCGTGACACGCCTTGCGTCACAGCAAAGCCTGCTGGGTAAAAACGTATGAATACATGTGATTCTAATATGGCCGATGTGTGGACTTTTGTGTCGTCTTCTGTGATATACCTCGTTTAAACATTACACAACGTAACTTTCAGCAGCACAAAACTACAGAAATTAATGGATTTCAGATGTTGACGTTTGGAATAAACAATGCTGACGGTCATAAAATGTCGGCGGAGCAACGCCATAGTGGCTCGATTATAAAATGTATTTAATAAATACTTGTTGTCTAGGTCAATATGCTTGACTGGCTTTTAGCGGATTAAAACCAGCACAAAATCATAAAATCTAGCTCCTATATTTACTGAAATATAGACATATTTGCCATTTGCAAGACTAATATAACTTAATTTCGGCAGAGGAAATCGGTGTTCCTTTCGTTTCGAATACAGTATTGTCTTCTTAGATTTCTTTTTCTTTCTTCGTGACTAACGCTGAAGCACTTTTCGTCAAACCTTCATCTGTAATAAACGACAACTAGTGTTTGAATCTAACATCTCCAAAGAACTCGAGGAACCACAATTTTCAGAAATTTTCCTCAGGGATCCTCTTTCCGACATACCACAAAGATTGCACATGAAAATTGCACGCTTTTTAAATTAGTGACAAGAAAAAAGCTAAATTGTAATTACCTGGGGCAAATTTAGGTTATCCTTTCCCTGGGATCCGCTCTCAAGTCTCTTGTCCTAAGTGTAAAAGATGTTATTCACAGTTTTTATTTCCAAGAAAATTACGTCAGCATATATTATGAATATTGTGTTGCCGGAATAAATTACCATCACATGCTTCCATGATAGACTCCACATTGATCAACGACGGACAAGATTACAAATTACAAGCATAATTTCCAAGCAGCTTGTGTAGACACAAAATGAATTCAAGTGGAACTTTTTCTGTATACGTAATTCACATCTACTTGCTAATTAATTTCACAGGTTGTTGTTTTCATATTACTTGCCAAGATAGGTTTCCAAGAAAATGACGTCATCACGACCGTAAACAATTGTTTTTTATTTCTTCTTGGAGAGAGCTGTGGCACAAAGCTACAACATAATTATGCTTTGGTTCTCAGAAAGTCGTCGTGGACAAGTGCGAATGGCTTTCTAGGAAATTCTGTTATGTTTGGCACAGGGGAGATGTGGGAAGGATGCGCGCCGCAAATTGCATAGATTCCTGGAAAGCCGTGTTCAACGATACGCATCATCTGGTGTAAAATGATCTTGCAATCACCTTTTCAGCTCATAAACCTCAAACCCACTCCACCTTTTCATTAGTATTCCTGCTTTCTTACCTTGCTTTTACATTTATAACGTTACAAATTCTACAAATTAAATCTAAAAATTAAGACGAACTTAACACTAAATTCTCTACTTTTTGTCAGTATGTCCTTGGTGCAAGAGATGTTGCTTTCAGCTATTTTTAACTAGTTAGCAAAAAGTCAAATATTGTGTTTTTAAGTTGTTTGTTCCTGTAACAGTGACATCAGTCATCATCTGTTTATGAGTATTTATCTTTATTTTGATCTAGATCATGTTGCCCTATTCACCTGATTCTCGTGCGTATGCACATGATTAACCAAAGACGAATAAAATTAGAACAACACAGCATAGAAATCAGGTTACGCAGGATCAGGAAGGGACGCATATCGCCAATACCCATCGCCTCCCTTGTTAAAGGTTGCTGTTTCCATAAAACCAAGATCTTGATGAAGATGATGTCGGTACAAAGTAAAAAACATGTTTTTTTTTTTTTGTTTTTTGTTTTTGTTTTTCTCGGAAACAGCTTATGGCGAAAACAGTATTCCTGATATTGAAAACACTGTTGACCTTACACAATGTGTGCCACCGATGACAGGTACGAGATTTCTGGGAAAATTCGCAAATTAGTTTGGGAGGGGTGGGGTGGAAAGTTGCAATAGCAGAAAGTAGCAATTACCGCCACCCCTCCCCCACCCTACTAGATGAATGAATTCTTAGAAAGACGTGTCAAGTGACCCGTAAGATTCTTGGAAAAACAATGGGAGCGAAAAACAAGGGAACAAAAATACTAATTCTACGTTGTTTGATCAGTCCTTGCAGTGGTCCTCAGACAAATATTGTTAATGTCGTAATCGGAGCGTTACTCAAAGATGCAGTCTACTAGCCATTATATTATAAACTTGCTGTACTTTATAAGAGCTAAACAGCTGGTTTTCACGATCGATTTGGCTTCCATTATAAAACTAACATATTACATTAATTTGTGATTTCTGCAGACTAATAGGGTTTCATGTGCCTTCATTTATTGCGTTTGCCCGATTTTCCAGAATCAAGGCAGATCCGTTGATGAGAAGAATAAGCTGAAAGTGACCAAAAACGACGAGAGGAGTCACAAAACACAAGGCACAGTGGATCTGTTTTAGCTTATACCCTCAAAAATTTGCAGCAGATGCGATGTACAAAAGCACAGAAGTGGGGCTCAAAACTCTGCAAACCCATAGGGAGAATCCATGATATTTTAAATCTAAATTAACTCTCAGCTAGCTAGGAAAGGTTCTATTCCGAGCAGCGGCATTGGTATCGCGCATAGAAAACCAGACACAGAGCTAGACGGCCAGTATAGAATGTGTTTTTAATCATCATTTGATTCATTCCCTAAACTAAACTACAGGACAGACAGTATTTTTATAGCCTCCCCATCACTTCCGTTTAAGAGGGAAAGTAAGAATCTCACGACTCGAATACTTAATAGCAAGAGCATTTCCTTAAATACTATTAAAGTTAACCCTACAATTGATGCTTTAGTCAGATGTTCTCTTTTGCAGAGTATCTTCCATAGCTTTAATTGCCCTTGTTTTCATGTTTGTCTGCTGCGGCCTGAGCACGCGGTGGAAATGTTCCTTTCTTTACTTCGCCACCATGTTTTTTCGCCTCGGAGCTTTGTATACGAGACGCTGCTTCTTTGGTCATTGGATTTTTCGGTTCTCCTCCAGTCTGCTGACCTCCTTCCTCCTCCATTCTTCAGAGTATGTTTTAGCAGCAAATTAACTAAAGAAATATGAAATTTGATGTTCATTTTCTGCACTAAAGGCTGCGTATATCTTACATGTAAACTTTGTGAGTGTGTTTATAAAGCAATACCTGACTGGCACTGTTGATAATAAAATCAAGCAATGCTAACGTTTCAAAAGCGATTAAAACGCACTGCCATTTCCATCAAGATATATGTCTGCTATTTCAAACACAAAACGATTTTGCCTCCTTCTGTTGATAGCAGCGAGTTCTCTTACATTGATGGAAGGTGCATACAGTTTTGCTTACCATTATAATAGTCTTCGGTTATTGCGGAATGGTCTGGCCAGGGTAGATACCTAACCTTTTCAGTCCGTCACATCGGCAGAAGTTAGCTTTAGTTTCTTGTTCGAGTACGAATTGCCGGGCCGGTTGATGTAAAAATTGTGGTTACAGTTAACCAAAGGCAAACAAGTTCCTGAAAGCCTTTTATATTTAGGAATAATTTGACTAACAGCCCATAAAAAGAAACCCGTTTAACTTTAAATAATTAGTCGATGAAAGGAAAAAATACAGTATTGTTACAGCTTTTTTAAAGAATCAAATCACATTTGTCAGTCTCTAACGACCATTTATTTTACTAAAGAAATTATAAATAGGAATTACCTTGAGTCAATTGAAGTCGATCGAATGTTTCCCACCTTCGATGTGGTGCCTTCTCGTTAATTGTACAGCCTGGTGGCAATACATAAACCCTTGTTTAAAAATAACTTTCTTAGAAAATGAAAGTGACGTCAACATATGAGTCATTTTCTCGAAAAAGATATTACAAAGTTCATGAACTGGGAGAAACAGATAGCACGAAGCATGGGTTTAAATTACGCTTCAAGCTCATCAATCTCCCGGCTTTTTCTATTCGGATTCGGAAAATCACTTTGTAAGGCTTGCCCAAATTTTTATTGTCTTCGGCGTGTAATGTCTTTTTGTGCTCGATTGCCGAGCTCAATCGAACCATAGTTAATCTAGGAACTGGTTAGAAACCCTGGAAATTTCAAAAGCAAGAACAGTGCATTCGCAATAGAGGTTGAATCGACCGTGACCCTGCACAATCTTCTGTTTTGGTTCACAAGTTACTTGCGAATAAATTAGTCGAACCTTTTGATTTGTTATCCTGCCGAAAAGAGAATGTTTTTGTGCAGGGTCAAGGCCAAAAAAACGAACAAAAACATGAAACAAAGAAACTTGTCGAATTTCATAACCATCCACATATACTAACTATGATCGAACCCAACAGTTTGACCAAGTGCGATTAATCGAGTTTTCGATTCGGTTCGAGACTTCGAGTAGTGACGTCGGTGTGACTTAAGATATTTAACAGGGAGTTAGTACCCTTTATACATAAGAGACAGATTAGATAGTTACCGTTTTGGCAGAGTATTAGACGAGATACATTCAGTATATTTTTATCAAAATTTTATTTTTCCTATCTAAATAGACGTGACAATTCCGAAAAATAGAATAATCACTTGCTCATTTTATTGCAATTGTTGTAGCAATAGTCACTTTGGTATTAGTATTTCAGTCTTGTTTATAAATTTTGTGATTCTCAATAGTAGAGTAAGAAACAGAATTAAGTTCACTCGACCTTTTCATTAGTATTCCTGCTTTCTTACCTTTCTTTCATACTTATAAGGTTACAAATTCTACAATTTCGGAAAAAAAAGGTAAACTAAAAATTAAGACGAACTTAACACTAAATTCTCTACTTTTTGTCAGTATGTCCTTGGTGCAAGAGATGTTGCTTTCAGATATTTTTAATTAGTTACCAAAAAGTCAAAATTGTGTTTTTGTTTCTGTGACAATAACATCAGTCGTCATATGTTTATGAGTATTTATCTTTATTTTTGATCTAGATCATGTTGCCCTTTGCTATCGCCTGATTCTCGTGATCAGCTGAAATGTGCCGTGCGTATGCACATGATTAACCCAAGACGCATAAAAATAGAACAGCACAGCACAGACTTCAAGTTACGCAGGATCTGGAAGGAACGCATATCGCTTATACCCATCGCCTCCCTTGTTTAAGGTTGCTGTTTCTATAAAACCAAGATCTTGATGAAGATGATGTCAGTACAAAGTCAAAAACATGCTTTTTTTTTTTCTCGGAAACAGCTTATGGCGAAAACAGTATTCCTGTTCTTGGAAACAATATTGACCTTACACAATGTATGCCACCGATGACTGGAACGAGATTTCTGGGAAAATTCGCTCATCAGTTTGGGAGGGATGGGGTGGAAATTGTAATAACAGAAAGTAGCAATTACGGCCGCCCCTCCCCCACCCACTAGATGAATGAATTCTTAGAAACACGTGTCAAGTGATCCGTAAGATTCTTGGAAAAACAATGGGAGCGAAAAACAAGGGAACGAAAATGCTAATAGGCCATTTCCGAGTTCATGTCTGCCTCCTCTTCAAAGCGAGTCTAAGTGCGAAGTTTTTGTTATGAAAATTAGTTTTCATTCATATGTAAAGTAGAACTAATTACCATCACAAAAACTTCGCACTTAGACTCGCTTTGAAGAGGAGGCAGACATGAACTCGGAAATGGCCTATTCTACGTTGTTTGATCAGTCCTTGCAGTGGTCCTCAGACAAATATTGTTAATGTCATAATCGGAGCGTGACTCAAAGATGCAGTCTACTAGCCATTATATTATACACTTGCTGTACTTTATAAGAGCTAAACAGCTGGTTTTCACGATTTGGCTTCCATTATAAAGCTAACATATTACATTTTGTGACTTCATTTATTGCGTTTGTCCGATTTTCCAGAATCAAGGCAACTCGGTTGATGAGAAGAATACGACGAGCGGAGTTTGAAAACACAAGGCACAGTGGATGTGTTTTAGCTTATACCCTCAAGAATTTGCAGCAGAGGTGATGTACAAAAACACAAAAGTGGAGCTCAAAACTCTGCAAACCCATAGGGAGAATCCGTGATATTCTTAAAATTGTGAACTCACTTCTAAATTAACTCTCGGCTAGCTAGGAAAGGTCCAATTCCAATAATTTCGCCAATTCCGAGCAGCGGAAAACTAGACTGAGAGCTAGACTACCAGTATAGAATTTGCTTTTTTGAAATCGTCATATAATCCATTTCCTAAACTAAACTACAGGACAGACAGTATTTTTATAGCCTCCCCATCACTTCCGTTTAAGACGTAAAGTAAGAATCTCACGACTCGAATACTTTCAAAATGATCATAGCAAGAGCGTCCCCTTAAATACTATTAAAGTTAACCCTACAATGG
>OX419343.1:11311878-11331878 GCA_948470475.1 Galaxea fascicularis | reverse complement strand
AGAATTTAGGCAACGGATTCCCGTTCGCCTCGAAGTACGTTTTACTTTTACCACTAATTGGAGTTGTGAATAAAGATAGAAACAGAAAATATTATTTTATACTGAATAATCAGTCACGAGCCAAACGGACGAAAGCTGACATGAATTTGTCATTATCTGAATGACTTGTCCTTTTCTTTTCTCCTTTTTTTCGATTACGTATATTCCTGTTTTTGTTTTGTTTTTTTTGTTTTGCTTTCTCTTGAGTGTTTGCTTGTTTGTTTGTTTTATTTTTTTTTACTTCATCCTAGAGTTAATCGCTCACGATTTCAAGCCCTTCTCGTGGTCAGTGGCATGCCAAGAATAACATTTCTATTTTTCATGAAGTAATGCGGGACAAATTCTAGAGAGGATAAACAATGAACCATAAAAATTCAACTAAAACCACCCGCCCAATCCATCTTAAGATGCACTCATCTTCCACGCCCCCTTGGGTCACCACTGCCCCTACCTCGGCCGCCCCTTCCCCGCTCACCCCTGCCCCGGTCCCCTCTTCCCCGATATCCCATGCCTCGGTAACCCCGACTTCGATCCCCCGATTCGGTTTGTCTCGATCTAGTTCTTCTGTCCCAGCCTTTGTCAAAAGAACCCGAAACCCGCGGGTCATTAAACGTTCTGGGGTCGCTAAGCCGTGCGTCCGTGCTATCAGTTTTCAGTGAATGTCTTCTATGAGTTACAGTATGCCATGAACCATTTTCAGCATTCTGAACATGAACACTACTGCTGCTTTCTTCCCCGCTACGCGTCAAACGATCACAACTGTTACATTCACCAGTCGACCCTATGCTACCCAGCTCTTGAGATTTTCTTTGCTGAGCTCGCTTTTTCGAAGACGAAGAACCACTGCCCGATTTCGACGATGTCGGCACAGTTCCTTCAGAGGCAGTTGTGCGCTCATTTAACACTCTGCTGTCCTGAAAATGAGGGCTTCTGGCCGCGAATTTCGAGTCACTAACACTCCTTTGATAGTTCGGATCCCACTTCCTCCCTCCTCGCTCTCCCCTCCCTCTTCGTCCTCTGCCTCCCCAGTCTCCCCTTCCTCGTGCTCGCTGTTGGGGTTGATTCGTTCTTGGTTCTTGCGCGGTGCCAGGCGAAGAGGCGGAGGGAGAGGATGAAGAGCGCGGCTTAGAGCCACTGTCGGAGATCCAGCTCGCATCCCAGTTTGGCGAATGGCCTGCAAATTGTCAATAAAGACAATCATGGTGGTTGTGTAATGAGCACCATTCATAGTTAATGTCGCTGGAATAATATTATATAGTGCTGATTAGTGACAGTTCGAGTGAATGGGTCTGTTCTCCCTGTGCTGATGCAGTGATTACTCTAATGTAAGTGAGGTGGGAACGGGGGAGTCACTCTCCGGAAGCAGTTTGGTGAATGGCCTGCAAATTGTCAGTGATGACCATTATGGTGATTCTCTGATGAACACTCCTCATAGTAAACGTTACTGGAATGGTATTACATCGTGCTGATGAGTGACCAGTTCGAGTCAATGGGATTGTTATCCTCATACAAGGCTTGCTGTAATATGAGTAGGGGTACAAATACCAAAATCGCTTCCCGGAATGAACTGGCATTATCACCAACATTCTCACATCGCATGCGACCTTACTTTCTTCAAACGATCTGTCATGGGTGCATGAGCACACCCAGTAAGCTTCAAATTTTTCCGCACTACAAAGCTGCTCTCACATTTTGTTTTTGAGACGCTCAGCAGAAAAACTAATCCGCGGCACCAGCGATTAGCTATGCTGTTTACATTAAAAACGATTCATTAAAAAGACCTCGCGTTTACGGATAGGCTTCAAGTCATCTGAACCTGCCTTAAAACAATTAAGGGTATGCACCAGTAGGAATTTGACTACATACCTTTGTGAGAGAGAGCCGGAGAGCCGGCCGAAACATTCCATAGCGAGCTGCTAGACAAACTTCTCACTGGTGAAGCGTTAGCTGATGGAGTAACTCTTGGATGACACCTCGCAGGCATTTTAGGTGGACTGGAGGGACCGTTCAAGGCCACCTTTTGAGCCCAGGTAACTGGAAACGGATCGAGGCTCTCCGATTTGGGGCGAATTGCATTCAGTAATGGCTGTGGACGATTGGTGACGGATGAGCGTCTCGAGCTTGTAGACTGGGAACATAAAGCATAAGCCACGGAAAGGTCAATAGAACTGAACTAAATGGTGACGTCACTGACTTCTTGTAAGTGAGAGGTAACTCAAGTGAAGAGCAAATACGTGACGGAAGAATCGATGATGATCATCATCATCATTGCTACCATTATTATTACTGGTGGTGTTATATGGTTTCATTCTCCCCATTCTACCCAAGAGGATAGTATCACCATTCGACACATGCCCAAGCTACAGCTGCGACAAAAGGCAGCGAATACAGTGCAAACTCGATTTAATCTGACAACGTGCGAATGGACTGAGAAAACTGGTTCGTTATGTCGAGGGTTCGTAAGATCGCAAACATCAGTTCAAGAATTTACGGGAAAACAACCAAAATGTTCCTTATGTCGAGATAACGAGGTACAGTAAATAACTGTTTCGCAATGATGTTACTTTGATGTTACTTTAGAGAGCATTTCCAGCGGATCTAAACGATAAAATACCACTTCTGTAACAACTCAGTCTGCATGAAGCGACAGCTTACTGTACGTTGCTTAGTAAGGTACTGAAAAGAAGTTCGTCACGGGATCAATTGATTCTATTGCTGCCGGTTGTCTGTTCTGATTTCATATTTTGTCGCATGTTGACATTGATTCGTTATATTGGGATAGATTTTTCATTTGGGTTTCCGAATTGTGTTCTTTATAACGATGACTTCGTGATATCTACAGGTTCTGTTCCCTGCTTTCTACTATAAGTTTGGCCGGGCTGAAGAACATCGTTATACCAAGGACTTCGTTATATCGAGGTTCGTTCGTTAACTACAAACCTCTTATTAACCGAGTTTGAGGTCCGTACTGTAAGTTACGGACCGAGTTTTTTCCCGTTCGCTTATGGCCCAAGCGCGAAGCGCGCGGGACAAATCAACGGGAAAAAACGAGGATCCGTAACTTACAGTACGGACCGAGAAAACGAGGTTAGTAAGATATTTATTATATCTTTGAGGTTAATCGGGCGCGTGGGAAAGGAAATTTTCAAATTTAGCGGGCCGTGCAGTAAAGTACGGCCCGCAAAATTGACCATTTAGAGCGTGCGTACTAACTGAGAGATATAATATAGTCAACTCTTACTGTTCCCCTCTTTCCTTTGAACATTTTACGGTCAATCGCGAAAACATCACCAAAAATGAGATTTCGCAATAGAACTTTATTCGAAACATGCCGCCTCGTTCAAATAAAATCTCTCTTTTTTTCTTTTCGAATGTATCCAGAAATTGATCGGAAATAAGTTGAGTGCCAACTTTACAGCATGCAGCTTCTTGATTTAACAAGGGAAGGGGGCTTACTGTGGGGTGCACTTACCGTAGTAACAGGAGACCCAGGAGGGGTGGGTGATTCTGAGTGGATGGTATCCAAGCGATTGGCTGCCCTAGCACTGGATCCCGCAGACTGCTTTAAAGTCAATTGCACAGTCTTAGTGACTGTTGACCCCATCTCCTGAAGCACCACGGTATGAACATGTTTGGTGTTTCTAGGCTTTTTCACATCACTCTGATAATAACCAAAGATAATAAACATAAGAAAGACATTGACTCAGGGAATTTGGAGACAATTTGTTCGAAACTGTCCACAGCATCTGACAAAGCTTGCTAGAGTATAAAAAAAAACAATATACAGCGAGTTCTCGGAGGAGAGGTCAAACGATAATTAGTTTCAACTAGTAATTTTGCTGATGTGAGTGAGAAGAATTTGCTGTCCATTTTCACCCTACCTATCTACAGTCAACACTTATTCATGTGCACCAGTCAAAGGTCTGTTTACAAATTCGCACTTGTTTCTGGCGAGTGCATAGCGACTGTTGGGGATCGGTGAAGGAGCAACTAGAATTTTTTCACACTTCAGTTGAGACCTGGTCCAGTTAAAAGCTCTGGATAACGGACATAGTGAGAAAGATTTGAAGCAGTGCGTCAGTATTGGCCAAAATGCATAATGTATAATAAATGTCGAGGTGAGCATGAGGGTGTACGCGAAAGCGTGCGCATTCCAGAAGACCCATGAAACAATATTTTTTCCGCTGCTGCCATTCGAACCTCCTACTGCTCCCTAGCCAAGAAAAAAAATGTCAAAATATTCTAGTCTACCCACTGTATATAGGGAAAGGAAGAGCTGCGCTTGACATTTCTCCGTGTGAACAGATTGAGCTAAGGCGACAAGCACTGCAAATTCATAAACCAGCAACAGCTGCGGCTGTTCAAACGAAAACTTCTCGAGGTTGGAAAATACTACCCCTAAGAAGAACAACATCAGCGAGATCCAAGGCTCTTTCTGCTCGCACTAACTTCCACCCTACATCTGGCTAATCCTCCCCTCCCCACCTCCTTCCTTCCCTCCAGTGGAGCCCGCTTTTTACCTCATAATTAACGACACATTCGACGATAGGCGCTGATCCTACCGTACTGGTTTGCCAGCGGTCCATCACGTATGGGGGCTGGGGGGAAATGAGTAAGTAGGTTAGCACTACTGACTAGCTGGCAATATAGAGCTGGTGGGAGACGAGAACTAACATAAAAAAATCTTTTAACCTTTTTAAACACATCCATGATTTGGGCATGCGGCGCGATGTAGGATGAGAGCAAGTGTCAAATTATTACTGGTCCTTTAAAAAGTTAAAACTTTATATAAAACGAAATGCATGAAAAAGAAAGTTAAAGAAAGCAGAATTTTGGGACATCTTTTGAAGGCGTGAACTTTTGAAATTTGGTGGTGTTGGTAAATTGCATTATATACAAGTACCGTAGCTTGAACAATGACCCAATTCGATGATTAAAACCCTTAAAGTGCATCTAACGCCAAATTATTTTTTCCCTCAAATATATCTTTGCACCTGTTCGAAACACATTGAGCCTTTTTGCACCTTTTTAAACCAAATCTTGACTATTTATAAGCTATCATAAAGTTACGAGTCATCTGTCCCACGACCGAGCTAGTAAGGGGCATGGGTCTATTCCTTACATGACGTCACAAACTGCTTTGCATGCATTTTTAAGACTTAATGCAATGCAAACCAGTTTGTGACATCATGTAAGGAATAGACCCATGCCCCTTAAAGCTCGGCCATGGGACAGATGATGGCTAGATTTCGTAACTTTTACAGCCTATAAAGAGTCAATATTTGGTTGAAATAGACGGAAAACGGCGCACTATGTTTCACACAGGTGCAAAGATTTATTTAAGCGAAAAAAATATTTTGGGGTTAGGTGCATTAATATCCTGCACAACCCAAAAAAAATGCACTACTGGCAGATTACGAGCATGCATATGAACAACAGTCTCCTAACAATAGGCGTAAATGGATGGTACAGCTTACCTGATTAAGGGTTTGAAGGTCGTTCGACGACTTGATCAGAAATGACACGCTCTGCCAAGGGAGCAGAGACGAACAAAAAGTTAGTACACATTTGAAGTGAGGCTCGCGCTAACAACACAGAAAAATTAAATACTTGCCTTCACAAGGAGCAAAGCTGCTTCTTCGCCATCTATTTCCATGAACATCTTCCACTTGTGCTCCTGTCGAAGGACAAAACCTTTTACTTACGATATCCAATCAACAGCCAAACACCCATGCAAAGACAAACAAAGCAAAAAGAGCTAGAGATTTAGTCAATCTCTAGTCAATAACGATCTAGTCAATAACGAGACCAACGCGTGCCCCAATTATATGGTATAGGAAATTGCACCAACTCGAGTACAAATTGTGATCAATAGGTACGAGTGATTTTGAAAAAAGGCGACTTCAATTTGAGAACTTTTTACGAGTACCTATTAATCACGAATAATTGTACGAGAACGTCGTGCGATTTTTTTATTTATAGTTCGCTCAACAAAACTACGAATTGTATAAGGTTGCTAAACTTGTAAATTATCATTTGTGATAAATTAGTCCAACAAATCATTCCAGAGAATGGTAACTTCAGCTGATGCGCCTTTTTGTTAAGTTTCACCAGTCAGGTTTAAATTTGCAACGTTTGGTTGTTCTCAGGCGCCGTTGCCACGGAAACTTAATAGGAGTACTATTTGGGATTAATTGTACTGTTCCCGACCACTCAGAATTGAATGTTGAATGTGCTATAAATAATTATATACATTATAAATAGTGTATAGAAAGCCATATTTCTTAAGTGGGAGCACCGCTTCAAACACACTTTCCAGACAGGGAGTGCGTTGCTCTGTGTGTCGCGTTCGAGTAGAGGCAAAGGAAACATGGCCAACATGTAATTACGTCACTGCCTTAAGATGTGATAAACTACACTGATTTATTCAAAGGACTGTGTAATCCTCGTGTTTTGATTTTTTTAAGTGTAGATACACGAATGACGTAATGAGCCAAAGAAGGTAAAAAAGAAAACAATGTATCAACAAATAGATTCCAACAGATTCCACAACCACAGAGCAACACACAAGAAGCATCCTCTGCTTACCTTTGTTGATTGTCCCATCCTACAGTGATTACCGAACAACAAAATCAGAGACTGCTGTTGTTGCTGTTGGTTGTTGGGGCTGCCGTTCGTTAACACGTACCCATTCTGCAACCGGAAAATTAAAAGCGATGTGTATCATAAACGACTGAAATTCCGCAAGATTAACCTCGGTAAAGAATCAAGAAGTTACTTGGAGAGTATAAGGTGCTACGCCGAAAGCTGTCGTGCCCGAGGCGTCAATCAAGTAGGATGGTAAGATCCGTGCAAAAGATTTACCTTATAGTAGAATTAGCGTTCACAATGTTTGTTTTCTAAATTATCTAGTGTAGTCACCAAGTTGCAGTTTCTAATTCACTACTTGCACTAAAAAGAAGTTGATTTTCGGCAAATGTAGGAACTACAGGGAGACAGCTCAGCAAGGTACTCGGCGAAATCATCTAAAATGACTTATTACAAGTACATGTGGAACGTAAACTAGTTGGAATGACCCACTTGAAAACAACAACGTGAGTTGAAGGTTCTGTGTTTTGTTTTTAACATTAAACCCGGTAATTGGAGAGGTTTTCAGCCGAATGCCATGACAACCAAAAGGGCAAAAACGAACAGCTCTATGAGCCAATCAGAATTCGAATACAAATAACAGGTGCAAACCGCGGGAAAAAGAAGGCAAGAGGTCACGAGGCATGGTTTGGCTGCTCATTGGTTTAACAGCTTGAACGTAGCTACCAGTAACGCATTGGTGCCGAGCGAAACCAGAGCAACGAAGATTTCGTTGCACACTCAAATTCAAATCGATCTAAGTAGTGAAAAAATGCTACTCTCTGAGGTACTCTCTGACCTCTCTGAGGTCCCTCCTAGTATAGTCATTACTGTCTTAGGAGTACCATGATTAAAGATTAAAGATTAAAGATTAAAGGTACAGCAAAGCAGTTAACTAGGCAATACCTGAGACTGTAATGGAGGAAAGTGCATCATTGCTTCGCTTTCTGAACGTAGATGCATAATTTGTTCCTGTGGAGGCAAACAGAAAGAAATTCAAATTACTTACGCCATTATTTTGGCACTCTATGCAATAAACAAATAATCAATCAATCAATCAATCAATCAATCGATCAATCGATCAATCGATCAATCGATCAATCGATCAATCGATCAATCAATCAATCGATCAATCAATCAATCAATCAATCGATCGATCAATAAGTCAATCAATCAACCAACCTTATTTACCTTCAGCAGTTTTAATTTATAGCACAAAGGCTGGAAACAAATAATTCAAATAAACTAATAAATACCTCTTTTTTGTTTGTTTTTTTTTTTTGAGGAAATAAAATTGCTATGAATGGCGCTGAAGTAAAGAAAAAAACTTTCGTTGAATTTGGCCATTTCATGTTCTTGTTTTGGAGACGATAAATTGGACAGGAGCAAAATATACAGTGTAACGCCCATGCAGAGTGATTGTTGTTGCTCATATGAAGCCGCCGCTTTAGCTACCTTATGTTCAACGCAAATTTGCGGACAGGAGAAAGCAATGACAACAGTTCCTCTCCTTCTGAAGAAGCCTCGGTTTTGTCTTCTTATTTGTTTAATCTATATTTTTTGTTTTGGAGTTCTGTTTACTAAAAGATTTACCATCAACTCAATCCGAAGTCCAAAGGATTCCATTCCAAGTGCTTTCAAATTCTCCTCAGTAAGCAAAACGAGCCTGCAAAATGAAACACGATCTTTAACAAGTACTTTAAATAGCTGTCAGTGATAGGATTTTAGCTGGGGGGAGGCCATTAAATTTTTAATGGCGCGGGATGTATAAACTATCGAAAGGACAATTTACCTATCAAACAAACAAACACGCGCAAAAAAGTTGCACCCTTGACGCACTGAAGATCGAGACAACCCGTGGACTGACTGATTGGAAGTGAATGTTTGGTTGCAGGCCGGACATGAATTACAATAACTTTTGGTGAACACTAATCAAACTTACAGGTTCTTTCTTTTATCTAAACCATCCATAGTATGAAGTTAGAACATTATCGAGCAGGCAAAAAAGTCAGATGAAGCGGATTACAAGGGGCAAATATCTGGAGAACAATGTAAGGAAACTGGAATTCACACATACACTGTACTATACACAAGCTGTATCAACATTAACTTACTGACTGACTCACTGACTCACTGAATCACTGACTCGTTGTCTCACTGACTGACCAAGTGACCCACACTCACTCGTTGACTTTGTACTTTACGTCTGTGAGCCCAGTTTGTGACTGCTTGAGTTGATCAATAAGGGAACGTTCTGTCTCTCAGGTTTAAGGGGCTATAATCAATTTAAACATTCATTTAATAAGCCACGCGGCTGACTAACACTGTATGACTGGTAAAAGAGTTGCATCTACATGTACATTTCCAGTATTTGTACATGTATTATAAGTACCAGACAAGGTTTCATGTTTGACAGACTGACCTTCGACCAGTGATATGGTTGTCCAGAAACAATGGCACGTACATCAACAAGTCTTTGTGCCCACCTGAGTGAATTAAGAGTGCAACGTATGTTACTTTTTATTAATAAAAACCAAAACTATTTACGATCGACCCTTCATATAACCTGCATTTAATAGCTGATTTATAAACAGCCCTTTTCATTGCCATAAGTGAAATTTCATTTGTTTAGAATAGGGTCATAATAACTGTAAAATTTCACAGAATTTTGACATCACTTTCACATTCTTCGGATAACAATTTACAGGGTTTGTACAGAGTTTTGGTTGTTAGCATTTTTTCAAAATGCTAATTTCTTTTCTTTTCCAGACTCAAGTTTAGTATAGGTAATAGCATGGTTTTAAAGGATATTTGAGATAAAAACCCAAGACTCGTACGTCAAAACTGTCCAGCAAAGCGGCGAGTGATATTTGGAGAATTTGGAAATATAAGGGGCAGTATTTATCCCAATTATCCTGCAAAAACCATGCTCTAACTGTTTAGACTACAAGGCAAATGATCTCATCATACAGTAAAATACCTTTTCTTGAAAAATGTAAACACCTTAGAAAAATCAGTTTACACCATTTTTCCTATCCTATTGGGAACTTTGAGTGACCCAATCAAAATAAAGTAGCAACCAATGTTAAGGCAGGCAGCAGACCTTTTGCCAACCAAGTACTACAAGTGTGTATCAACTAATTCTTCAATGCTTCAAGTTTCCTATTTATTTCTTCCTCTATGGACATCAGCTCTCCTCCTTTCTCCTGGGCACTTCGCCCCATTGCATTTGACGTAACTTTCCCAGTTGACTCTGTCTTTTCAGCAAGGTCATCAGCTGACTTGAACAGTGCCTCAATGTCTGATTTCATCCTTTTCGTTTGGTCTTTCAAATCATTCAGTTCATCAAGGAATGCTTCCCTTTTCTGCCCTCTCCTTTGCTCCACATTCTTTCTTTTCTCTTTATCTATAGGTATGTTTGGAACCTCTGTCTTGCAGAACTTGCACTGGCTAGGAGTTCTTTATTCAGTGATACTTTGGTGACCCCTCCAACATTGATGAGATGGTCTTTGATCACTCTCTGGGCAATCAAAGTTTGGTCAGCCACATTTTCAAGATAGATTTTCTTGTTGATTGAAAATCCACGTTTAACTGACACTTGTCCATGTGATAGGAGCAGAAGTTTTCTGGTTAAGTAGCACAAATCAGCCCACACATTAGCATTGGCCATGCTGTCATAAAGAAGCTCATCCAAGCGTGACTCACCAACAATGAAGGACTGAAAGTCGGGATTGGCTGACTTCACTCATGCTTGAAATAACTATTGCCTTGTCACAAACAGTTCACTTCACTTTTGTTCTTGATTAAGGATCGGCTGCAATCCAGCTTGGCAGAGAAAACACACTTCCCCATTTTCAAAATGAAAGTAAAATACTGAAATATTTAATGATTATTAATGATGGTAAGGTGTAATATGCCCGTGAGAATGATGATATGCTAGTTGCTTGACAACGGGCGAAAGGACAACTGAAAAGCAACTAGCATATCATCATTCTCACGGGCATATTACACCTTACCATCATTAATAATCATTATCATGTCTGAATTGCATTTACATTGTCGAGCCCGCAGACCACAGTGGGGCACTTTGCATAAGAACCTAGATAAACAACCTAGCTCACCAGGGGTTCCTGTAGCTCAGTGGTTAGAGCATCTGACCGGTGTTACGGAGGTTGTAGGTTCGATTCCTGCCTGGGACTCTGATTTCTTTTCAGTTGTCCTTTCGCCTGTTGCCAAGCAACTAACTGAAATATTTGATTGATATAAACCTCCAGAAATGCGGAAACCATGTTTGTCCCATGATGCACTGTTCACATAAAGTAACCATGAAGCAATGCTGGTGTAAGGGAGATCTGAGAGTTCTCAGTCTGTGATTGAATGTTTTCACCAAAGACGAAATTTTAAATAAGATTTGACTACAGTTACCTGAAAAAAATTAATTCACTTCGTAATATAACACTTGTTTCAGTTTTCAAAAGAAAAAATTCTCCGGACTTTTTACCATTTTTCCAGACTTTATTTTCCAGACTTTTTCCAGGTCTAGAAAACTAGTTTGCAAATTTCCAGACTTTTTCAAGAATTAAAGACTCTGTACAAACCCTGAATTTAGGATATCTGCTGGAAATAGAGTTAAATTTCCAATGTTACTGGCTTTCTAAAGACACATTTATCGACTGCCCCAACATGACGATGGCAGTCTAAAAGGGCTACTAACAAATAAATGCCAATTTATAGCCACAATTTTCTCCACAATAAGATAGCACAAAAGAAATATATTAATCAATCAATCAATCAATCATTTGATTGACTAATTAACAATTAACTAATAATTGACCACATGGGAAGGTCAAAGTACAGCTGCAATGTCCCACCAATACCAAAGGGATTAAAAGAGATAACAATGAAAATAAATTAACATGAAACAAATACATGTATGTATGACACTTACTATTCTGTGCAACTTGTTGCAGCCACAAACTCTGAAATAAGACAAAATATTAATATATGTTTGTTGATAATTGTCAAGGCAGTGAAGATGATTATCAGGTACAGGTGTGACTAGTGGTGTGAAAAATACACACAGAAAAAAACAAAACAAAATATAATTATACATTATATAAGTATTAAGAAATTATTTTTACCACATCATTCTGTGTCCATGCATTTACATCATGCTTGTTAAGGACCTAAATGAAAAAAAAAGTACCAAATTTAATACTAATACTCAGACTACTCATAATCACAAAAATACATAATGTACTAAGAAAAAAGTTCACATGGTAAATTACTTGAGGATATAATGTAAATGAACAATAAGCTAATTTATTATATATCTCAGTTACATGTAGTATGCGTGCTGTGATTGGTCAATTTTGTGGGCCGTATTCTTCTACAGTGTATATGGTTCACTAAATTTGAAAGTTTCCTTTCCCATGCGCCAATTAACCTCAGAGACATAATACATCTTACTAACCTTGTTTTCTCGGTCCATACTGTAAGTTAGAGATCTTCATTTTTTGCCGTTGACTTACTGTATGGCCCGTGCACTTTGTGCTTGGGCCATAAGCAAAGAGGGAAAAACTTGATTCGTAAATTACAGTATGGACCTTGGACTCGGTTAGTAAGAGGTATGTATGTCTCTAAAAAAATCAAATTTATTTAAGCTCAATAGCGTGAGGAGTGGTTGCCCAATCTCCGAGTCAGGGCCTCATGTATTAAACGTTCGAGCATTCCAGATCGAATTGGAATTTAGAAGTGTTGGTTTTTGAGGAGAGGGGAAAACCAGAGTACCCAGAGAAAAACCTCTCGGAGCAGAGCAGAGAACCAACAACAAACTCAACCCACATATGACACCGAGTCTAGGAATCAAGCCCGGGTCACACTGGTGGGAGTTGAGTGCTAAAGTGTACATGTATCACCACTGCGCCATCTCCTCCCCTTTTAATTTTCAAAACATTGCAACAGCAGTAACAAAGATAAAAGTGAAGTGAGTAATGATTAAACTAATGAAGTTGAATACCTTGGAAACTGATTGCTGCTCATTCATTTCTTTTTCTTTTTCAAGAAGTCGCAGTTCTCTCTACAAGAAAGATCAGAAAAGATTAATAAGTTGTTTCTAAACGTAGAAACTGGCCATAACTTTAGAAACTCGTACTTGATGATGTAATGCAAATCACACTATTATGAAGTAACTTACTATATTGATAAGTAGTACACCTCTATCATGCACAATAATGGAAGGGGGGGGGGGGGGGGTGGAAGTGACTTAAAAACCAAGCAACGAACAAGAAACAGTCAAGAGATGTGCAGACAAATAAAAAAAATGGTTTGGTACCTCACGCAAGTCTTTCTCTTTTACAGTCAGATCCTTTTCTATTTTTTTCAGTCTGTTAAGTGTTGATTCAATCTCATTGCTGAAACATAACACATGTAGTTATTGACAGAACGCCCTTTGATTGGTTGTTTCTGGCCATAACTTTAGAAACTTGATGAAGTAATGCAAATCACACTATTTTGGAATTACACCATACATTGAACATAATCAGTAACCACAACTGAGTGTGCAGCACATCTAAGTACATGTAATTACCCATATTTGCATTAGAGCAGTTTTCAATAGAGCAGTGAAAGTACATTGTAAATTGCATCTGCTTTTGCTCCACTTTGCTCTTTGATTGGTGGACAAAACTCACACCACTTTCTCAGCCAATGAGAAACAAAACAAAAAACAAACGCAAGTTGCACACGCACATTTTCTGGTGCTTGGTGCCTGTTGCATGTAACTACTTCAAATTCTGATTGGTTTACTGAACTGTTTTTGTCTCTTGTATAAGTATAAGTATATACAGTTGTATATGTACATGTTCCAGTAATAATAAATTATGTCGAAATTTTGAGACTGTCTTTGTTAGTCTCACCTCCAGACCTTTTTCTGTTCTATAAAGGAGTCAGTCTCGTGCTGTAGAGAAACTGAAGAAAAAAGTGCCTGTTATGAATAACTGAATTTATGGTGTTATAAGCAATCTTAATACAACACTGTATAAACCACAACATGAATGTAGTGAGGTCTAACAAATGCAATAATATTATTTTGTGTCTTTACCATCTCCATCCATTGACTTCAGCTCTTTCAGTATTTCACTGAAATTTGGACGTTCCTATTCAGAAAAAAAAAAGGGTGGCTTGCTGATAGTTCATGTCCATACAATTAATTAAAATAATTAATTAAAAAAACCAGTAGACAAAGGAATAAACAAAAACAATAATAAATGATATTAAAACTGATCAAACTGACCGATGCCTCACTGCATTTAACCAGCGTTATTTGTACACATGGGGAATAGCTTTCAGCAAGGACAAAATGATGTGGGGAGATATGGGGGAGCAGGGTTGGCGCAGTGGTGAGAGCACTCGCCTCCCACCAATGTGGCCCAGGTTCGATTCCTGGACTCGACGTCATATGTGGGTTGAGTTTGTTGTTGGTTCTCTACTCTGCTCGAAGAGGTTTTTCTCCGGGTACTCCGGTTTTCCCCTCTCCCCAAAAACCAACACTTCCAAATTCCAATTCGATCTGGATGCAGGACCTCCCTGAAAACCACTTTGCGGTGAGTGGAGCTTCCTGGGTAAACATCATCAAATAAAAAAAAAACAGAGGTGCAATACAAATGCTAGTGTGCAATAAAGTGTACCTTTGGATCTGCCAGCCAGCATTTCCTCATTAAGTTAGCAAACTTTTCCGGACAACTGGTTGGTATGGTCAGCCTCTAAGAAAAAATCAACCAGAGGTACCTTTGATTGTTTGCACACAAATTCTGCCGTCATCGAAATATGCACTGTATAGATCTTCTAAAATTAATAAACACGACAGTCTCCAGTAATGTACAATGAACAAACTGAGGACACGTACAAAGAGATCAAATTGACAATATCCAAGCATTTTCTTTTCTTTCCCTTTAGTTGGATTAAACTATTGATTTGAACAATACATAATAATTTATTAAGGATACTGGGGATAAGACTGACCAGAAAAAAATACTTGTACACCATTTAGCCTTCTTCATGTATTTAGCAAAAAAGACAAACAACCTCACAACAAAATTGACTTTTGGATTTTTGAAATCCCGATTTGGACTGGTGTTTCAATTTCAAATTCTGAAAGGGATACCACTTGCAGGTTTATGAAAAAAAATAGATAAGTAAAAATAAGCCAAGATAAAAAAATAAAGCAAAACCAAAAAAGTGGACAAAAACAACTTTGAAGGACATAACAGGTTATTGTAAATAGTGGTAGACAAGGGTATTTTTCTTCAGAATATTCGTAAGATCTTTTGTACCTCGCCATTAACCACCACAAGCCAAGCAATCTGAACTCCGAGGAGCCCTTTGAAGGGCACTTCTTGGGTTAGCATCTCCCACAACACCTGACAATTGATAGAATTAACAATGATTATTTTTTATTTATACTGTACATCAGTGATGACTAATAATTACAGTACTGTGAGGTTTTTCAAATTATTGTTTTTTTTGTTCCAGCTTTCTACAAACAGTGGACTATAGATGTCAAACCACAAGCAGGAGGAGGCCCCCCAGAATTTTTGGAAGTTGAAAAAAACAATTTTACCAAAAAATGAAAACCACAACAGTGACATAGCAAAACACAGTGAATTCACTTTCTTTCAAACTTCATTTTGATTCTTCCAGCTCCCTAGATTGTAGGCAAAATCTCCTGAAATTAAATTCAAAGGACCCCTTCCAAGTTTAAAAAGTAAAAGAAAAATTTGTCATCAGGAGTTTACCACATTCCTCTTATAATTTGAAATTATGAAGAAATGCACAAAAAAGTGTGATGCAGCAGATTTGATGTTTTGCTTTGTAGATCTATTCCTTTGATGCTCTTCTTACGATTGCCGTTGTACCAAATGAATGTCAACTCCTTAACGCAAACATGTATGCTGGGAAGGAAGGGTGTGGGAGGAGTCTTCATACACTGTAACTTTCTTGCTCCAATATGGGAACTTATTTTGAAGGTGAATAGAGTTTGTAACATACTATACATGTACACTGTAGCTTACCACAGCATAAGAAAATGTGTCGCATCCTTCAGACACTGGCATGCTCTGAATAACCTTCAAGAGAAAATACAAAAATTAATGCAAATGACACAGTGCAGCATGCAGAAATTACATGTGAACTAGCTGTTGCTTAAGTGCTATCAAATCACTGGAAGGCTTTTGACTTTAACATGTACATTGTACCTCAGGTGCCATCCATGGATATGTTCCCACCAGTGACATTTTAGTAGTGTTGGCAAGGAACCTTGATGTACCAAAATCACAAATCTAAAACAAAACACAGACAACTACAATCATACATTGTCCTGACAATGGCAATGACAAATTTGACCACCACATTCATGTTGTCTATGCTGATATTATGCTGATGGTGATAATGACAATGATGATGGCATCATGACAATGACGATCACAATGATGACGTTGCTGATGATCATGAGGACGATGGTAATGATGATGATGATGATGAGGATGAGGATGATGATGAGGGCGAGGAGTACATGTAGGGGGAGGAGGGTGGCAAGGATGAAAAGGATAAGGAGGAGAAGGAGGAGGAGGAGGAGAGGATGAGGAGCACAAGGGGGGTGAGGAGGGTGATGATGAGGGTGAGGATGAGGAAGAGTAGCAGTAGTAGGATAAGGAGAAGAAGAGGAGGGGGATCAATGGCAGTGGATAACAACGGTAACACTAAATATTTTGATCACTTACTTTGACACATAAGTTGGAACAAACCACCACTGTAAAAGAAGGAAAAAAGACAGCATGCTCAGGTTAGGCAAGGCAAAATCAACTTCAAGATACAGTGCAAGTAGCAGTTCACTACAGGTGTAGTCTGTTACAACTTTATTATAGTAATTAAAAATTATTGATTGTAATGATGTTATTAATATCTACAAAGGGCAAAAAACTTCCCCTTGTCCACCCGTCCAAGACGAGTACTCTCATATCTTGGACAAGCATATTTCCAAAAGCACTTGTCTGACAGGATGAGTAGAATTTGCCGAAAAAAATTGTTGTTTTCTACTGAGGCCTGAGTTCCCAAGCATCTCTGGGCTTTGTAAACTAACCTGAATTTCCCGAATTTTGGTTTCTTTTTGCAGCAACTTACCGGCTTTCGCCTCTGTTTTCCAAGAATTTCTGGCTCTGTTGTTTCAGTAAAGACTGGGATCCACATTTCACATAATCACGACCTTGAGACAAGGCCTCCACAAGTGGCACAATGAAGCCAATGATACTACCTTTTTTACATTAGCACTTGAATGAGGTGATTACCATCGTGGCAAGAGAAGTGTAGTTGTAGTACATGTAAGATTGTGATCATTAATTAAAGATTAATTAACTTTCAGACGATCAAAATCTGAATGTTGCTCGTCCAATGGACAAGTGGAATAAAAAAAAGGTTTTTGCCCTGCTACAGCTACAACTGTACACTGTATACCGGTAGAATTACTGTACTGTACATGTAGGTCAGAAAAAGCAAATCATTTCTAACTTTACCATTTTTGGACTTCAAGTCTCTGTGAATGACTTTCACTGGAGCTTCATTGTGGAGATAATTAATTCCTTAAATAATAAACAGAAAAAAAATTTCCAAGTTTAGTTACCATAGCTGAGCTGACTTTGTTGTTGCATGCATGTACATGTATAATTATATTAACACTTAATACCTCTTACTAACCGAGTTCAAGGTCTGTACTGTAAGTTATGGAACAAGTTTTATCCCATTCACTTATGGCCCAAGCGCGAAGCACACAGGCTACAAATTAATGAGAAAAAATGAGGATCCGTAACTTACAGTATGGACCAAGAAAACGATGTTAGTAAGATAGTTATTATAATTATCTCCGAGGTTAGTTGGGCGTGCAGCAAAGGAAACTTTCAAATTTAGCGGGCTATAGAGTAGAATGTGGCCCACTAAATTGACCAATCACAGTGTGCATACTAACTGAGAGATATAATAAGACACCATCTAATTGTGACTGCCTCTTGAACATTTTTGCAAGTGACCAGCCTAAGTCTGTCTCATGTATGCAACCCTTCTAAAAAGAAAGTTTCTACATGATTGTGTGAAAAGAATGCGTTAGTACTACCAGGGTTTTCAATTTAAGCCGGCACCTGACGCAAGTCACCAGCTACTTTAAGCGTTTGTGCCGCATACTTCAGCATAAACCTCGGCTCTGCTGCACTGTGCTGCTATTGCGGCGCAATAGTCCTCCGGGTACTTCTGGATATCCTCCTGCTACTTTTTTTCTTTTTGAAACCCGTGTACTACACAATGAAGAAGACTCCTAGTCAGACAAGAACCCTTACCTGTTCACTAAACAATAAACAGACAAACAAATCATTCTTGGAGGGAATTTCAACAAACCAAACTGTCAAACCAGTTTGACCAGACTGGGAATATACGTTTGTCGGCGCAGGTTACAGAGGTGTCACCTATGGCAGTAGCGTACACTCAGTGACAGCTAAATGTTACTACTGTACATGTACTTCTCATATGTAATGAATTGTTCATGTATACGCCATGGTTTTCCCTTCGCAAGTTGTCTTTACTTGAATGCTTACCAAGTGCTATATCAGTGGACCATTTAAGAATCTGATCAAAGTTGAGCTTGTTGTTGGTCAAGTAATCAAACAGACATCCTTTTGCTGCATACTCTGAAATAGTTTTGAGATCACACAAATATTATTAATAAAATAAAAAATAATAAATAAATAAATGAATAAATACATGTAAATACATATTTCTCATTTCTACCAACCACAGCTGAAAACAATGTTAAATAATTGAAACCTTGGAGGGTGTTCATTGTTCACTTTACCCACAAAACTACAGGATTCTAAGCAATGTGAAATTCAATGCCATTGACAGCTACAGTCACTGTCTTGTTTCACTGTTAACGGTCACTGTCATTATGAGTGGACTCACGAATATTACAGCTGTATGTTAGGTTACCTTATCCAATCCAGTGGGTAGATGACTTGCAAAATGACACATATTGTACATGTAAAGTTGTAACTGGTACTAACCTGTCACTAGGCAAAAGTTTGGCTTGGAGTTGACTGCACCGAAGAACTTGATGATGTGCTTATGACTAAGCATACTTAGCACACTAGCCTGTAAGGTGAATGATATGCAGAGTTAATCACTCTCAAAAACATGGAGAGGTCATGGAGAGTTTTGGTATTAAGTTATGAGTACCCCCATGATACATTTTCGTCTAGTTCAGCACATAAAAAATGGTGCAGGCCAAATTAAATAATATGAATCACAGTTTTTGTATGGTCAGTATGTTAATTAATGTCTGGGATAAAAAATGGTTGACTGTATGACATTTCAAAATTGACAATTATTGAAAGTTAATCAGGGGTTTCGTTAACTAAAAAGGTACAGCATAAAATACTAAATAGGCGAGTACCCATGAGATTTCTTTGGTTTGCCCTTTTCAATACCTGAACTCTGTGTTTATTTAACTTTGCAAACATTAAATCATCTGAAATTTTGTACTTCAAGGTAAAAAGTCTTCTATACAATATGCAGGGTTGTAGCTAAGAAATTACTCAGCCTGTTTAAGTAGCAGTTGAGACGGCTTAAGCCAACATGTGGGTGGGTTACCGTGTGACTTCGCCGGCCGAAATCCAGCCGGCAATCACCTCTTTCTCAGCCAGCGAATTTCGCCAGCAGCCGGCACTTAGCAACAACCCTTCAGTTTCAGTTTATTTGTTTTGCCATTTTACACATACCACATATTATGCAAAATAAAATAAGACAATGAGACACAAAAAAAGCAGTGCTTATAAACACGTGCCTCCCCATGATAAATAACAAATTACTACAGATTTGTAGAGGCAAACCGAATAACTGTACATGAACTGCAAGTGGACAAAAGCGGAAACTAAAAAAAAAAAATGTATGTAATCATGCCAACAGAAACGATTTCAATCTTGAGGAAAACAAGGAAACGCTGGAAGAATTGCGAATGTCTTCATTCACAGAGTTGAAAAGTTCAGGTCCTTGGAATCGTATAGAAAACTTGCCAATATTTGCCCTACAATATGGTAAAGAAAAACAAGGTCTCGACTTAGTATTACCCTGAATATGTACCTCCTTTTCTAAAGACCTACATGTACCTGTACAATACCGACTATGGGAACTTGGCATCAGACTGTTTTGTTAGAATGATTTCTACTAAGTTCTCTTTTTTTTCTTCTTCTCATTTTCTCATTTTCTAAGTTCATCATTTTATTGCCACAGTGTACAGA
>OX419343.1:11269378-11304378 GCA_948470475.1 Galaxea fascicularis | reverse complement strand
TGCAGGAGCTTAACACCAAATCCTAAGCTAAAGGAAATTATTTCTGCAGTGCGCAACTTGCAAGGAGCTGTTCAAGATGATACAGGAGTTCCCATAGGTACTACAGCACATTCTGAGCCAATGATTTTATGACTAATTTGATTATGCCTGTGTCTATAATTTACTTGAGACATACATGTAACAGAAAGTGAAATATTGAAGTGAAACATAATGAACATTACCAGTATTTTACATGTACTTGTAATGTCTGGCTTGATAGAAATATAAAATACTTCTGATATTTAATGTATGATTCCAGAAAAAAATTAATATCCAATTCTGAGAGGGGTGAATTTTTAAAAGCAATTTAAGCCTTTTGAAAATTTGGAATGCTGAAACCCCCATGGAAATGCTTGCTTGGCATCACAAACTGATTTTCATCATGATCACATTAGCTCCTTGTAAACATGCATGCAAAGCAGTTTTTGACATGAAATCAAGAATAGACCCAAGCCCCTTCTGACTAGGCCGAGTACCAAACAATGCTTACTTTTCCATAAGTGGGTAATTTTCATGATGTGCCATTTGATGACTGATGCAGCACCTTTTGAGAACTTCTACTTTCATTGGCCCTGGTATGTACATTGTCCATGATTTATAATTATTGAAGGATCTATTGTTTTAGGTCTCTAGTCCTTAAAGTGCACCTAGATGTAAACCCAAAATATAATTTTTTTGCTGACTGTGTCAGAAGGGGCATGGGTCTATTCTCGATTTGACATCACAAACTGATTTGCATTGCATTAGGTTCTTGTAAATATGCAAAGTACTTTTTGACATCAAATCAAGAATAGACCCAAGCCCCTTCTGACTCGGCTGTGTACCAAATGATACTTTTTGCAGCGGCCCTAGCACTAGTTTGTTAGCGCTAGTTTCTTAGCTGTCATGTTGTGCTGACAGCCCTTCTCCATGATCATTCACTTGCGCAATCAGTTGTTGTTGTTTAGTCTTGACCTTGTGGTCCGAAGGCAAGTCTGGAAAGGCGTGAGTTTTCATTTTATCATGTCTTTATTTTCACCTACATTTTGTTTATAGTTTTATCCTGTCATTCAGTTTTGACAGGTGTAGCTGTACATGTACATGTATGTGTAACTCAGAGAATATAGAAGATCTCAAGTATTAAATGCCTGTTCAAGCCACATGGGTATAATTGGTGTTCCTTCTGGACCAGTGCCGGTACACTTTTTCATAAGTGTTGAAGCCCATAAAAAGCCAACCAAAAAAGGCCAAATGCATTTCGAACAGCTGCAAAGATTTATTTTAGCAAAAAAAAAATGGTTTAGGTGCACTTTAAACTAATCTATTGTCCTCTTTGCCAATGGTTTACATGCAACTCATTACATGAGCTGCTTCACTACTCTATTCAACTGTAAATTACACTCTTTCTAAGTGTCTTGTTATATATGATTTCTTTCATATGATATGGTTTCTTTCATATGCATCATTCACTGTCTTGTTATACTTGTAGGTTCTCCGCCTTCACAGCCACTAAAGTCATGCTTGAATGGTGGTAATCCTGGCAGTGGTCATTTGTCCATTTTTAACTCCCCTTCTCAAAAATGTGCCTCAGATGGTAGAGATAACCAGAGTGTTTCAAGAAATAACCAGTTACAAGTGTCTAAAGATGATGATGATGGTATGTTTTAAAAGTGTTTTTTAGGGTTACGGTATAGTGTTCAGTAAAACATGAGTGAATTTTGAGCAAAGACGCTCAAGGTTTTCATACATAGAGTGCCACGCTGTGATTGATTGAAAAATAAGGTGATATTAATTATCTTTAATTGCTTTTTGGTGCATAGATAATGCAGACAAGGCTATGGAAAATCATCATTCACAATTTATGACAAATGACAACAAAAGGTAGGCAAAATGAGTAGTTACTCTATTGTTACAGTATGTTAATTCTTTGATATGCCTCTAGTCTCTGTAAAATAATTATGAGTAATTAGTGCTTACTTGCTCTAGTCGAGGAAAGCACTACAGTGTATTACTATTATTATTATTATTATTATTATTATTATTATTACAAGTACATAGAACCGGTAAATGTAAATTATAATTATTATTTTACACACTATAATTATAAATTCTGTGAATTATGTATATGAAATAAATTACAACAACAATTGTATCAGTTTTTCATTCCTGTTCTGTTTGGCACATTTACACACAACATTATGGTCGGAGAGTGTAGTCAGTGTTATGAAAGTTGGTTCTATTTTCTTTTCAGTCACACACGTAGTAATTGTACTCAGAGACATTAGGTCAGCTCTATGGTCATAAGGTTAACCTGGCACTACTGACACCTTAATGTTAAACTTCATTGTCCTTCTTGAGATTAACATCATGTCACACTGAAATTAATATCATACCCTGTAAGTATACAGTTCATATACAAGGGCAAACACTGCATGACACAAGCATTGATTGATTGGTATTACCTAATTACTATGAATACTTTTCCATTGACCAAAACTGATCAGTAACACACTAGGGCAAATTGTGTACAGTGAGAGCTGTTAGGGTTGTGCATCATGATTATTAATGCAAAATGGGTGTATAATAGTCTGCAAGATTACCATAAAGGTGCTTCCTTGCCAGTCAATTGACAAAAGTTGTGATCTCAGATGTTAGGCCGGGACTGGTCAACATAGGTAATATTTTTTCTACTGCAAATTACAAATGAAGCTTATTCATATTTGGCTGTGTCCACATATTCCAACTGAGCATTTTTGTAATTAAAAGTAAGCACACTGTACTTACAGGCTGTACAGTCTAGTGCACACTGATAAAGAAGCTGCAGGGAAGTGAGTTTTGATGTCAATGAAAAGTATCAGATATATTTTTCCTGGGTTCTGTTTGTTAATAGCAATGCATATTAGACTAATGTTGAACATAAAAAATGTTTTTATTGAACATGACTCAAACTAACTTTTCAGCTTACTAGCCGTGTGGCTGGTGCAAATGTTTTGTGCCAACATATTCACTGGTAGTAAACTGAAGGCAAAGGGAACACAACTGCTACCATCGTTTTAATTGCTTGCCTTTCTTGCTCAGCGCACACGCTCGATGGCTGACGTGGCATGACCTTGCGACATGGATTTTGTGCGCAGTAGGGATGCACGTGAACAATAATAGCGCAAACATCCTTAAATTTCAAATGCCAGAAGTAAAGTGGTTATTTGCAAATGTCCCACACATATCCAACCTCAAATATCCTATTTGTTGTTACATTAGGACGTCTTGTCACAGTAACCTAAAATGCTAATTCAGGAATAGTCACGTGACTGATGGCGTCATTAACCTAGGATTCAGTTAACAGATATTTTATGGCAAATAATATCTTTCCTTGGTGAGACACACTTCTATGTATAAAATTGCCAAAATTATAAAGCTTGAAAAGTTCAAGGATTCTGGGAATTTTTTTATGATAATTACAATTTACTTTTATAATAATAATTATTATTATTATATTATTTTTTGTTTAAGTAAGGCAATTTGTGCAGCTGTAGTTATGTGTTGTAACGTTTTCTTTTGCTTTGCGAACTTACTTTTGTTAATAAAGATTATGAGTCAGTGTTAATTAATATTAATGTTGTATTTGCTCATGCATGTGCCACCTTTTTGTCGACAAGGACATCACTACGACCATCAACGGTAACACCAACAACAGTTAAAAATACAAAAACAAAGAAAGCAATCAACACAAAGTCCACAAAGGTGACAAGGAATTCTAGAAAAACAGCGCAAAAGAAAGATAGGATGGAAGAAAATAGCAAAAGGAGCGCCACTGATGAACTGCTGCGCATGATAGACACTATGTCCTTCCAACCAGTGTCTGAAAACGGTCAGTCTGGATAAACTTTCATTTGCGAATTAAATTAGTCAGAAAAGAAAGGAAATTATGTTTGTTTTGGTCATTGTGATGAGGAGGTTTCCATTTCATCGAGGTGTTGGTTTCCAGAGGGCTGGTTCCCTTTTACTTAGGCTAAGAACTCAAATCATAGCTTACGTTGTTCTTCGTTGATTGTCATAATAGTTTTGTTTTTTGGTGTTTCCTTTATTATCCCTAATGTTTTCGCCCTGCAGCCAAATTAACCATTTAACGCCATTTTGGCATCATGGTGTTTTTCCCTTTCCGTCCTACAAGAGAAGCTTTCGCAACGGTTCAAACATTTTCAACCTAGGATGGCAATAACCAGTTACAGTCTTCAGACATTAGAACTTCACTGGGCTGTTCGCTATCTTTTAGTTTTTACTCGCTTAATACATTTACAATAGGTCTCCGTCGGTGTAAGGCCACAAACCCATTAGCCATGTACAACTTGGAAACTCCTGCGAAATCCATGGCCACCTCCAGTGTGTGTTTGTTTCTTTTTGTTTTTGTTTTTTTTTCTTTTCATTCAATTTAAAATAATTTATTTGTAGGTCCAGCTTGTCCGGCAGGAGATTTCATTTTGGTTCCAAACACTAGTGAATCGAATCCAGACCCGAAATCCACGTCAAACCATGTTTGTTGTACCCCAATGAAGAATACAAGTGCATGTCATGAAAGGGACTTGAACAATGAAGGGATTGCTCACAGTGCCTATGAACAAGAAAGACCACCGTGTTTGACAACAGTAGCTGAGGCCGACTCATCTATCAGGGCAGGCCCTACTGCAGCCTCCTTTGATAACAAGAGTACTGGCTGTTGTGAAGTTATGAGAAGTAATCAAGACAATGAAGGAGTGGTGTCCAGCACGAAGTGCGATTCTGTTCCTCAGAGCAGTGAGGCCACTTTGGAGAGTGTGTCTATACTTCCGTCTTTGGACTGTTATGAGCGGGCACCCGGCGAGATTTGGGACTTTAGTAAAGAGGGAGCTGTGCTCCAGGGTGAAAATAAGATCTCCCAGGCTGTGAAAAGCAACAAGTTGGTCTCAGCTGAGAGCAATGTTGTTGATACCCACGATGAACCGCGTGGCGTAGTCTTTGATGGTGTTGCTGTGAAAGGTCAAGAAAAAGTTTATCAAAAAAATGAGGTCGCTACTGGTCAGGTTAAAGGAGCAAATATAGTGAACTCAACTGAAAAACCTACATGCGTTACAGAGAGGCAAATACGGCAATGCCATGCGGTATCAGATGATTTGTTCTGTCAAATCACAGACGGCGATAATCGACTGTCTACTGAAGATTCCGGATCACAAGGTGATGGAAATAGCAAGTTCATTCCAGACGTAATTTGTGATTCAGAAAATGGAAAGGAAGTTCGCTCAGAGAAATTTAAAAAGAGCCAAAGATCATCTCTGTCTCCTGAAGAAATGATGAATTTTGAAGTTGCCTCAAGCGATCAGATAAGAGATGTAACCGAGCAGAGTTTAGACTTTGACGGTTTGGTTTCAATATTTGATGATTCGTCTCTGGATCGTAGCGGACGTAGCCAGGTTTCCGTACAATCAGTTGGAACCATGGACTCCTCTGATTTGTGTGAAAGAGTTAAGCAAAGACAGAGAAGGCGGGCAACTGAGATGGCGCTGAAGACAAACCCGCATTCAGGTTCCCCTAAGAGCTCAGTGGTGTGGAAGACTAAGGCAAAGAAGCGGTCAGCGGATTCTGCGAATGAATTTGAAACGACAAGTAGGCCAGGTTCTCAAGGGAGTGCAAAAAAGAAGTTGAAAACTTCTAAGACTGTATCGCCAAATACTACCATTTCCGTGGATCCTAATGAAGGCCACAAGACAAGTCCAGACGTAACAGCCAAAGGCGGCGATGAGATAGGACCTGATTGTTATTCCTCGTCGAGAGAGAAGACACAACTTTCAAACGAAGTGGTTCCACCTAGCGTCTCTTCTTCAAATACTTGTCAGTCCATCTCCCCATTGATCAATCCGATGATAGCTTACATTAACCAGACTTCGCATAGTCAAAAGAGGAGTGACACCAAGGCCAAAGGGGGTGGGGCAACACCAGAGTTAGAGGAAGGTAGCTTTAAAGACGTAAGCAACTGTTCTACCTCCATGGACGATTATCCAGTCAATTTGGTGATAGCAGAGGGCATTGATCGGATCGGCATAGGAGGGAATGCTGGGCCAGAATCCCCACAGAATGAGCCAGAGACTTCCTCTAATCTTGCTACATCTCAGACCTCCAGTTCATGTCAAAATTCATTTTCATATGCGACGGATTCACAAGGAAGCACTTCTGAGCGTTTTATTTTAAAAAGAGAAGAACAAATGAGAGCTCAAGCAGAAGGTGCAGAGGTTCGAGACAGCCCGACAAGAGACTCAATATCAATTTGTAGGGAATCTCACCTATTCGATCCAAGTGAGAAAGCGTTGCCTTCTTGTAATAAAAGCGCCCAGACGAATGAAAATGTTAATGTGGACGATCAGTTTGACTGCGAGGAAACCCAAGGAAAACAGAAACTGTTTAATTTTTCCAATGGGGACATATCAGATGGTAAGGAAAATAATCAAAATCAGACCAAAGTCAAAAGCTCTGATCAAGCTGCTGAAGCTGATCAAGAAGCCCAACAGTATTCAAGCAACTCCCCAACAAAGAGTTGCCTGGATTCTCTAGAGATCGATGCTTTGACACCTTGTTTGTTTGGAAACGACAGCTGGGAGACACCTGATGAGAAGACGAGAAACCAAAGAAGGTGCAGGAAGGACTACACTGTTGATAGCTTGAAAAGCAAGCCCAAGGAAGAGAAAAACGCGAATGATGAATCTGCTGATGAACCTCTTTCTAAGGGCATGAGTACATTAAACGGTATGCAAGATAATAGTGCTGATCATTGCCGATTTTCGGACGAAGAATTGTTATCTGCTGACAAGCCCCCGGATCCGGATGACGAGGGAACGCAAAGTTTTGCAACCAGCCAAAGTATCTCAGTTCTCCAAGATTTGGAAGTTCCGTCCCAGGAGCAACAAACAAACTCTAATTGTGGCCTTGATGATCTTAGTCGTCATTGTGGCTCTGCAGAGAATCCTAAGGCAGAAACCAGCTGTGGTATAAATTCCTTTGCAGAACCGCTTCCGAAAAAATCAAGAAATGAGCTGCATTCAGCGTTGCAGAAAGAATACTGGACGGTCTCACCCGAACTCCAAAGAGGCCCATTCACTGAGAAGCTGAGTAACTCAGAACATACTGAGAGTGAAGTTATACCGCCCACACCACCGGTTAAACCTGTTCTTAACCAAGTTTTTGGTTCTTTAGCGCTGTCCCCATCAGCGCTAAAAGAGTCAAAGGAGTCGCGCACAAAATTGAAGTTGCAAAGGACAGCAAAGGAAATAAAAACCCGCCATGATAATACAGCTTTAAAACAAAAGAACCGGGTTCACGATTTTCACGGTCCAAAGTCGCCTCGGTTGCAAAATAACAAAGACGACAGTGAGCCCAGGGAAGAAAGTGTTTCTTCTCTTAATGTCAATTTAGTTAACGATGTGTCCACTATTGCTGAAGGTCTGAGTGATGCTTTAACAACTGTCAATGGTAGAGATTTCCCTCCTGTTCAAAACTGGTTGGAGCCTTCACAGGACAGCAGCGTAACAACTACATCGGATTTTTCACCAAGCCAGTTACCAAAAACAAAGTTGTTGAAGTCGCGTCATGAAGGTAAAGCGGTTGAAAGTGGTACATACGACTTGGATTCGCAAAGGGACATTAACAGTCAACACCTGCGAAAAGAAAGTCAAATCGTAGCTCTTTCTGGGGACAGGAAAAACGAGGATGGTGGCCCACCGTCTACGGGGAGTGCGAATTCAACTAATTGTAATCCTTTCAAACAGAGAGATGGCGACATTGGGGATTCATTTGATTGGTCAGGAACACGGGATACAGAGAAAGACCACGAGGAGTTGCAGGCCGCTCCTGAACGTGTAACTGACGATAAAAACTACAATTTACCTGGAACTGAGGATAGCGTTTGTGGTGGTGCTTTGTTGAGCTCGCTTAAGGCTAAAGGTCACAAATTGCCTCAAGAATTGAAGGATAGTCATAAGACGGAAGCTGAAGATACAAGGTTGAACGAGGATGACTGTGTTATTGTCGGTGATAACGGTGGGGATTACTGGAATGGTGATAACGAAGATGATGAGGAATTTGACGAGGAGGAGAAGGACGAGGAAGAGAAGGAGGAGGACGACGACGACGACGCAAAGGATTCCTCGGACGACGAGGCTTTACTGAAGCCGGTGTTCCTTCCTAAACAATCCAAATCCCAAACGAAGGAGGAAAGCTGTGTGGATGACGTCCAAGACAACGAAGAAGAAGAAGAAGCTGCAGCGTTCTCTCAGGAACTCATTCCATCTGAAAATGATGATGAAGATGATGACGAGATCTCCTGTACGTACTATTTCTTTTCATTTCAGTCTTGTTCATAACTTCTTTGTCAAAGTGAACGTAACTCAGTGTACAATCTACTCATCATAGCTGTTGGCAGTGGATTTTGTTTGGTCTCTGGTTTATAAGTTGAGGAATTTTCCGCGCCCAAGCTCCCTAAACAGTCTTTGTGTTGGTTTGTTTTTTTTTTTAAATGTGAATGTTACCATGTAAGGATGTTCTTGAATTAGTAGCTCCCAATTTTCTGTCGCCTTTAATAAAGCCTGTTTTGTTATCTGAAAACATCATTGATCTTGAAGACAAAATCTTCCTCGTTGTACTGAAGTCCAATATAGCCTGTGAATACCTAAAGCTTGCTATGCTGAACATTCACATTCAGAAGTTTGAACTCTGCAGCATGACAGAAGACTCAAAATGGCTCTTCATTTCGAAGACGCGACAATACAGTATTCATTTCTTCAATAATGCTTAAGCGACTGTCACTGTTTTGAGCGAAACATTTGCAAAATTGCTTACTTGAATTTATATCTCATCAGTGCTCTTGTTTATCATTTTAGCATCTTGTAAGGCACTGGACAGTACAGGAGCATCATCAGCAACGTTTTTGTCTGAAGCTGCTGCCTCCACCCAGGTCAGTTTGTCGTGTTCTTATAATTTTTTTAGGTAAAACCCAACGCCATGGTTCCGCGTTATCTACATGTTTTCAGAAACCGTGTAAACGAGTGTCTAGCTGTGATAGCTGAAGTATAATTGTCCTTCAACAACCACGGCCTCTTTGGATGGTTGGTTGGTTGGTTGGGTTTGGTTGGGCTTAGTTGGCTTTGGTTGGTTGGTTGGACACTGATTTGAATCTGGCTGGAGAGAGATCTTCCATTCACTGTGTAAAATTAGACTGAATGTTTGATCTGTAGGGTTTGAACCGGTCTTAGTACCTAAATTAGGAGCCGATTTGTTCCTCAGCTATATACGAAGGTAACTTTCATCTAACGTTTACCGAGCAGATAACATACTGTAGCACCTCATGACTTCATCCCCAAACTCGAAGGCACGAACGTTATTTTTCACCCAGTACGTGACTCAATGATTAGCTCTGTGAACAGCTATAGCGTGCTTCAGCATTTAGAAGAATGCTGGGGGCGATGGGGATTCATAGAGTGAGCCATCTTTCTATTTCTTCGGACAGAAAATGGAGGTGTTACGACAGGACGTGGAAGCAATGGAGAAGGAAATGGAGGAGCTCAGAGCCTATCTTGCTAAAACTGACGAGAACAGAGAGGAGGCAAATGTCAAGAATGAAAATGATGGTATGGACTGTGAGGAAGATGGTGAGTATTCTAGAGCGTGTAAGGAATGTCAGGAAAACAGATGTTCGTTATTGCTGTGAAACATAGAAAACTGTGAACACCAAGAGTTACATGTATTTCTCGAATGTTTATTGTTCTTCAACCAACCAGACCCGTGATGAAACCACTTACCACAAAACTGATCGACGCTACAGTTTGTGGTTTAGCCATCTTGTATCTGATTGGTTTTTGTTAGCAAGATAATAGAAATTCTTAAAACATTTCTTGTGTTCGCTGTTTTCTGAGTTTCATAGTAACTTTATCGCGAGAATCACAAGTTTGGTACTTTGGTACCGTGCGACCTTTCAAAAGGATTTCCACTACTTTTTTTTAGAGGTCATCCTAGAAACGGGGTTAACGAAAAACTTTACGATATTCTGTCAACTGAAACTTAAAAATTCCTATTTTCTCCTCGGAACTAAAATAATTGATTAAATAAGAAGTTGTTGCATCAACTTAAAAAACCGGCGTTTCTCTTTCAGATCAATGCGGTGAATACGACGTGCAGCCATCTCTCACACCACCTCCACCGCTCACACCCACCAGCATCCCTCCCATGCGCCAACTCTCCACCCCCCTGAAAGACGTATCACGCTATTTAGAGGAGGGGGGACAATCATCCGATGAAGAAAGTGGACGCGAAGAGGTTAAACTCGATGAACCAGTAAAACGATGGGTCACAGCCAGGCATGTTCCATTTGAAAAGTCTGCTAAGAAGCGCCCACTCTCTCCGAGTTTCAAGGACGATGGTTTGAGAATCACAGCGGTGGAACGTCGACAAGAAGAAACGCCGTCTCCTCCTCGGAGCGATCTTTCTGTCGATAACTCGCAGGAAAAAGACGAGGACAAATTAATTGTCCTTGACGACAGAGACCCGAATGATTCAAGAACTGGTTCTCTTCTGCTTTTGAAGAGACGAAAGATTGCAAGTGACCTCATGCCCAGGAAATCACCAGTGGTCAGCTTGTTGTTCACGAAAACTGGAAAGAATTCCGAGAAAAGCAGTCAGTCCCCTCAGTCACTGGCGCAGTCCAGAGGTTCGTCCCCTGTTGTGAAAAGGTCTAGTCCGTTCATCTATTCTGGAAGGCGTGGCTCATGTATTTCGCCAATCAGGGCGCGGAGCCCTCCCAGGCCAGAGCCACGTGATATAGTGTCACGTGCGAGTGTTTCGCATGAAAGAGAATCACTGGAAAATGTGACTGGTAAATTTGAGTCACGAGGCGTGTCGCGCGGGAGAATGTCACGCAAAAGAGTGTCACTTGATCAATGCCAGTCACCTGATCTAGTAATTACGAAAGTTAAAGACGTGATAAACGCGAAGTTCGTGAGTGAAAAAGAGAACAGGACTTCGCCTGGAACAAAAGCAACTAAGCACTTATCGTTTGTGGCAACACGTCTAAGCAGACAGCAGCTTGTAAGTACATGTATTTGCAGTTTTACTCTTTCGAGTACTTAATTGCCCGAAAACGTTTCGTTTTGATTGTTTGCAACAGCAAATTCCATAAATAGCATCGTCGTACAGTAAGACTTCAATCAAGATGTGCCAAGATGTGGGGAAACTATTTCAGGGTTATTCATGATTATAACAAAATTTTCGAATCTGATTTGCTATCACCAGCAACCATTTTAGCGTTGATAGCACAGTGTGACTGGGCAGTTGGCCGCAAGGCAAATGAATATAGGTGTGTTAGCTGTTATGTCAGAAACAAAAAACGACGTTTCGGCAATGTTGCCTTCAACAGGGAAAATGGACGGAATCCAGTTGGCTGCACTCGCATCTCGCGGTGAAAACTGTTGTCTTTTGTCTCTCCTGAAGGGCTTTTCTCTTTCGTTCTTTCTGAAATTTTGCTAGAGATACGATTGATTGGTAACAAGACTTCGTGTTGCCCAATTCGGTCTTTACTTAGACTCGTGATGAAACAAATGGCTCCGTGGTCGTATGATAGCTGGCCGAATAGCCCAATTTCGATGTATGAAAATTCGCGTCTTTTCAAAAGGTGTCACCTCGAGGCTGTAGGGAAAAAAATCGTACAAATCCGTATTTTATTTTCCGGACCCTCGAGGTCATGTTTATTGTTTTAAGTTGAATTTTGATATATGGAAATTGGTCCATTGGACTGCACTCGCTCGAAATATATATCACCTGAATGAATCACGAGGATCATTGTGTCAGTTAATTGTTTCTCTTCTGTACTTTCCATCAGGCCGATGCTCGAGCTCTTGCTGAATCGTGTGGTGGAAAGCTAGCCAGTGAATTCAATAGCAAAACAAGTCACGTGGTTATGGCTACAGGTTGGTATTAATTTCCATATGCCGTTTCTGCTGAAGCACGTTTTGACTATTGCTCCAGTTCTCTGCTAGCAGAGGTCTCTCACGGTGAGAAATAAACAAGAGGAGAGAAATCTCTGCCGGTACCCGAGGAGTTCCCTGTCGCGCAGGCGCCTGCGTTTCCTTAGCAATGAATGACGTTTTGGCCACATGGGACCCGACTCGGCAAACCGGGTCATTCGTTATCGGCGGTTGACAACAAGCTCTAAATGCTCCGGTCACGAAATGCTATTTCTATGCATTCAAGGGAAGGCAAGTCGCCTTCGATCTTGATAGCTTTAATTTCCAGTCTTTAACACGATAATATCTGGTTCTTTATGAGGGAATTCAACGGAGATACAACCAAGACTAGTTGTTTGGGACAGAAAAAGTGTAAACTGGATGGGTATTTCCCGTAGGAACACAAAATGTATTGCGTTTTTTCAAGAACCCAATAACGTCTTTCTTCTGTATTGGTGTTACTTCCTTGATGTTGTGATCGTTGAAAGAAGAAATAGCCGATTTTAATAATAGCTTTATCGAAACTTTGTTATGCTTCCATTGTGACACAGTGGGCCTAGATGTTTTGAGCAGGGGATAGAAACAGAGCATGCGCAATCCTGTGTAACGGAAACCGGTTTTCAAACATAGGTTGGTTTCGTCCAGAAATGTGGTCGGCGATTGGATAAAAAGAACTCCTCGGGCACCGGTAGAGGTCTCTCTCTCTCTTTCTCTCTCTCTCTCTCTCTCTCGTTTATTTGCCGCCATGAGAGACCTCTGCTAGCAGGGGATTTTTCCAGTAACAACAGGCTTGAATTAACAACAATCCCCCCTCCTTCCCCACCCCCACCCACTCCTTTCTCTCTCCACTCACTCCCCGAAATGTCTCGGTGTTATTTCTTGACTGTAGTTTTTCTACCCTAACTTGACTACGATTTGACTCCTCGTATCCGGGCTCGACTAACGACAGCCAAACGAGTGTCTCTGGTAATCTCTCATTGGCGGTTCGTAACTATTGGCTTCGGGCTGAAGTGCAGATGTTTAACTGAAACAACATACACTAGAGCAAACGTGGTGGCTCTTTCGAAAGCTGTTTGCTTGTCCAGGCTTGCATGACGGTGTAGCGACTTAAAGTTTTAAAAATAAAGGTCAAGGTCAAAAGTGGTGAAACTTCAAAGTGATATGTGCTTCTTTTTTATCTAGATGAGAATATGCACGTGACACGTCATAGCTACACCATGAAGTACCTTCTGGGTTTGGCCCTTGGAAAGTGGATTATAAGCCATCACTGTAAGTCCGTTGATAATCAGTCTGCTAGTAAAACGATGACGGTATTTAAAGTATGCCATAGAAAATACAGCCAGTCAGAATGCGGGAATGCTGTGTTCGTCGGCATTCCACCGAACCTTCCCATCAAGCACCGTGTTGATTTTGGAGGGCTTTGTATTTTCTGTGGCATGGTATAAAATATTTATGCAAAGCTTTCTCGTGGTGTACCGTGGAATACCCCTCTTGTCACTCGTATTTTCTTTCCACTCACACTCGCCTAAAGGCTCGTATGTATACGAAGAAAATACAAGTGACTCGTGGGATATTCCATCGTGTACCACTCGAAAGCATTGCGCCACTAGTATTTATTGTGCAACAGTACACCGACGGTGTACAGTAATGTAGGTAGACACTTCCCAGGGGCATCCGAGGGCTCTCGTAATTACATGGTTGCCACAGGTCAGGAAATGGTCACGGAAAAAAAAAATCTTCAAGGAAAAGTCAGCGAATTTCACTCCGAGTCAGGGAAAATTTAAATCTTTGAGAGAAGTCAGGGAAAAGTGAAATTTTAAGGGTACCACTTCATTTATTGCCAACTCAGCGATATTTTTGTGTAAACAAGAAAGATTGCGAGCTGTGACAGCTTGCATTCTGTGAAAGGAGGTTGGAGGCCACTACCAGCACCAATTTGTGAATTTTTTTTAATTCAGTTGGTCAGGGATATTTTACATTTGTCAGGGAAAAGTCAGGGAATTTCAAAATCCTATGGCCGTGGCTGTGGCTGTGGCTGTGGCAACCATGAATTAGTTACCATTCACACAAGCTTACATGTATCGTGATTTTGAGCATGTCCTTTGACTGAAAAGTGGCTTTCACGGATACTTTCACACGCATACTCGAAACCTTCACAACAGGAGTCGAACCTCTGACACCCCGATTACTAGCACTGGTTTGGATACCAATGCGCGACAGGAGACTCGTTTGAGGTGGCCCATTAACCCTAACACAGAGTGACCAACGTTAAAGACCCATGACGGACCAATATGCTTTCCGCGCGTCTATTATTGTTTTGACAAACACAAGGAGGAGGCGCCATTGTGTGATGCGGTCGCCGAAGTTTGAATATTTCGCGTGCTTGTCGGTTGATCAGAGCACAATATGACTTCATCACTGTCTTTATTGGAAAACTCTCTGGAGGAGAGAAATTTAGGCGAAAGATGGCTCAATAGTAGCGGATAACGAGAAGGAGGAAGACGAAGCCGTCGAGATTGAAGAGGTTTGAGAAAAGTTTTCGGTAACTCCAAATGTTCCCTGCCTTCCATCTCGTTCACACGGGCTGTTAAAATGAACAAAGCTGTGATACATAAACATTGTAACAAAGCTATAAGAAATAAACAAACCATCGAATTCTAGCAAGGTCCTAAACTTGATGCTCTGTGGTCTGTTTAATGCAGTAGATACTCAGCAAAGGCAGTTCGTTGCTTCCGAGAAACCAAGAGTAATTTTCCTCTCATGCCATAGTTCAAACACAGATGATCGTACCATGATATAAGGGGCACAACCAGATAAACGTGGCCTCCACTTACGCGAAGGTATGGCCATCAAAATGCCAAACGATCAGAGCTTTCTAGGAGTTCATCGTATTCACTCTACAGATATTGCAATTCCAAAAAAATCATCCAAATCAACACACAAGTGAAATAGTGAAATCCTCTGGGCAACAAAACGTAAAATCAAGCACCATAAACGCCGGATGGAAGCGGATTGCTGTGGATTCAACGGTCTTTCACTTGACTTTTCGACTCACAAAAAATATGGCGACTTAATTTAACGCGCGCAAAGCATATTGGTCCGTTATGGCTCTTTAAATTTCTCCTGATAGTAACACTGCTCAATTCAACATAAAGGTTGTGAGAAAATAGGTAGTAATCAACCAGTAACAAAGGTCTTGATTGTTTAACAAATTCTCCTCATTACCAAAGAAAATGTATGAAGAGGGGTATGGAGAATATACCTGTTGGTATTAGAGTGTAAAGGGAAAAAAGTCACCGTGTTTCTCTGTCCTCGAGAGATATAAATAGGGAACTTAAGCAACGACGACGGCAACGGCACCAAGAACGCCACAAAACAAAAGGCTTAATGAACAAAAACAATCGCTCTGCACGTGCGTTTTACGTTTTGGCACATTTCATTGCCGTCCTCAGCAAAACAACAACGTGAAATGACCAAATTTTAGGTTGTCTCGAGAACGTGAGCGCATGACGACAAGTTTTCGTTTTCTGTGCTTTAACACCGTTCACAGTAATTTAGACCCTGGACAGCTCGCCAGCATTTTTCAAGTTAAACAAATTGGAACAATCACGAAAGAGTTACAAAAACGAGAAGTTATATTTTGAAATGACGTTTTCGTTGCCGTCGTCGTCGTCGTCGCTGAAGCTCCCTATTAAGTCAGAAGGTTGCAGTTTAGAATTTGAGCGCTTTGAAGAGTTTGATGGTTGTGACATACGCTCAGTCGAGTAGACTTTGTGAGCCTCTTGTTTCACTGTTCCAATTTATGCATTGCTCCTGCTTTATTTAAAACACGCAGCAGGGACTGGGCACTTAAAACCACCATTTGGAGACATTGCAGGGTGTCGACTTAAGGCCACTCTACATCAACAAACTAATTTCCATTTTCAGTTTAAGATTTACTTTGCACTGGTAATTGAATGGTCCGTGATTTCAGTAAGACGGTGTATTTTTGTATATTTTCAGGGATTACTGCTTGTAAACAAGCGAAGACTCTTGTAGGCGAGGTAAGGTTGACTCATCGTGGCAGTACGAAATTGAATTCTACTTCTGGTTGGCGTCTTTATTGCTTAATGTTTTGTGTTGATCATTACATGTATCTCTTTTCAAAAAGCAGAAATAAGTTCTACTTTCTGCAGAGATGAAGACCGCTCCCACAATGGGCACGCGTCAGTCTTTCCCAGTCTCTCGCGATCAACTTAGTAACCCATTTCTCTGAACGATTTAAAAGTAGGATTTCAGTAAAATCGAATACACACAGCAAGAAGGATTCTAATGTTTTCTTGAGGCCTTCGTCACCGTAATAAGTTGATTCCCAGGAAAGATTTAGTTATTAATACAACTGAAAATCATTTCTTCCAGGAAAACTACGAAGTAAAGGGCGATACGGGTCTCGGGCAGAGTTCCATTCCTCGCAAAGCAAGAATAGCTAGAACCAACAAGGTACACAATGCCTTGAGATTATCTTCCAGCTTAAAACGATAGAGAAGACCCAGGGGAGAGACCATAATGAAACCATAACGAGGGTGCATGATGCCCTCGTGTCAACAGGGGGTGGGCAGAAAAAAAGGCAGTTTACGAAGGAGGAATCCTGCTTAACCGATCATATCTCTGACTATTATGCAAGTCGTAAGTCTTGGGCCAGGTATCAATTAACCAAAAGACCTATTTAGGTACAGTATATTAAAATTCAACTTTATACAATAAACATAACTTCGAGGCTCCAGGGAATAAAATAAGGATCTGTATGAGTTTTTTTTTTTTTTTCACAGAGCCTTGAGGTGATGTCTTTTGTGAACGAGTGAATTTTAATATGTCGAAATTGGGCAATTGAACAGTTGTGTGTTCACGGGAACATATGAACCCAAAATCGACCTGCTCCCAACGTCAGTGGCTTTATAGCTCAGTTGGTAGAGCATCGCACCGGAATCGCGAGGTCACGGGTTCAAGCCCCGTTGAAGTCCTGAATTTTTTTCAGGCTTCTTTACGCAATTCTAAAAATTGCGATCACAAGTGCGACGATCATTCTTCATTGAGTTGTGTGTTCAGTGACCAGGTCACTCATTTCGCGTTGTTGTTTTGCAGAGGATGGTAAAGAAATGTACAAAACTGCAAATCGCATATGCAGAGTATTGTTTTGGCTCATTAAGCCCATTGTTTTGTGGCGTTCTCATTGCCGTCGCCGCCCTCGTTTCTTAAACTCCCTATTGTCAGAGTGCGCACGCACTGCCAAATGAAATTCATTAACTTTGTTAAGTAGCGAATCCCAGAGTGGTCCGATGTTCTAAAATACAAGGCAAGCCATGCCCTGTAAGAAATTCTTGCGATAATTTCATTGTACATACGCCTTTAATGATGACCCAAAAAAGTCATAGGATTTTATGAAGAATGATGCAATTGCGTAAAGAAGCCTGAAAAAAATTCAAGACCTCATAAAAAAAATTATACCATACATCATTCACACACAACTAATCTGTTTTGTTTTTCTATAGGAAGCACTTTTATTTCATGAATTCGACGTACTGTGTTTTGGTGGATTTGGCGCTGCGGTCACAAAAGGTAATTGTGTTGGAGCGTTTTGTTCAGTGTTCATTCGTTTGTATGTTTGTTTTTATTACAATCTTGTTTGTCTATCGTTTTGTCTGTCTACTTGTTTGTCTGCTGGTTGAAGGAGATTTGCCAACTGGAGAAAAGTAAAGCCTACTTCGATCACAAGGGCCCGAGAACAGGCGATTTAATTTTGAAGAAAAAATTTTCAAAGAAAAACAAAACAAAACAGCACGCACGAGTTTATGAAAGTAAACAAGGATTGAGAATGATGTATATAAAATAAATCTTGGTAAACAAGGATTGTAGTTAACGTAAGGTCAAGACAAAATAGATTTCACAAATTTGTGGATTAGTTTCTACATTGCTTTTTCAAGCCAATGTGTTAGTTGGTCTGCATAAGGAACAGCGACGGAAGTGGTGATGAAATTTTGCGCCAATCTGATTCTCTTCTCTCCTCCTTTATAACAGAACAACTTAGTCAGCTGTTAAAATTCTGTGGAGCACGTGTGTGCTCGAGTGTTGAGAGTCTGAAAAGAACAGAAAAGGTTTGTCTTCAGATCCGTTGTTGCTTTTTGTTTTATTGTTTGTTGTTTTCTTATCTTTTTCACCGTGAATGAAATCCTAAGGGCCCGTACGAACGCCCCAACGTATTTGTGCCCGTCATGTTGGGTGCGTTTGTTGGGAGTTTGTGTCAGTTGCGGATAGACGATGTTTCAACTGCTAGCAATACGGTGTTCAAACACATCCAACATGTTGGGCCAACATTCTTGGATGATATTGGCCAACAGTGTTGCGTGCACCGGTCTTGAGTCAAGTTTTTTTTTCCTTTTTTTTTTAATGTAACGGGCATATTAAACTGTTTTTCTTCCAGATCAGTACCTTGTTTCTGCGAAATAAATCTCATATTTTTGTTGTGTTAAATTAGGGTCGTCGGAAGGCGATCATAATAGACAAAGAAACTCGCGACGACGTTGGAGAAATAAAGGGTAAATACTTTCTGGCTTTTTGTTCGTGGCATTGTCCTTCACATTTGAATGCAGATTTAGTTAGTTAAGCACTCTAACTATTTAACAAATACATTCCATTTATCAGTGCGTGTGTACTGTGATAAGGGGCTTAAGCAGCGACGACGACGACGGCAACGAGAACGCCACAAAACAATAGGATTAATGAGCCAAAACAATACTTTGCCGTCCACTTCAAAACAACAACGTGAAATGACCACATTTTAGGTTTTCTCGAGAACGTGAGCGCATGACGGCGAGTTTTTCTTTCGTTTTCTTTGCTTTAACACCGTTCACAGTAATTTAGTTCCTGGGTAGGTCGCCAGAATTTTTCACGTTAAATAATTTATTTTGAAATGACGTTCTCGTTGACGTCGTCGTCGTCGTTACTTAAGCTCCCTAATATCGCCCGGATGACGTCAACACGAACAATGAGGTACGCTACGAGCGGTAGGCGAGTAGCGTGATTGTTGTTCTAATTAACAACTAGACCCGTAGCCCGCAAGGGCTACGGGTCAATAGCCCATGAGACGAAGCCGAATGGGCTATTGACCCGTGGCCCTTGAGCGCGGAGGGTCTAATTGTTTTAGTATCACCCAACCAGTTGGATAGAAAAGACAATAATAAAGGTAGCAAATGCAAGTTGAAGAAATATTTATTTGGGATTAAAACGAAAGAAAGCGTCTCGCTCGATTGCTATTCGAGGACTATTACTAGTAGTGTAGCCAATCAAAATGCAGGACTTGCATTAGTCCACTAGTTGGGTGATACTAATGGAATCTATTTATTTTATATAATAGAGAAATATTTTGTGAATTTTCCTGAGTTTAAGTCATTTCACTACAAAAAATCGTTTTTTTTTTTTGTTTGTTTGTTTTCGTCTTGTTCTTGCTTTTGGAATTTGTCCACAGCGTCGGCGAGGCTTTTTTCTACGTCTTCGTTCACCCTATTTGGTAAAATGTCCTCTAAATTTTCAAAACTTTCGGCCATTTTAGAAAAACAGAGAGGGAAAGTTTTAAGTGATGACGTCATCCCTGCTTCTGTCTTCTAATAGCTCATAAGTGAGAACCAATCAAAATGCAGGCATAATGCAGCTTAATCTATAAACTAGCATGATGGACCTTATTCTAAAATGGCTCCCATTCTAATATTCTTTTGTTTTTTATCCAAATTAGCCCTTGTTGCCTCGTTCTTAAGAGCAAAGTTCGAAAAAAATATTTCAGCTTGGACGAGCCAAAGAAGGCTAATTTGAATATAAACTAAAGACTTTTAGGATGGCGGCCATTTTGGAATAAGATGTATAACGTATGTATCACGTTCACAGCGGTCTGCCGGCAGTTAAGCACCAAACCTGTGTCCTTAGAATGGGTTACCGACAGCCTTGCAAATTACAAGTGAGTACACCGTTTTATTCAGCGGGGTTTGTAGAGTTCGCTTCCTACCGATTTTATGTTAACAACTATACTTAGATTAGTTTTAGGCTAATCTCACAACACAATGAAAATAGGCCGTGGAAATTATAACTTTAAGATTTAAGGTCGGCGTTTCAATAGTACTTTTTGTTGTGAGATTAGTCTAAAACTATAGATTCTTAGACAGACCTAAGCAAGGGCTACTGAAATCAATGAAAAGAACATAAGCATAACTACGCATTTTAAGGAGTAAATTCACCAACATGAATTAGTGACAGTGTGTTTGATTTTCCCCCGCTGTGATGAACGTAAATCCAAAACACGAGATCAGTCGAAAACCTCTAGTTCTTTGCCGTTCTTTATTGCCGTCGATCGGCCCAATCGGCGGTCCACAAGCGGAATACTCAACCTATGCTTATTCGATACAGAAACAACCGTGCCACCGCAACAGATGAGCTCGAAAATGCTTCAAACAACTCCACAAAGGACGAGAAAGAAATAAAAGCTAAAACTTTCGTGACTGAACTGTCCAAAAACCTAAAAGATCACGTGACCAAAAGGAAACAAAGAAATACATTAAAATAATTATTAACCCCGAACACTGTTCCTGGCTGAACTGAAGGTCTATCGCCTCAGTTCTAAATCTGAAACCTGGGATTCTCCCTTGACGTTCGTCAATCACATAAGGGTGGGGAGTATTACATCGTGTAAACGTCAGAAAGTGTCCGGAGGGGCTGCGGGGTTGCCGAAAATGATTTCATTCGCTGTTTTTTATCGTTTTTTTGCAGGGTTCAAGATTTGAGAGATTATTTACTGGAACTATAGTGAAAAAATGAGTTATAATTTGAACATGGCAAACAGTCTGATATTTTTTCATGCAACACATAGCAAAATGAATCGGCGAATGATGAGCGACAATTGATTCAACTAAAAGGTGTTAGCTATACAGGGAGAGGTGAAGGTAACATCAAGAGTGTCAAAGCTAGTAACACATTCACACACCAGGCGATAAGGTTGTGGAGTGTCAGGTTTTATCAAGGGGTGGATTTCTATGTACAGTTTATGCACAAGCATGTGGACATAGATATTTCTTTTAACTGGAAATGTTACACCAATAAATAATTTATTCAAAGATAAAGACAAGATGTCAGACTTGGGATGTGTGACTATGATTTCAGTTTTCAGAACCCCACATGGAATACCCCTTGAAAAACAGCTAGCTCCTTGAAAACTCCTTGAATTTGTAGGTGCAGTGCTTGAATATTATGAAAAAGTCCTTGAATACTTGAGACTACATCAAATAAGTTCATTTTCACATCAAAAGATTAAAAAGATTGTATTACATGGTTCACCCGGGGTAGAATACTCCTTGGAAAACTGCTAGGTCCTTGAAAACTCCTTGAAAATGATTTTGTCCTTGAAAACCTCTTGAATTTGTAGGTGCAGTGCTTGGATTTTATGAAAAAGTCCTTGAATACTTGAGACTACAGCAAAATGAGTTCATTTTGTCATCAAAAGATTAAAGAATGTTTTTTTTTAATTATTATTATTATTATTATTTTAACGCTTAACATAACGGACTTTACAAATGCTTTTGCTCTAGGTACGGATATAATATATATATATTCGGCACTGGGAACTTAATTCTCTCTACAAAGGTTGGGTGGCTGCGTTCAAAGGTTACCCTTTCATGTTACGCTTCCGCGAAATACATATAACTCTTCGTATTCCTTTCTAACACTGGTACACCATGTATACCCTGTATTCCCCGTTTACCCTGGTAAACCCTGTATACCCTGTATTCCCCGTTTACCCTCGTAAACCCTGTATACCCTGTATTTCCTGTTTACCCTTGTACACCCTGTATACCCTGTATTCCCCGTTTACCCTAGTAAACCCTGTATACCCTGTTTACCCTCGTAAACCCTGTATTCCCTGTTTACCCTCGTAAACCCTGTATACCCTGTTTACCCTCGTAAACCCTGTATACCCTGTTTACCCTCGTAAACCCTGTCTACCCTGTTTACCCTCGTAAACCCTGTATACCCTGTATTCCCCGTTTACCCTCCTAAACCCTGTATACCCCGTGCACCCTGTTTACCCTCGTACACCCTGTATACCCTGTATTCCCCGTTATTCTCGTACACCCTGTATACCCTATATTCCCCGTTTCCCCTCGTAAACCCTGTGTACCCTGTTTACCCTCGTAAACCCTGTATACCCTGTGTACCCCGTTTACCCTCGTAAACCCTGTACACCCTGTATTCCCCGTTCACCCTCATAAACCCTGTATACCCTGTTTACCCTGGTAAACCCTGTATACCCTGTGTACCCTGTTTACCCTCGTACACCCTGTATACCCTGTATTCCCTGTTTACCCTCGTAAACCCTGTGTACCCTGTTTACCCTCGTAAACCCTGTATACCCTGTGTACCCTGTTTACCCTCGTAAACCCTGTGTACCCTGTGTACCCTCGTAAACCCTGTATACCCTGTGTACCCTGTTTACCCTCGTAAACCCTGTATACCCTGTGTACCCTGTTTACCCTCGTATACCCTGTATACCCTCGTAAACCCTGTATACCCTGTGTACCCTGTATACCCTGTGTACCCTGTTTACCCTCGTAAACCCTGTATACCCTGTGTACCCTGTTTACCCTCGTAAACCCTGTATACCCTGTGTACCCTGTTTACCCTCGTATACCCTGTGTACCCTGTTTACCCTCGTAAACCCTGTATACCCTGTGTACCCTGTTTACCCTCGTAAACCCTGTATACCCTGTGTACCCTGTTTACCCTCGTACACCCTGTATACCCTGTATTCCCCGTCTACCCTCGTAAACCCTGTATACCCTGTGTACCCTGTTTACCCTCGTAAACCCTGTCTACCCTGTGTACCCTGTTTACCCTCGTAAACCCTGTCTACCCTGTTTACCCTGTTTACCCTCGTAAACCCTGTATACCCTGTGTACCCTGTTTACCCTCGTATACCCTGTATACCCTGTGTACCCTGTTTACCCTCGTAAACCCTGTATACCCTGTGTACCCTGTTTACCCTCGTACACCCTGTATACCCTGTATTCCCCGTCTACCCTCGTAAACCCTGTATACCCTGTTTACCCTCGTACACCCTGTATACCCTGTATTCCCTGTTTATCCTCATAAACCCTGTATACCCTGTGTACCCTGTTTACCCTCGTAAACCCTGTCTACCCTGTATACCCTGTGTACCCTGTTTACCCTGGTAAACCCTGTATACCCTGTGTACCCTGTTTACCCTCGTACACCCTGTATACCCTGTGTACCCTGTTTACACTCGTAAACCCTGTATACCCTGTTTACCCTCGTAAACCCTGTATACCCTGTGTACCCTGTTTACCCTCGTACACCCTGTATACCCTGTATTCCCTGTTTACCCTCGTAAACCCTGTATACCCTGTTTACCCTCGTAAACCCTGTCTACCCTGTTTACCCTCGTAAACCCTGTATACCCTGTATTCCCTGTTTACCCTCGTAAACCCTGTATACCCTGTTTACCCTCGTAAACCCTGTATACCCTGTGTACCCTGTTTACCCTCGTAAACCCTGTATACTCTGTGTACCCTGTTTACCCTCGTAAACCCTGTATACCCTGTATTCCCTGTTTACCCTCGTAAACCCTGTATACCCTGTGTACCCTGTTTACCCTCGTAAACCCTGTATACCCTTTGTACCCTGTTTGCCCTCGTAAACCCTGTGTACCCTGTGTACCCTGTTTACCCTCGTATACCCTGTATACCCTGTGTACCCTGTTTACCCTCGTAAACCCTGTATACCCTGTGTACCCTGTTTACCCTCGTACACCCTGTATACCCTGTATTCCCCGTCTACCCTCGTAAACCCTGTATACCCTGTTTACCCTCGTACACCCTGTATACCCTGTATTCCCTGTTTATCCTCATAAACCCTGTATACCCTGTGTACCCTGTTTACCCTCGTAAACCCTGTCTACCCTGTATACCCTGTGTACCCTGTTTACCCTGGTAAACCCTGTATACCCTGTGTACCCTGTTTACCCTCGTACACCCTGTATACCCTGTGTACCCTGTTTACACTCGTAAACCCTGTATACCCTGTTTACCCTCGTAAACCCTGTATACCCTGTGTACCCTGTTTACCCTCGTACACCCTGTATACCCTGTATTCCCTGTTTACCCTCGTAAACCCTGTATACCCTGTTTACCCTCGTAAACCCTGTCTACCCTGTTTACCCTCGTAAACCCTGTATACCCTGTATTCCCTGTTTACCCTCGTAAACCCTGTATACCCTGTTTACCCTCGTAAACCCTGTATACCCTGTGTACCCTGTTTACCCTCGTAAACCCTGTATACCCTGTGTACCCTGTTTACCCTCGTAAACCCTGTCTACCCTGTATACCCTGTGTACCCTGTTTACCCTGGTAAACCCTGTATACCCTGTGTACCCTGTTTACCCTCGTAAACCCTGTATACCCTGTGTACCCTGTTTACCCTCGTATACCCTGTATACCCTGTGTACCCTGTTTACCCTCGTAAACCCTGTATACCCTGTGTACCCTGTTTACCCTCGTACACCCTGTATACCCTGTATTCCCCGTCTACCCTCGTAAACCCTGTATACCCTGTTTACCCTCGTACACCCTGTATACCCTGTATTCCCTGTTTATCCTCATAAACCCTGTATACCCTGTGTACCCTGTTTACCCTCGTAAACCCTGTCTACCCTGTATACCCTGTGTACCCTGTTTACCCTGGTAAACCCTGTATACCCTGTGTACCCTGTTTACCCTCGTACACCCTGTATACCCTGTGTACCCTGTTTACACTCGTAAACCCTGTATACCCTGTTTACCCTCGTAAACCCTGTATACCCTGTGTACCCTGTTTACCCTCGTACACCCTGTATACCCTGTATTCCCTGTTTACCCTCGTAAACCCTGTATACCCTGTTTACCCTCGTAAACCCTGTCTACCCTGTTTACCCTCGTAAACCCTGTATACCCTGTATTCCCTGTTTACCCTCGTAAACCCTGTATACCCTGTTTACCCTCGTAAACCCTGTATACCCTGTGTACCCTGTTTACCCTCGTAAACCCTGTATACTCTGTGTACCCTGTTTACCCTCGTAAACCCTGTATACCCTGTATTCCCTGTTTACCCTCGTAAACCCTGTATACCCTGTGTACCCTGTTTACCCTCGTAAACCCTGTATACCCTTTGTACCCTGTTTGCCCTCGTAAACCCTGTGTACCCTTGTACACCCTGTATTCCATGTTTACCATCGTACACCCTGTATACCCTGTATTCCCCGTTTACCCTCGTAAACCCTGTATACCCTCGTACACCCTGTATTCCCCGTTTACCCTCGAAAACCCTGTATACCCTGTATTCCATGTTTACCCTCGAAAACCCTGTATACCCTGTATTCCATGTTTACCCTCGTACACCCTGTGTACCCTGTGTACTCTCGTAAACCCTGTATACCCTGTGTACCCTGTTTACCCTTGTACACCCTGTATACCCTGTGTACCCTGTTTACCCTCCTAAACCCTATTTACCATCGTAAACCCTGTATACCCTGTATTCCCCGTTTACCCTCGTAAACCCTGTGTGTTCTAAGGCAGGAGAGTCTAAAAAGATGAAACTGTTAGATAGCTTCAGTTTACATAAATTTTTTTTTTGATATCAAAAGGCTTTCGAATAGTCTGAGACGTTGTGAACATTAACTTTTCAATATCATTGTGGATAGTAAAAATTGCTTCAGAAATGTGTACGGTGTTTCTATCGAGTTATAGAAACACGAAGTTTGGGAAGAACGAGAAATGCTGTGGAAACACGAGCCACAGCTTTTTACGAGTTCTCCCAAACTTTCACGTTAGATTGTGATCTCTAGATTTCTATCGCGTGATAGTTGACGAGGGCGCAGTCCGAGTCAACTATCACACATAGAAATCGAGCGCGAATAAACTAATTGTTTTAATATAAATCTACTAGTCGTTCAAAACGAAACAAGTAAATTATCAAAATTCTCCTCACAGACTCTTCACAAACACGAAGAAGCGGGTGCCATTTTGTTGACAGCTGCTGCTCACTATCTATCACAGAATAGATAGCAAGTAGCGTAGCCAATCAGAGAATGGCATTCGTGATAAAACGCTAGTAGATTTATACTAAAAACTAATAATTTATATCACTCCCTAATCAAACATCGGAAATTCATTGAAAGCCTGGTGCTTGTACGTAAGCAGTATTGTAACTTAATTGTAATAGCTATATAGCTCGGCTACTCGCCACATGTACCTCCCATGCCATGCCAATTATTTTTAACGTTTTTTTAGCTTATCGTACTTTCGTTTTTGATCGTAAAGTACTTGCAAAGAATGATTGAATATAGGAAGAACCATTAGAAATGCGAAACTATTTACGACCTCAACTATTTTTCTGAAGATTTCGCAAAAATGGCTCGCTTTATTCGTCACCTCCTCCATGGAACTTGAAAGTTGAACAGCATGCATGACAAAGAACTCAAGCTCGTGGAATCCCGGATCTTTAATGTTCTCGTCATTTTCTTCAAGTGAAATTCGTGATCGTTTCGTCTTCACCGTATGTTTGAAGTGAAGTGTCCGCTTTCTGGGTGTTCGACATTTTTTGTCTTGCAAAGCGTTTTTATTATTCTTTCATCCACAATTTTCACCTTGGCAGGATCCACAACAGTTGCACGTGCTCATGCACGTACCGTAAACAGAGTACACAGGGTATACAGGGTTTACGAGGATAAACGGGGAATACAGGGTATAAAGGGTAAACAGGGTGTACGAGGGTACACAGGGTTTACGAGGGTAAACGGGGAATACAGGGTATACACGGTGCACGAGCGTAAACATGGAATACGGGGTATACAGGGTGCACGAGGGTAAACGGGGAATACAGGGTGTACGAGGGTAAACAGGGTACACAGGGTTTACGAGGGTAAACGGGGAATAAATGGTATACAGGGTGTACGATGGTAAACAGGGAATACAAGGTGTACAAGGGTAAACGGGGAATACAGGGTATACAATGTGTACGAGGGTAAACAGGGTATACAGGGTTTACGAGGGTAAACGGAGAATACAGGGTATACAGGGTGCACGAGGGTAAACGGGGAATACAGGGTATACAGGGTTTACGAGGGTAAACAGGGTACGCAGGGTTTACGAGGGTAAACGGGGAATAAATGGTATACAGGGTGTACGATGGTAAACAGGGTATACAGGGTGTACAAGGGTAAACGGGGAATACAGGGTTTACGAGGGTAAATAGGTTACACAGGGTGTACGAGGGTAAACAGGGTACACAGGGTTTACGAGGATAAACAGAGTACACAGTGTATACAGGGTTTTCGAGGGTAAACGGGGAATACAGGGTGTACGAGGGTAAACAGGGTTTACGAGGGTAACGGGGAATACAGGGTGTACGAGGGTAAACATGGAATACAGGGTGTACGAGGGTAAATGGGGTACACAGGGTATACAGGGTTTTCGAGGGTAAACAGGGAATACAGGGTTTACGAGGGTAAACGGGGAATAGAGGGTATACAGGGTGTACGAGAATAACGGGGAATACAGGGTGTACGAGGGTACACAGGGTGTACGAGGGTAAACGGAGTATACAGGGTTTACGAGGGTAAACAGGGTACACAGTGTATACAGGGTTTACGAGGGTAAACGGGGAATACAGGGTATACAGGGTGCACGAGGGTAAACATGGAATACAGGGTATACAGGGTTTTCGAGGGTAAACATGGAATACAGGGTTTTCGAGGGTAAACGGGGAATACAGGGTGTACGAGGGTATACAAGGTTTACGAGGGTAAACGGGGAATACAGGGTATACAGGGTGTACTGGGTAAACAGGGAATACAGTGTTTACAGGGTATACGAGTGTTAGAAAACATAGAGGGGAATACAGAGAGTTATATGTATTTCGCGTAAGCGTAACATGAAAAGGCAACCCGTTCAAAGCTGACATGAAACCAGGCCTTATGCAAATGCTGTGATCCGATGGACTCCTTGAATTTTGTGATAAAGTCCTGGAAAAGTCCTTGAATAAAAGTTCTGTTAACCTGTATGAACCATGTTGAAATTCCACTCATTTTCATTTCAAAGAAAGAGGTGAGGATCGACGACTTTTCATAACTGTCACTTTGCAACCCTGGAGTAAAACATCCCTTGCAATAAATTCATCGAGTTAATTTATCGGCGCGCGTTTTGCCGACTCGACTTTAAACACGAAAGCCAACTTGTGGCAAGGAAAAGTATAGGGCCGCTTATTTGAACAAAGTCTAACTTAGACCGTGGTTTAAGGCAAGTAACGGACCTTTACATTCTGATCATAAGTGGGTTATTTAAACGAAATACTCTTTTTGTAGTCTGTGACATATCCTGCTATACTACAATTACAGTGAAGAACGACTATCTGTTCGGGTTGGCAAGATTGAAATCTAGTTCAGACCATGCTTTTGATAAACCTCGTCTTAACTTCATTTAGATAACTGGCCCATAGTCTACTGGAAACCGTGTTCCGAAATTGTGTCCTTTATTTTATGATGTGAAAAAAATAAACTATTAAGGCTTTCATAATGCACCCGTAAGTGTTCCGAAATATTTAGTTTGAAATGTCGGCCGTCACTTTTTGATAATTAAAATGAACTTTTTAAATGATACTGTTGCCTAGGCCAGAATCACAACAGAGCCGTTTGCAGCAGTTCCTTGTGAGATAAAATATATGATAGCCAGACCTCTTGGTTAAAAACGAAATAAAGAGACGGCCCGGACTTGAAAATCATTATTAAAAAAAACGGCAAAGAAACGAACTTATTTGACGGAGGAGGCAATGTTCCTGACATGAGGCTTCTCGAAGAGACCAACGTTTACTTATCTTTTATTTGAAAGAAACAGAAGCCCTTTACTGCCGCTTATTTTTAACTTGCAAAATGGCTCTGTCACTTCCGAGTTGTAAGTAAGACAGGCGGCGGATTTGAAGAGGACTGTTAACCCCGGCAAAGCCTTGTAACGCGAGTGTCATGCTTCCATTTTTGAGCTTCCGGCAACGTTTCCCAACAGAGTGGTGTTTAATTGCAACAAATTCATTTTCCGAGTTCAGTGGCTCAAAATCCAGGAATGTTCTCTTTTTTCATTTGTTCGCTCTACGGAAAGCTTCAGGCCACTGTTGAGGTCGACATAAATTGAATGATGCGGTAAGGACATGGAAAATGGGGAAACAAAATATAACAACACGTATTGAATACCCTTCTGGGTTCTTTACAGCTTACGACTGTCGGTAAACGAAAGGATTTCAATTGTGTCACCTGTTACGACGTTTTTTTTCAATCTGACACCTTTCTTCCTCGAAAATGAAAGTGAAAACAACGGCTTCCGTTTTCGGCGGGAATTTTTTGGGGGAATGTCCCGTTTGAGTTATTGAATAATTTATTTCCTGTGGTGGCAGTGGATTCAGAACAACGTGTCAAGGATTCGTTTGATTTTCAGCTTCAAATAATTCTAGTTAAAAGGAGGACGTTTATGGATCCTAAGGAAAAAAAGATTATTGAAGAGAAGCTGAAAGATTTCATGAAAGATATCATTCCGGTAGAATTGCTTCCTTACCTGCCTTGCTTAACGAGGTTTGACAGAGACGAGATTCAAGCATCGCAGAACAACCATGGTCCAGTGAGGGCATCCTTTATTCTTGTTGATCGACTAAAACGAAGACGAGACGGGTTTCAGCAGTTTGTTCAAGCCTTAAGGGAATGCGGAAGTCAGCACATCGCGTTGATGTTAGATCCAGACTGCAGGTATACTTGTCAAGGTAAGGACATGATTCTATGTTAGCTTCACTCATTATCACTACAGGCTGATTTTCACTTTAGTCGGAGTCGGATCGAGTCGGAGTCGGAGTCGTCACGCCATCATGACCTACAATTAGTTAAAATCGAAGATCGGAGTCGTAAGCGGAGTCATAAGCTCCGCGGACTCGGAGTCGGAAGAATCAGAGCGTTTCCATTTTCTTCCGACTCCATTTTTATCTTAGGTGACTTCCGCTTCGACTTGGACTGGATGAAAAGCCCGTTATTGAGGCTGATTCTGCTCAGGTAGTCGATCCTGCCATTAATGCAACTAACAGCAGTCATCACAGCTGCCCTCAGTTGAAGGATCATGATCTACCGACTTGTAACATATGTTTTGTGTCCGCAGTCAATTTCGCTACTTTAGGGACTGGTTATAATTATTATTGTGGTAAGCAAGGCTTGACATCATGTGATTTATAAACGAGACTGCACGTATTAAATGAAAAGGCACACAAACGGAAGTTGCAATTCCCCGCATGAAATTATTTATTTATTTTTTTTTTGCGTAGTTTATTAGAATACACAATAACTTTCAAATTGCGTGATCTCGTACACTTCGTTGTCATGTATTTGTTTACAGCCCCCGGGGGATACATCTCTTTAAAACCTCTAAATTCATTGTATCTTCACAGGGATTGCTTGTCATTTCAAAGATGTTTATAGGGATAAGTTATAGGTTTAATTGATTTTCTGCAAATCGTCATCCAATCCTTGGAAACATCAGTTTCTTTAATAACTCATTTCAGTGTTTTAGTATGATTACAACGTATTATTCCTGGTTTTCTATAACAGGGAGTGCACAAGCCAGATTGCAAGAAGACGGAGAAGAACTGGTTTGCTGCAGCAAAACGTCCACAACAGACGTTATCGTTTCCAGAGGGGGTACTTGTCTCAGATTTTTTACAAAACTTTGTGTACCTGTATTATAACATTTGAAGATCTCCCTTCACTTTGTCCCACTTGTGTATTGTTGGCATGTGGCTGGGAAGAAGTACTTGCGGGATTCAAATATTTTAATGGCAGAATAGCCATAATGGTTGGCCTAATTACGTTTTTCACTTCACTGGATATTATTGTTTAAGGTACCGCGGACAGGCGTGAGGGCATCCGCTCTGTGTCTCCACTATTACCATGTCGAACAGCAATTATCGGCCCAGGTAAGAAGCACAATCTGTTTGAGACTTTGAGTAACATTAATTTGTAACTAAGAACATCGCCCCCAAGACTCCTCTCTATCGGTCCGTGTTCACTTTAACAATTGTAACGAAAAAATTCCTTCAAAAATATAAATTCATTGTTATTCCAACTTGTTGAACTCGTACTGATGTAAACTAGACATCGAATAAACAAATAAGTTTGTAAGGACGTTGAAAATAAGAAAAGAGATCGCGGTAAAAACACTATCATCATTTGAAAGTTGAAATGAAAGTGTGTTGAACAACCACCAAGCGGCTGGTCGTCGTCAAGTCAATTTTTTTTAATTGAGAAGAAGTAATTCCCTACGCTTTCAGAAGTGATAGCTGGAGAGACTTTCAAGGCCTAGGGGTTAAACAGTGCCGTTAAAAATACAAAATAAGGCCAGTCCGCGGTCTTCGGAAAACCAATGTCAGCAAAAGCCTTAAGCACCCAAACATATTTGTGCTAGCTTGTACAAGTGTTCCTCCAGAACGGTATACTGTAATATTATTATTGTAATCCAAGCAAGCTATCGTTCTGTATAGGTACCCCTCTGATTTTAAGTTTTTTTCGCTCTTTCAGGGATTTAACTGTTTTCGTATTATTTTTAGTCACAAATAATCATTACAGATATATCGTTTATTTATTTTCACTATTCAATGGATTATTTACCAGATCAATTAATCTCAACAATACCATTCAGAGTGTACTCACAACTGGCCCTATTGTTAGCAAGAGACAGAATTGAAATTGCCAGCAGACTGTTTGATTTAACCCTCGAAGAAGCCATGGCCTTGCGGGACATAGCAAACCATACAAACAGCCTCCGACGCAGTGTAGACATGGTGTTTGAGCTGATGAGCGAGCGCCACGTAACACTAGGACAATTAGTTGAGGTGCTGAGGGAGATACACAGATTTGACGCCATAAGTGTGCTTACTGAAGCTGGGTATCCTGATTGTACTTTAGGTAATATAATGCCGTTGCCACATGGGTTAAGATAATTGAAAGACGTAGTGCTACCATTAACACTAACCCATGTTGAAAACTTTAGCAAGGCTCCTTAACAATAACAACAATTCTAGTAATGGTAGTAGTGACGACGGCGACGACGACGACGACGATGATTTTGATGCCGATGACGATGACGATGACGATGACGATGACGACAACGATGACAATGACGACGACGATGACGACGATGATGATAATGATGTGGTGATGGAAATAGGGATTGTCATAATAAGGCGTGCATGTCAGTCAAGAAATCACCTCACAGACAAGGAAGAGCTAATTGGAGGGCTGTGTCTTTTAGGGGTCAGATTTTGATCCCAGCATTAGTACTACACAGGTACTCCCATAATAATGTCTCCTTAAACAGATTATTCTTCCACACCCCTTGTGACAATGGTTTCGTTGACTGCACTTGTGAAGAGGGGAATACCTGGACTCGACGTCATTTGTGGGTTGAGTTTGTTGTTGTTTCTCTTCTCTGCTCCGATAGGTTTTTCTCCGGGTACTCCGGTTTTCCCCTCTCCTCAAAAACCAACATTTCTAAATTCCAATTCGATCCGGAATGCTCGGACGTTTAATACATGAGTCCCTTTGTCGGGAGATTGGGCAACCACTCCTTATGCTATTGAGCTTAAATAAATTGATTTGATTTGATTTGATTTGTATTTGTATTTCAGATGAGTGCAGTGACCACGATGCAGTTGGAAGTGAGGAGGAGTGAAGAGAGTTCTAGCTATGCTCATACGCTGCACAGTATCGGGCACAAGGAACGCCAGCTTCAACTAAAATTAAAAACTCTATAAAATAATAGCAAGATTTTCAGTTTCAGTTATTTAGGAATATGCTACGTTCTTTGTTTCATTTGTTACGAATAGTTTTCACAGCAACCTGACGTCCATGTTGCTTCATTTAATACTTTTTTTTTCCTTTAAACGCGAAAGGCAGGTAGGAAGATAAGCCAAGCAGCTTATCAATACTATGCGCCATTACGTAACTTGGGAACGTTCATGAACATTTAAGATAGAGTCCCCTGAATGGAGAACAAGACAAAGCACTGGTATACTTTGTTTTAATTGGATCAAAATGTGTAACCGCCTTTAAGACTGCACCCTCCCACACCCTTTCCACGGAATACAAACAAACTTAGTAAGTCCTGATCAGTCGAGAGAAGTCAATTAATCCCAAATTGTACTCCAGAGAAAGTGGCACGAGAAAAATAAAAAATAACAATAAAGTCAAGCCTAAACCTGTATGATTCTGTGTAATTCTGGAAATATTTCGATTTTTGTTTTCATTTTGTACAACTGCAGGTTATATTTACGGGCAGCCGCCCCTGATAAATGTTAATTACTTGCAGGGCCGAGACATAAAATATAGACAAACAATAAAAACATTGGCACCTAACGCAAAAACAATGAAGCTGCACCTTACGAAGATCGAATGAAATTAGTATAGAACTTTCAAACTGGCGCAGCCCTATCCTAAGATATTCTGCAACCTTTAGATTTTGGCCAAAAAGAAAAGAAAAGTTTGACTCATCATGTTTTTCCCTTCGCCGCCTACGCAGTGTCCCGTCGGCGAGCCTTCCACGATCGGAAGTTTAAGCTGAAGAAGTAATTACCATCAACAACAGATCCGTCGAAGTTCCCAAAATAACCATGATTGACTAATAATAAACACGAGAGTGATTTTCCCGGCGTAATGTTTGAGTAGCGCAGATGAGTTATATAATGCTGAAAAGAAACGTGCTGTAAAATTCGTAAGGCTTGTAAACTGAATGTAATTCAGTAAAATTGCCGGCCTGAAGGCTTTCTGAAGAGGGGGAATTTTTTCTTTAATTTATAAGGAAGGCGCATTGTTTGTTCAAATTGTCGAAAGCGAAAGCTTTCGCTATAAATGAAAATTATGCTTCCGTCTAAGGGGGTTTCCCTTTCTGTTTGCGTCTTTTAAAGCGAGAGCTGCATGTTTGTTGTCCTCATATAACCAGAGGGGCTAACATTACGGTTAGCTTGCCTGAGTAAATAAGTTCGTTAGTATTCTTTGTGAATCAAAAGCTGCAGTCATTTGCAAGGCGATTTGCTGTAAGTATCACCTGGTTTTCGTAAATACTACATGTAATACAACTTTCTAGTGATGTGCCCGCTGATTTTAGGTAATGCATTCAGAGTTTTGTCGCTTCGACATATTGCGAAAAAGTCAGTCTTAATTAACTTGAAAACGTTACCAAGAGCACGTCTTGTTTGACGAAGTATTGGTTCGGGGAATAACGTTCTGTTTCGTCGTTGTTCGGATGTAACGGTTTGGACAAACTCAGTGGAGCTCTCGTAGTAGTGTCTTGTAGTATGAATCTCTTGTTAAAATTACTCGTTTATTTTAGCGGTACAGACGTTTCCGTTCGAGAGGAAAAAGCTAATTTCATCGGTTTTATGAAAGGAAAACAACTCTGAATTGAATGTAAGCTGAACTGATCCAAATTCATAACTGAGTTAATTGAGATCCTCGAAATAGCGGACGAGGAAAAGGAAAAATAAGCAAAATAACATAATGCACGAGAACTGAGTGTGTTGCGTACACATTTATTGAAGATCAATTTCCCAGGAAATTCATGATGAAAAAGTCTTGCTCAGGTACATTCACTTGATTTTTTTATCGCCGGGTCACTGAACACATCGTAAGATGAAGTTTTATTTGAACCCTTTATCGGTTGAATGGTTTTCCAATGTTGTATTCAAATTATGTTTGTCCATGGCCATTGCCAAAATGGTTATCTTTAAAACGAGGAACGGGGAATCGGGGAATAGGAATGGAGAACGGGGAATCTTTAAAATGAGGAATCTTTAAAAGCGGGAATATTTAAAACGGGGAATCTT
>OX419343.1:11246878-11264378 GCA_948470475.1 Galaxea fascicularis | reverse complement strand
CCTTTAGCCGAGTGTGTATGCAAAGAAGATACAAGGGACTCGTGGGATATTCTATGGTATGCCATGAGAAAGCCTTGCATAACTATTTCATACCATGTCATAGAAAATACCTGGCCTTATATTGTGATACCGTTGAATTGCACTGATCGATGGGACGTTTGGGTGGAATACCGACGAATATACAACGGTTTCGAGCATTCTGATTGGCTGTATTTTCTATGGCATGGTATAAATACTAGTTATGCAATGCTTTCGCGTGGCATACTAATCTATAGAATATCCAATATTTTCTTCGTATACACACCAGCCTTTAGGTAAGTGTGTATGCTCAGACAATACAAGTGACGAGTGGGATATTCTATGGTATACCACGAGAAAGCCTTGCATAACTGTTTTATACCATGTCATAGGAATATGTGGCCTTACATAATCAATGCGGTACACGATCTGGGGAAGTTTGGGTGTGATACCGTTGAATTGCACTGATCGATGGGAAGGTTCGGTGGAATACCGACGCATATACAACGGCTTTCCTGCATTCTGATTGGCTGTATTTTTTGTGGCATGGTATAAATGTAGTTATGCAATGCTTTCAAGTGGCATGGTATACCATTCAATTTCTCATCAGTTCCTTGTACTTTTCGTAAACACACGGGCCTTTAGGCGAGTGTGTATCCAAAGAAAATATAGGTGACAGAAGCACATCACTAGGAGCGTACAACTCCCATACTCAACCCATGTCACGGCATTTTTACAGAGCGATTTATTTTTAGAATATCTTTCCCGTGAGAAAAGGCGGTTCCGGTTCACGTGATACCGCATCATCATCACCTTTCTTTTGTTCTAAAGTTTCTTAGCTTCGTAGAGAAACTTTAGAACAAAAGAAAGGTCGAGGAAAAGTTTCGCACGAGAGAATGGGGCTCCTGAGGGAGTCCCATATTTGCGGAAAATTCAATCTAAAAATAAATCGGTCTGTGAAGAATATAGGGCAGTTGTACGCTCCTACTGATGGGCTCCTGTAAATGATAAGTAGGATATCCCACGGTATATCACAAGAAAGCTACATAATTATTTCATACCTGACGTCATGAAAGTTACATGGGCTCCACATATAATCAATGCGGTACGGGAGGGGAGGTTGGTGGAATACCAACAAAAATACAACGGCTTTCCCGAATTCCTATTGACTGTATTTCTATGACATGGGCCTGGTAAACCAGAAAGAAAACTGGGATGCTAACGCCATTGTCTCTAATATTAATTCATGTTATTGCATTTATTTTATAGAACAGAAATTAAAATACATTCCACCCTCAGCGTTATCTGAAGTTGTTATGTACCTCAACAACTACAGTCCACTGGGAAACAATTGGAAGGCCATAGCAGATGAGATGCTTATTACTTTTGAAGCTATCAGGAGCCTTGATCATCATGGTCCTGATGGGATGATGAGTGGTGTGCTGGACATAATGTTCCACAGAAAAGTAACTGTAGGGCTTTTCGTGCAAATGCTCCAAAGAATCCAAAGACCAGACGTCATCGATATCTTGGTAAAGGCTGGATTGCAAGGCGATTTCTTCCAGGAGTACGAAAGTGGTATGACAAAAACTTCATCAATTCTCTTCCCTTCCAGGTCGTCCTGCTGAAGAATATATAAAAAACGCCAGCCAGAGCCGATTGATCCTATTCTCCACGCCATTTTCTTGATTTTGACGCGGAGAAGGGAGGGGTTACAGCTCGCGAATTTTAAGAAGCATACCTAACCTCTAAGTGAGCAAATCGGGATCTAGCTATATTATTTAATTATACCTATGATGACTAACGCCGTTAAAAGTAACATTCCTGTTTGAAAGAGCTCTATCGTGCTATTTAGATGGCTGTAAAATGCTAAAAGACGTTTTCAAATCAAGGTAATACCAAAAGTAATGAAGTAGTTTATTTACTCAAGAACCGCGTTACTGCATCTAAGAAAAAATACTGTCTTTTTTCTGTTATGGATGGCAAGCCATGGATTGCATTTTGAAACATTTAGTTAAATCGATCTTTTTTCAAATTCTCGCATGTCATCTTTATGCCATGGCCAAAAATGTATTATGGATGATTTTTCCTGAAACAAACAAACAAACAAAAAAGATTGACATATCTTTCTCCTACATCTCAAGGAATGTTTCGGCATGAGTAAAGGTCATTAAGTAGCATTTCTGTACAGTTTTCGCCGGAAAACAGTAAAACCTCCCGTGACAGGTGCAATGGAAACGGTCAAGTGTCATACGAAATTGTTGCCACAAATTTTTTAGGGAAAATTTAGGAATACTTGCCGTGTTTTCTTCAGTGTAAAAGGAAGTCATCAGGGGACTTTGTGCTTAACTATCCCCCACTCCCCTCCCCCAATCACCACCACCACTACCCTCCCACCAGAGACAGAGTAAGTTAAAATGAACTTGCTGATCTCTTGTTCAGATGAAGGGGACTTAAAAACAGATGAATTTAACAGCTGCAACGACTTGCAAGCCGCAGCCGAAAAAGAAGACTGTAATGTGTACCAAACAGGAAAAAGTGGGACATCGTATAATGAAGACGAGAATGATCAAGGTGCTGCTGAACTCAACTTCACCTTGCTAACGTGTGACACACCAGAGTTGAGAGACATAATGAGAGACAATGTTTCCCAAAGGACAATAGAAGCAAGGAATTATGGTGCTGCTCACGAAGAACTGGTCAGGGCTCGAGCAAGCAGCTCGGCAGAGACAGCTACTGATCGAGTCCCGGCATCAGGAGGACAGAGTGGAGAAAATAGTGTTGCGTCCGGTATTGAACGAATATGCGGAGTCTGTTAGGAGCTACGTACGTTGCACTTCACATCCTTATGGCAAACCCAGCCTTAGTTACTAGGCGATTAAATTAAAATCTGTTCAATCTTTTCTTTACTTAGTTAGGATTTTTATTGTTCGTTAAGCTATTATCAACCTACAGGCGTTTAGTTTGGCAAGTGAACTCATCATGGGTTCAGGTTTTCGACGTCTCCGTTGGATTTCGTTTAAACGTTTTTATTACTGCACGAGTTGTATTCATCCCGACTGAACATGTGACACATCAATTGAAAAACTTATATACAACGTTGTCATACGACGCGGGATTTTCACCACGTATACTATGAAATAAAAATAACTGATCAAACATATGAAACGGTCTTATTACAAGCAATTGGGGGTTAAAGCTGATCCAACAAAAACTTAATTGTAGCTATTAAAATGCTGATGTTAATTTATTTTTGGGACATTGTGTTGGCATGGTAGATGCAGCAGTTGCCAGAAGGGAAGCTCTCGATTCCAACTTTGGCATTTATATATCAGTCAAATCCATGAACGCCCATCCCCCTCCCGGGCAAACCCAAGGGCATTTCACTTTTTCGAAAAATTTTGGTCAGATTCCCCACTATATGTTGCCAGTTTCACGGTCAAATGCCCCACCGGTTAGGAATTCACAGAGTATCAAATTCCCCATGCTCTGGATATGTAGGTAGATTAACCCATCCATTTAATTAAAATTTTCCCCAATTTCAGACTTTCAAAACCAATTTGATATTTTATTATTAAAATATTCCAATTTAATATTCAAACTGTTGTGCAACCTTTGTGTCCCATATACACAACATTAATAAACAAGCAACAATCAACTGCAAGACTTTCGCACTAAAAACACGGATGTAAAGGATAACCTATAACAAAACGAGTAAAAATTACCACTCACGATTAGTTTATATTAGTAGAGCTCAAAAGTGCCTTTTAAGCTAATTAGCTTAACAGCGCACTTTTGAGCTCTACTAATATAAACTAATCGTGAATGGTAATACCCTATATTAATATTAAAAAAACTGTTACGACAGCAACTGAATCCACGCTTAATGCGCCTTTTATCTTTATTCAGAGGTAGATGGACATCATGTGACATAGTTTCTTTGTCACCTTTTTCTCAGTCGTGTTGCTTTAGCCTTTATCACGTAATCCTTTTGCTTGTTACCGCTGGCTAATATTTTCTTAATAGTCACATGCCCGACCGGGCAGGCTACTTTCGCATCACCGCACAGAGCTAATCTCACATCAAATGCCCAGGGTATGCCCGGGGGAGGGAGGGGAAGGACGTCTGGGCCGCCTGTGGTACAAGCAAGTTCTGATAATTATCATCTGGTGTTGTTATGCCCCGACCTTGGGGTACAAAACCGTCCCTTTCAGTTCCCCTTTGTTTTTCTTCCCAACATCTTCAGCGACAAATATTCAGCTGATTCTAGACTGATTGTCTGCTGAGGCAATGAAGGTGAAACGTTTACAGCAAATTCAAGTTTATTTCATTAAAGGTTCAAATGATCTTTAATTCTTCCTCTAATTAATGATGCTTAATTATAATCAATGAAGTAATGTAATCCGTGGAAATACGAAACTAAAAGATAGAACTAATTTCTACTTGCCACGCCTTTAACTTATCGAAAAAAAACACTATCTTGACTTTGTTCTGTCTGAGGTCTGCTAAAATCGATAAACAAAAGCGCTAACAAAGACCAGTGCTGCACTCCACATGAGGTTATTGCCCGCCAGACAAGCTCCTCCACTTCTGCCTGTGAACGATCAAGTCCATTAGCATACAAAAACAAATTACAGATATGATTAACAACTGACTAAAGCAATACATATGATAAATAATAATAATATCTTTAATGATCTGTTGATGTTGTCATTCAGTAGGCCCCATTTGAACTTTTAGAATTAACTACAAAATCATTTGCTCTTCAGTAATATACAACAAAACCTATAGCCACAATAACAGGAACAAATTTAATCAAATGTGATTGCGCAAATCTTTTTTTTTTTTTTTTGTCGCAGTGTGTGCTTCTGCATATTTTCACGTTCAACCTAATCAATAAATCACGAAAAAAGAAGAAATCTTATCTCTTTCTGACTTCTTCTGGGAATCATGGAAGCGCGATCATTTTCTCTGAAACCTTACTTAATGCGTAAGCCCACGGATCATATGTATACTGTACCTTGTAGGCTTGGTATTTGGGTGTTACATTTGTCCCCAGTACAACACTCTATTTCGCACTCCAGTTGCGTCCACTTCTGAACATTTTTACGGAACCCACCTATAGCTGCACATGCCGCCTTTTTGTCTGAGATAAAAATAAAAATAAAAACACTGTCACAAAGAACCTACGTTAGCAAGGGTAGAATGCTGTGATTGGGATTCAGCTCCGGTTTTTGCAACTGCCCATCGACACCGAATGTCTACGCACTTCTGAGCGTAGCTGTCACGAGATACACGTCTCTGTCCGAATACCAAAACAACGGTGTTGTGCTCTTTTCGCAAAAAGGGAAGCAAACCGTGACCATAATCTCAGTATTTAGTATTTTTTGTCCACAGCTAAAGAAGTATCCTGCAAAAGTTCGCCAATTTTTCCAAGTAGCAATCTATCACCATTCTTGCCATTCTAAGCCAAAGAGGCTTATTCATTCTATAGTTTTGCTCATTTGGTGAAATAATTTTGTTAGCAAAACTGAACGATTATTTTTGTTTTGTTTTGTTGTTGTTATTGTTGTTGTTGTTTTTTTGCTTTCAATTTTTTTATCAGATTTTTAAAGTAATCTTAAAACGCGTGACCCAGCTCCTGTCTCGTGACACAGAAATATTTTGTAGTGACTTTGACTGTTTAAGGAAGAACAAGGCGGATATTAACAAGTGCTATTACATTTTAAAGAGTATTAAGTAAAAAGGTATTAAACATAGGCAAAAATGTACCGCATATGTTTTTTTTTTTTTTTTTTGCTTTTCAAAACATTAGGCTTAATATACTCTGTAAAATCACTGGGTGTATTTTGCCTTCCTCTTTGGGATATCAATAGCAGCTGCTAAAATATAAATGAAATGAAAATCAGAACATGTCTACGTGTGAAATCGAATAACGGTCCTTGCGACGGCTCTAATTTCACGGATAGCGACGAATTGTTTTCAGTCTTTCAACTTTTGAGTGAAAATTTATTTTGCCGCTTTTTTGTTGTTCACGGTTGACTTCCTCTAATCTAAAATTTAGCAGAATATCAGCGTTAAACAAGTTTAGGGAGAGAGAAATAAACTCCACAGTGAATGTATAATCTTTGATAAGCTTTAATAGGCTTGTGGCTAGATGCGTAGAACGCATGCTTCCACAGTACTGATTTAACATTCATTTTTCAAGTCATATTTATTCTCGTACGATGGAAGGAAAAAAAAAAAGGACTTACCCGCACAGGTGATACAACCTCGAAAGAAGCCGTATACAATGTTTTTTCTACTGTCCCGATATCTCCCCACTGCGGAGCCACAATGGGTAGTCCCAAGGGAATATGGATTTGTTGCACAGATTTGGATCTGTTGATTCTTAGAGCAGCTTTCTGCGTCATTTTCAAGGCATACGTTACATTGCACAGGGCCAGAAACTGTTCGTTTGAAAGACAAAGTACAAAGGTTATTTATAGTGAATCATTAATTTACACCTTTTGGCAGTTAGTTTATGGAATAAAATCATAGTACTCATATTTCTGATATTTAGGCAAGCCTAAAAGCGGAGCTCCACAGTTCTTTCCTTATATTTGTATGGCATTTACAGATAAACTTATGTCAATGCCAGGACTCGAGCCAGGACTCTAGTTATAAGAACTTCTGTATTGTGATTATAGATTTTTTACCGTATTGCTGCAGAGTCACAGCCACTATTCAATCAAGTGCAAACGAACATTTTCGGAATATCATCGGCCTTTGTAGCTCAAGGGACTACATGAACGCGCATAAACGACTAACAAATTTTTGCTTCATCACAGTTTAATTATAGGCTGTGTCTAAATGGCCGTCAGCCGGTCAAGGTTGTAAAAACACTAAATGGCCGGCAGTCCGATATTTCCTTGACAAATTCAGAAAAACTGAGGAATTTATGATATTTCCAACAAAAGACGACATTTACAGACTTAACTATCGAAGTAACCGTTAAGAAAGCGATGCAGTTTTATTGATATAAGCGATCAAAGTACAAATCGTCTAAATGACCGGCAGCCGGTCAAAATCTTCAAGCCTAATAACAAACGTCCATATTCCTTAACTCCTAGCCCTAATCCCTAACCTAAAACACACTAAATCTCCCCGAAGTACTAAGTCTAAGGAAAACAAAGCCCTTGAAAGGGAGCCCGAATCGGACTGCCGGCCATTTAGACACTTTGTCCGGATAATGCATTGCCAAAAAGCTACTGATCCTTTATTTAAAACATCACCTAACAGATTCGCAACCAGTGAAAGCTAAGGGAAAATAGTCCCTTAGATTTTCGGAAGGGATATTTTTGCAATTTTTCATTTTTTGCTCTTAAAAAGGTCGCCTAGCATTGCCGGGTAAGCAGGTAGTTCGCAGAGACGTTCTTCGAAGGTAACGTTCAGCAAGCAATTTCTGAACTAAAGACTTCATTCCCTAAAATTTTCGGGCACTTCAGTTTTCGGCAGCTAAGAAATCCGAACAGATCAAATTTTTCTAGTTGATCATTAAAACAACTCTTTAAACGGTCTTTAAACATTATAAGGAGCCTAGAAATATCCCTCGAAGGTTTTTTTTTCTTAATTTGCTCGTTGGGTGCCCCTGAGTTTTCTATCGTCTTTACTCCTAAAGATCACAAAAATAACACCATAAAAAAGTCTATGCATGGCGAACAAAGTACTTTTTGAACTTCCTTTTTTGGGTAGTGTCGAAGAGTACCCACTTTGGATTTTTGCCATTTTGTTTTGTTGTAGAATATTTCGGTTTGATGAGGTTAAATTGTCACCGGTACATGTTAGAAAATTTGTGACTCAGCGAAAGCACATAACCGGTTGTGATGTTGGATTTTAAAAGTGGGACAGTGGGACTGTTAATCTAATTTAGTGATTTACACCATTTGTATTGAAATGTAATCAGATATAATTAACAAAGTGTCTAAACTAAATAGCCGGCAGTCCGATTCGGGCTCCCTTTCAAGGGCTTTGTTTTCCTTAGACTTAGTACTTCGGGGAGATTTAGTGTGTTTTAGGTTAGGGATTAGGGCTAGGAGTTAAGGAATATGGACGTTTGTTATTAGGCTTGAAGATTTTGACCGGCTGCCGGTCATTTAGACGATTTGTACTTTGATAGCCTATATTAATAAAACTGCATCGCTTTCTCAACGGTTACTTCGATAGTTAAGTCTGTAAATGTTGTCTTTTGTTGGAAATATCATAAATTCCTCAGTTTTTCTGAATTTGTCAAGGAAATATCGGACTGCCGGCCATTTAGTGTTTTTACAAACTTGACCGGCTGCTGGCCATTTAGACACAGCCGTATCCCAAAGTCTTAGAACGGGTAGACTCTTCCGAACAGATCAGTATTTCCGATGATCGAAGTTTCTTGTTGGATGCCCCTGAAAACTGCCGTCATTGTCCTTTTTACAATAGCACCCAAAGACGTTGAGCGAAATTAACTTATCTTTTCGTTAAGAAAAGTGACTGCGGCACGATAAACCATGAATCAACTCAGGTGATCAACTGCAAATGGTTGAGAATGGTTTTGACTTCGATCAATTACAATAAATATCGGAAACTACAAACCTTGACTACAAGTAGTGGGTGGTATTATTTTTGACATCACTGGTAGTAATAACAGATTGGCAATAACAACAGACAAACAAATGGATTTCAGAGAAACATTTGTCAGCCGTAAACAAAATTTTTACTGCAGTTAGCCTTTAAAGTCTGCGATTTTTTAATTAACAAACGAGAATTGCTCTGAGGGACAACATATTTCTGGCATTTCGAATGCTGCAGCTGTGAAATCGTGTTAAATCGTGTTTACTTCTGGCAAGGAGTTGTTGCTCTTTGCGAGAGTTTTCCAAATGTCAATCCGGCTCTTGTAAAGGTGTAAAACTGACAAAGACTCGACAAAGCGGAGCCGAGGATATTAACCGTCCGGATTTCGCTTGGCTTTTCTTCAACAAATTTTGTGCCCAAAGAATGAGTGTTACGGTAGTCACTTAGTTTTTTCCTTATATGGTTAGGTTTTATTTCTTTGGCCTACACAACCTTTCGACCCTTAGGGGCTCAAATTACTGGCCATGCCTTTTGTGTTGACCTTTAGTCAGATCAAGTTTAGTTTTTCTGTTAGCCTGCTCAGTTGCACGTTGATCGTTGTGTGGGACAAATATGTGAGTTACTTTCTTTGTTTTATGCCTGCTCCCTATGGAATTAGTCCTCGGAGGAGTAATCGTTTTAAGTGTTGTTTTCATTTTATTGTCTTGAGTGTATGCCTTCATGTTTATGTTGGAATTTGCATATCATGAAGTACTTCTACGCCCTTTTATGATGATGTTTGGCCCAATAGTGGCTTCCTATAGTAATTAAGTTCAAGTAGAGTTTGCCAGTGTTCCAAGGTTATGTTTTGTTGTATTTAGTTTATGCCTTTGTGTGCGGAACACTTGGTTTTTATCATATATTCGTTACGATGTTTGGGGTTCCGCCCCCAAGATGTAAGGGTCATGATTTGATCCTTTAGTTGTTTGCTTTGTTTGTTTATTTAGTTGTTGATTTAGTGCTATTGTAACCCTTAATTTTCAGTTTACGAGAATCATCGATCATTGTTTTTGTTGGCGAGAAATCAACGGCTTTGACGGAACTTTCATTGCCTTCATTAATCCGCATCGTAATCTCCGTAAAGTACACCCATAAATTCCGCGACACATCTTGATTTGGCCGCTTCTTGATAGTTGTCGAAGCTACAATGAGCGACAGCACTGAAAACGAAGAGTTTTAGGATTCAAAATGAAATATTGGATAGAAAACTTTAGGAAAAAACACGGCGGTATTTTTGAGTCCAAACCAATTTCAGATGAAAGCGTGAAAACAACAAAACGTGAAAAAACCGACAAAGAACGATGCGAATGTGTCGTCGGCGTTTCTCGAAGAAATTCAGAAAAAGAGGCAAAACGCTAATCAATCTTCTTGGCATAAATGTCCATATAAAAGAAAAAACAGGGGTACTAACCTGCGGACAGTTTAAGTCAATCCACAATCTCTCCGAATGCAGAGCTTAAGCAGAAGCCGTCATTTCACGCAAAAGTATTACTTCTCATGTCTACCAAGGAAGCTTCTTTAATTAAGGATTTTTAACGGGTAACCGTCCAGTTTAACACACAGTAAAGTCCGAAGACAGCGACTGCATGATTAAAACCTTGCCAAACCACAGGCGGCCCAGACGTTATTTGTGATTTACATACGTGACAGTATTGCGCAAAAATCGCTCTAAATTCAACTTGTAGTCTAGGATTTAAATAAAAGAAGCTTACCTTAGTCTGCCTCAACCGTAGGGAGGTACAGGTCAATTTCCTCTGCAAGCGGTGAGTTTCCCGCCGTTTCTGGTGTAATTTGACCTGTGCCTCCCTACGGTTGAGGGCGACTTTGTCGTGACGGAGGGGTCGCTAAGCCAACGATTTTGAAATCCGTGGCCAAGATAACTCGTTACGGATGAATGGGCAGCCAGCGCTCGAAAAGGAGCGTTTTTCGGGCGGATAAGATAAACCTTGGAATCCGAGGCGAAGCAACTAGAAAGAAGAATTATCGACGGCTGCCGTGAGGCAATTTTGGCGGGCTCCGAGCATTTTAGTGGAATTTATGGAGCTTCGAGTGCAAACCGTCGGCCGACCATGTCGCCAGCCTTTCGTTTCTCTTTACTGGAAAGCAAACTTGGAAAAGTTTAAATCGTCAAAATGGCTTTAAAACGACTTTAGAACGACTCAGCTGCCACAAAGACTTCAAAATAACACAAATGCAGACTAAGGTAAGCTTCTTTTATTTAAATCCTTGACTACAAGTTGAATTTAGAGCGATTTTTGAACCATTTTCATACATTCTCTTGAATTGCGCAATACTGTCACGTATGTAAATCACAAACAACGTCTGGGCCGCCTGTGGCCAAACCACACAATCTTTTCTTGAAGACCTATAAACTAAAATGTCAAACCTGTTTTCGATTAAAACCGCCGAAAAATTCAGGAAAAGTTTTTTTCCAAACCGTTTTCCACCTAAACACGACAAGCATTGACTGTAAAGATGTTTACTTGACGAAGTGGAAGCCGCGTCGAGCCGCAGCTGAGCGCACGTAAAATTAAGCCTCGCCTTGGCCTGGCTTGAGCTTGCGATCCAATCAGAAACCAGTAACTGGTCGGCGGTTAACTTAAAAAAAAACAGCTGACCTCGATGAGCTCTCAACTTGGGCCCGCGATATGGTCACGTGATACTGGTCAGCAGATACCTCGTTTTGACAGGTGTCAATTGACCCTAACAAGGATGTCCAATATCAAAGATGTCCCCTGTAAACTTGGTGGTCAGCTGGTGTATAGCCACTATGTTGGATTATTATTATTAGTATATACCACACAAGTGAAAAGTGCTTTTCCCGCGTTCTGATTGGTTAACTCGGAGGTGATTAGCAAAGTACTATTCACCTCCGAGTAGCCGAAGAGAAACAAACAGGCTTTCCGTTTCTGTTTCCGAGGAGGAAATTATTTAAATACAGGCTAGTTATTCAGCTTAAGTGGTATATACCAAAACAATTATTCACCTCAGTGTCGGTGAAAGTGGTGGATAATATGCACCACTATTCACCTCCACTTCGGTGAATAATTGTTAATTATTATTAGTGTATTATTCATTATTGTGCGAAGTCGTGCGGTCGCGCCCACGAGGAATACCGCTAGCCATGATTACTATGAGAAAAGGAGTTCACGGGTTTCGTTAAGTATGGCGCTCCGCTTGGCGGCCCTTCGGGCCGCCGGGGCTCCGCTAAGATTTTAACATATTTTTAAGTCATACGGTTAAGATGACTGCTCGCCTCCTCTTATGCGCCATGGCTCGATCAGCCGTGGCCAAGTTAAAGTGACACCAGACTACCTCTTGAAAGGCCTCGATCATGGTTCGATACAGAAGTGTTCTTAGCCACTCGAGTGTGCTGTTTCTAACACAACCAACAATCAAATGTTCATTTTACCTGTTGGTGTAAACACCGTCACTGCAGCTGGTAAGAGATTTAGATCGTGATCGTTACAGTAAGTGCTATTACAGCAACTGACATCACACTGAAGCACAGTGGTTTGTCCAGCATTGTTGACGTCACCTTTCAAGTATCCACCAAGACCAAAACACGTGGTCTTCTTATCTGGAACAGAATTAACCAATTCAGTTTAGCAGCCTTCTCAAAACAAGGAAACGAATAAACAAGCAAGAGGAAACAAACAAACAAATGATTGACCGAACGAACGAACAAACGCACGCATGCTCCCACGCACAAACAAAAAAAAAAAAGAGCTAACGGGTCGGAGGCAAGCGAAGGAAGGAAGGAAGGAGATAGGAAGAGAGGAAAGAAGGACGGGATCAGAAGAAGGAAGGAAAATGAAAAAAAGTAAACAATACAACAAAACAATTAAGGAAGCAAGTAAATTTGAAATTGGTCATTAGTCACTTATTATCTTTATTTATTTCACCAAGATTAACAATACTGTGTTGGTCATTTGGGAATTAAATATTTGTAGTCTTCCATTACAGATTATGTCTTCCCAGTGAGATCATACTGATCGAAAATAATATTTTTGGAAGACATGGTGGTCAGCTAGAAGGATAGACACTAAAATAAAATTGTTGATCGATTCCCTGTTTTTATCCAGTCTTGCAATGAAGTAAAAAGGAAAGTCGAACTGTTCTGAAAGAATCTAATCAAAGTCCATGCATTTCCCAGACAACTAGCTTAAAAAAGTCTAGCATTACGCTCACCTGCACAATCAATGCAGCCTCGATAAAAGTAATCTTGTACAACTCCATTCTCATTTCGATATTTTCCAACTGCTGTGCCACAATGGCTTGTACTTAGTGCATCTGGATCAATCAAACAAAGTTGAGGGCCTCGTCGTCGATTCGAAATTGAATGACAGTTGTTTGCATCCTTGCCCAAGCAATAATTACACTTTTTTAAATTGGCAGCTGCAGAAAGAGTAAAGAAACACAAATGACTATCATAACAGCACATCATCAGCTCTTTCCAAACGGTTCACCTGAAGGGTAGTTTAGAAACAACATTTTCTGAAGTAGTCAGCATTTTGTGTTGCGGTGTCCCAAAGATGTGTATGCACCTTGAATCTAAAAAATTCATTATCATAGTGATTCGTTATCATTAGCAGGGTTGGAGCAGGGTTGGCGCAGTGGTGAGATTCCCAAACTCAGGGTCTACTTTGCTCCGAGAGGTTTTCTCCGGGTAGTCCGGGTTTCCCCTCTCCTCCGGCAAAAACCAACATTTGAGTTGACTTAGAGTACATTTGATTTACAGTTTCCTCAATTAGTAGGGCACCCGAGCTCGGCTAGAAAGAAAAAAAGACACTTCATATGCCAGACAAGGAAATAAATGAGCCGCTTCAATGGACAACTTCAATTATTAATAAATAAGCTGGTAATTGAATACAAGAAGGAAAGTTTGCAAAGCTTTTACATAACGGTGAAAGTGACAGTAACCGGTGAGAACGAAAACTGTCAAGTCATGACGATGACAATGGCCTTGACCACGACCGTGACCATGTGACTATGTTCATGGCAGTGACAGTAACAATAACAATGACATGCAATGGTGAGAACGACGATGACGATTGCGATGAGAGTAGTGCCAGGTCCGGGGACGTAACGAACCCTGGCTGTGACCACCCTTAACGTGGCTTTGGGTTGGTGCTTCACAAAGGGATAACCTCATTGCCTCTCCCCCTTGGACAGAATTGTCCAAGAAAAAATAGCAAGATTGCGAGTATGACTTGAAACCTCTTAATTGCGAGATGAGTCACCCAGTCTCATAAGCAAATATTTACCTCTATCGTTACAGTTGGCATCTCTGCAGCAGTCGATTTCACATTCTAGTACTGTACTGTACTGGCGGACTTTGACGTATCCCGTAAGTATTGCACAAGCAGCCTTTTTATCTGGAACAAACAACAAATAAAAAAAATATTATGCTTGATTAATTTCCCGTGTGCTTCGATCATACGATAGGTTCCAAACGCCAAAAAACTAGTGAAAGCACTGGGCCTCTTTGAACTTTTACCAAGGAGGGTATATGTTGCATTGAAGCAATATAATTCCAGATGGTACTGTGATGTATAGGCGTTTGCTTTCTCCTGAGAGAATGTTAAAACAAATGTAAATTTTGATTTTGCTGTCACTTGTGTGTTTGTAACACATATTTCAGAAGATTAGCCGGGTCGTTTTCGAAGCCTAAAATTTGAAGAAGCCAAATTCAAGTTGTTTTCAACAGCTTACAAAAACAAACTGGGGGTCACAATTTTTAATAAACAAGGCTCAGATTATGTTTCCGGGCTTGAAACACCGTTGTTCACCAGAAATGACTTGCAACTTTAAAGGTCAACATTTGGTAGCCATTCTAATGAGGTTGAACTGAAATTTGGAGGAAAGTTTCTTGTACATTCGCCTTGTGGCGTCCCCAACGTAGCAATGGGAGATCTTTCCGAGTATGTAAAATTTATCAGACAATATTTCGATTTTTGTTTTAGAAGATAGTCTTCGAACGTTTGACAGCAATTTGAAGGAATGCTAAAACGGGGATGGTGATCAGAAATACACAATATTTTATTTCTTTTGATGGAAGGAAAGAGAACCGGCAACACCACCTCCTTAGGAAACTTAAGCCCTACCCTTACTACCTGCCGCCGGCGCTCTCTGTGTGATTGCACTCCCCGATGGCAACCGTTATACTATTATTTTTGAAACTGAAGATTGATCCTAGCAGTTGTGAACGCAATTAATGGAACTGCGAGCCGAGATCAATCTTTATTTCATTTCATTTCATTTCCGCAGTTCATATATAATTTATTTCATATACATCATTGTCACTATTATTTTTGTCGACTTTGCGAAAGGTGACCGCCGGCAAACCATCACCCTTTATTTTCATCCTTTGCATTTAATTTTATTATTCATTAACAAACGCATAGAGAGTGAAACAAGTGGTGTGTAGTTGGTCTTTTAGTTCGACGTCCCATGACTAGATAGTGGGCTTAAAGCAAAGAAGAAAACATCTGTCCTGCGTTTGCGGAGCGCATTGTGTTCGTCGAAGTGCAGGAGGGAAATGGAAGTCTTTTGTTGAAATGTTAACCTAATTTAAGCCTTAAAGAAGGCACTATGAGTCTTATGATCACTGATGCGATTTTCTTCGGAAAACTACAATTTAGTGGCTACTCATCTGGGCCGATTGTTCGAAGTATGGTTAGCACTAACCACTGGTTAACTTGTATTAAAACCTATAGGTTTCCGTGTCAGTTATTTAACCTCGGTTAGCGTTAACCATGCTTCGAGCAACTCGGCCCAGATGAGTAGCCACTAAGTATTAAAATTCATCATGGAAATCAACAGTTACATCGAGGTACTTTACTCCCGCCATGACTCATTTGACCCACCTTCACAGTTGATGCATCCACGAATAAATGTAACATTTTCAGCCCCTGTCAAAAGGTTTCGGGTTTTAAGTTTGGCCGAGCCACAATGCGTGTTACCGATGGATGACCCAAACAAGTAACAGTATTCCGTGTGCTGTGCTAGAGTGCACAAGTCCCCGTCGGTTTCAACACATGCTTGACATCTACCAGGACCAGGAGCTGCAAAACGAGTAAGTAACACTGAACAATTATCAGTTTATTATATCCCTCAGTTAGTATGCGCGCTGTGATTGGTCATTTTGCGGGCCGTATTCTACAAATGGCTACTGGACTTGAACCAGTTACCTTTTTCGGTGCGCCCTATCAGTACCAGAGATTTAATAGATATGTTACTAGACTTACCTCGCTTTCTCAGTACAGACCTCTAACTCGGTTAGTAAGAGGTATTGATTTTAATAGTCATCCATTATTAGTTGCTGATGTAAAAAAAAAAAATGACATCGGCAGTATTTACAGCACAAAGGCTAGTGGGGCCGGGAAAATACATAAAACAATGAATTGAAATAAACATGCAAAGGTTTGAAACCCAACCGGCAGGAGGCGAAAACGAGTAATTAAAGTTCTCGTTTCGACCACAGAAAACCGCAGCGAGTTCTGCGAGTTTGAAAACCATTCGCCGAATCAGGTTAACTTCGATTTGCAGTGTATTCAGGCTTAATAAAGGTTGAGATATGGCAAAATATCGTGGAGTGGGTATTCTTGTGTTGACTCGTTGTCTTTGTTCAGTGTAAGTGTTTGAGCAACGCGGGGAGTGGTATTTTTATAACATTCTTTGAAAAGGTAGCAGCCACCTGCTAGATTGGGACAACATGTACTACATTGTTCGCATTCTGCCTAGATAATTTGTTCTGATCAGTTTCTTGTAAAACTGAGGAAAGACGCCACATAGAAGAAGGAACGATGCAGCTTTCAAGGCTGTGAAGCAAATGCGTTAAGCCTTCAAGGGCGATGACAATCTTAATCTTTGTGCCAAGGTGATATAAAGAAAAATAGTATCTCAGTAATCTGTAAGTGCAGGGCTTGAAGTTGGGCGGAGAATAAGTGTAAATGATATACAAACAGAACTGATTAAATTAATTGAACTGAATTACGTCAGGGCCCCTGATTACGTACACTGCTTTTCTGTTGAATCTCAGTGACCTCATGAAAAAAAAAATCTAAATGGCGGACAACCTGGAGTTAGTGTAGTCCATATTAAAAAAAATACATCGAACCCTATTAAGCGCTTATTAGGGGTTCGTCAGGAATTGGTCTGAAACTTATGTGAAAAGTCCATGTATTGACATACAAGCATGCTGAAAGGCTTTTAACATCTACTGGGCATAATAAAGCGTTTGAAAATCGCACAAAACCAATTTTTAGAAAATCCTGAGATAAGGTCTCAACATGAATCAGTTACATTGAATAGTTAGCGACATGTAACGACATGGTAATATTAATTCAGTGATTAATTGCATAAATTCAATTTTAAGGAAATCCGACGATGAGGTCTCAACAATAACCAATGGCACTTATATAAAATTCTCGATATTGACAAAAAAAAATCATACATATCGCAAAAACGAAAGATCCTTACTTAAAATAATCCTGGAGACTCGTTTGTCGCTCTAGAACTCGAAGCTTTAAGACGTAAATTAAGTCGTTTGACTTTGCAAGGGACAAAGCGAGCTCCTGATGATCATTAAACTGAGAGAAGTGCCACAACTGTTCTGCCACCTTCACTGCCTCTGTCAAGGACTTAATAGCTGGCGGCTCTACCTCTTTGTCTAAATCATCATCTCTCTCCGTGTTGAAACATCGTCTGGAACGTACTTCGACATCATCCCGCAATTCTGCTCGAGCTGCCTCCCTCCAGTTGCCATCAGAATGGTCTATAAGCCCGGAGCAGATTCCAACATCATTTTCATTGGAAATGTACTCTTCGGCGGAACACTGCTTATCAATGC
>OX419343.1:11164378-11241878 GCA_948470475.1 Galaxea fascicularis | reverse complement strand
CTAAACTTATCATCTGCAAAGGGAAAAAAATTATCATAGAATCCTGCTAATTAATATTTAGACCTCATCATTAATCAAATGTTAAAAAAGCCTCCCTAAACCTTATGAGAATAACGACCTCGAGAGTTTCCTTATAAAAGAGATAAATATAGGCTCTGCAAGGACTAGTAAAATGTTTTTCCACTGTCTGTGGAGGAAGAGAAGACTGCAACGAATAAGCAATAGTGCACCACAGAATATTGTTGTCGATGATATTACAGGTTTAAGAGAAAGATACTTTTTCACACTCAATGATAATTTTTAGTCTATAGTAGAGCAATATTAAGCCCTGCATTTTATTCATAATGTGACAATTTCTGACAAAAATAGAGGAGCATCAGTAGCATGTATGAAGTATATGCCTTGTACATTCTTGGTGTAAGCCAGGTGGTTGTTAGTTAGTTATGGATTCTTATGATATGTACAAGGGAACAAAACAGGAACACATTTGCTAATTGAATTTTGTATTACATCATGGTCAAGGTAAAATATAATTACTGATGAAGTTTAATCTATATAACTTGAAGTTTTCAACAAACTCCAAAACTGTCATTGCTTTCTTCAATTTGGTGGTAGAATGCTCTAGTGTTTTGACTGCAATGATTATCTATGCACTGTTTCCTTTTTTTGGAAATATTATATTTGAATGACAATCAGTTAGCATAATAAATTTATCGTAGCAACCCTAACTAGGACGTGACTCTAGTGTACATGAAAATGAATTTGCACCAACTGGCCACACATATTATTGTGATAATTACATCTGTTTATTTTATGACATTTTGTGTGAAATATACGGGCGAGCTCTTGTTATGGGTTCGTATAATTATGTGTAAACTTTTGCACTCAGTAAGTCTGTAGGGGTTTGTGGACGTTTATCTTGAAAGATATATACTTTAAGTAAAAAATGCGGTGTTATGTTTGCATGGCACACTAGCCTTTGTACACTTTTACCTGTCTTTTACCGGCTTCTTTTGTGAGGGATTAATGTTTTTGAAAAGAGAAAAAGTGTGTTTTTCTATTTTGACTAATTTTAAGTTTTTGCTCTGTGATGGGTATCCAGAAAAATTGTGGGTGTGAAAACAATAAAATGATAACAATAAAATGTTTTACCGTTTTCTTTAAACACGGTTATTGCATTCGTTAAGCTTTGATTGGTGTTAGTGTTACAGTTGGTCTCACTACAACACTTGATTTGACACTTCATCACGGTCCATCCCCTCAAAGCTTTTAAATAGCCTCCAAGAGCGAAACATGCTTCTCTCTTATCTAAAACCAAAAAAAAGAAAAAATGGAAATTAATTTATCCATTTCTTCATACCACCACCACCACCACCAGAAGAAGAACTGATGCTTACCCGAGCAGTTGAAGCACCCTCGAAAGGACTCCACGTATTCCCAGAACGAACTTCTTTTGTATGTTATTGTCGCAGAACCACAGTGTGTTGTTCCCAGTGAGTAAAGGGATGACGCACACCCAGTAAAGTTGGCCAATTCCGTCAAGTTCCAGGTTGCATTGTATAAATAGTCACAGTTGTTTCCAATACACTGATGGCATTGTTCTGGACTGGCAACTGTAATAAAAACAATGCCATATTTAAACTAGTTATAGCTGTTGCTAAGTGCCAACGAACAATTACCTATAGAAGCGCGCGCTGTTCAATTTGTTTAGACATTTCTATGAATGACCCTAATCCTGCACGTGTCGTGGTTGTGTTAGAAATAACTACCAACCTATTTTGCGAATTTTCAAATTCTTCGAGCTTTTAGACATCGGTAATAAAAATGCTACGTATAAGCAGACAAATTATAGGCTTAAAAAAATTAACACTCCTTTAGTCAGAGATAGTTAGATTTCCAGATTTTAAATAGGAGTGACTGCAGAATACCCTGCCTCGTCGAAGCTGCAAGGAATGAAATACACCTGCTGACAATTAAGACGTGCCCAAAGAAACAAACTTGAAGGTAAAATGTTGAAAAATCCGCGGCGAAATCTGATGCTGTTGTCACATGGATGAATCCAATGTGCGCTCGAAGATTTGGGTTTGTTTTCGTAAGATCGTGTAGCTACAAGTTTCCATGAATCAAGACACACAGAAAAAGGAAAATAAACTTTCCTTAATAAAATATATATTCAGAGAAGCACGTGTTTACGCCTGACAAGTAAACGCGTTCAATGTTCGCCTCGAGCAGAGCTACGCAAAGGTGATGCAAGAGCATTGCTACTAGTCACTTTCCAGAACAGAGTTGTTTTGAGTACAAAGAATCGGTAAATTAAAGATAAAACTGCAATATTATGTACTCGTGAGTTTATTCCACATTGAACAACCGTGACCACCATGCTGGACGACATGCACACACTCAGTTCAGGCCTAGCGGCTAGTACAACATGTGCGGGTTCTATGACATTCCCCTCTTTTTTAGATAAAACAAGGAAAGTTGAGTTTGGGGTAATAAAGTCATTGAAACAATGATAGCTGCTGAGCTAGTAAATAAATAGCAAAGTCATCACTAAAATGTCACTTAAAAGGAAAGGAACAGAACAGAGCTAAGTGCTACTTGAAACAGAGTGTTTCAGTAACGTTCTTAAATTTGGCTGGTACTTGCGTCTGTCGCCCTGATCTTGTCACTTCGCTTCTTGGCTGGAATGAAATGTTCTCCCCTCGAACAACGATGATCTCATCTTCTGGCCTTAGTTTAGCTGGACTCTCTTGGATCTCCTCTGCCAAGGAGGAGTGGCTGGGCTGGAGTCCTCGTTTGAAATTATAGGTGCCACGGAGTTGCCATCCACTTCAGTGGGTGCTGTAGCCAGTTGTTAGGAGGGCAGTTCTTGAGCAGACGCCGCTTTGGCGGTTGAAAATCTTGGCATGGTCCCAAACATGCTTTCTTGAGTTCCCTACGTACACTGATTTGGACTAGAACTCCTCCTGTTTGATTTGCTTCTGGAGGTTGACTTCTTGGTGAGCGGCATTGCCAGGGTGCTTTGACTGGAGGGCAAGGTTACCAGTCAGTAGTGGTGATCTGGATCTCCGTCCATACAAGAGATCAGAAGGTGATGGAAGGTGGTCGTCCAGAGGGGTTATCCTGTACATCCACGGGGCTGTTTCTGAGCACTGGTTGTTCTCAACTGCTTTTTTCCAAAAGGATTTTGTAGGGGCAACACACCTTTCTGCTACACCGTTTGCTTGGTGATGGCATGGTGAACTAAGAGTTAGGGTAACACCACTCTATTCACAATTCTTTTTGAATGTTCTACTGATAAATTGGCTCCCTTATGACGGGGAACCTTTAAATCATAGTCAACGATGATAAGGTCATTTGCACCATTGAAGTGGAAGATATCATATCCAAGGTTCCCCGGCCTTGTGGAAAGTCCAGGTTGCATTGATGGCAGCTTCGGCCGTTGTGCTTGTTGGTCCCTGTTGCATAATGCACAGTCTTTTACCATCTGGCGGATGTCATTTGAGATGCCAGGCCAGAAGACGGACCTTCTGGCTAAAAGTAAGCACTTGGTTTCGCCTCGATGACCAGTGTGAGTTGCCTCCAACACTCGGGCACGGAAGGATTCTGGTACAACTACTCAGTCGCCTTACGTATCAGACCGTCCTCCAAAACTAGATCACATCTAATGTTCCAGTAGTCCAATAATTCCTTTGAACAGTACTTCCCATATCCTGGCCATCCATTGTAGATAGTGTTCTTCAACAACTGCATTGTTGGGTCCTTCGCTGAAGCCAACTTCACTAAGCCATTGTCTATAGAGATGTCTGTGATGAAGTATATGCTGTATTTGGGAGCACAGCTTTCTCTATGGTTTTCAAGTCCAATTACTTCCATTGCTGTGCAAACACGTGATAAAGCATCAGCAACAGGAATTAATTGTTTCTCCTTGTCTGTATCTGACCTCAATGTCAAACTTCTCTCGCCTCGAGTAGAGGGAGGAAATTATTGAAAAAAATAGTTTGCAGGGCCTAAAAAGACAAAGCAAATTGCTTGCAAGCATGATATGTAGAAAAAAAGTTTGCATAGAGGTCAGAGAAACTTGTAACCTAATAAAAAAAAGATTCAGAACTGAAATGTAGACTAAAAGTATGTAGCTGTTTGCAGACAGAAAAGCCTACTACTCCCGTTTTGTATTGCCTGTCGTATGTTCTTTATTTGCGCCAGTAGCTGCATAGGAATAAAAATAGTAAGTGTTTTATAAAGGAACAACAAGCTACATGTAGCAGCCTACATGTCTAACATAAATTGGGTGTAGCTTTTCTGAAATTTTCTTCGAAAATAAATAGTTTAAAATATTGCGATTTTCAACAGTTACGCTTTTCACTACCGCTAATCATCATACTCTACGCCTCAGAAAAGATGAGTTCAGAGGAGTCAAAAGGTAACGTTCGCGGGTAGTAATTGGAGGACTTCGATCCGCTTTGTAGATTTCTCTTTTTCCAATTCGTTGGTCGCCACCGTAAAATATTAAATGAAATAATGATTGACGACAGCAAAAAGGAACTTCCTTTTGTGTCAGAACGTGGTTAAAAAAGATTTGGAAAAAAATTGTTTGCAGGAAGGTGTTGTTTGAAAAAAATGTTTGTAGAGGAAAATTCTCCATACCCCCGTCCAGGAAGATAATGATCGCTAGAATCGCTATGCACATACAGCTTTTTCGGAAAAGGTTGTCCCAAAGAATACAAAAGTGTAGGCGACAGTCTCTAAGGACATGCTGGGTAGAACTGCCTTCATTATTACGAATTCCACGAGCGGATGCATAATAAACCTATAGTTTTTGTTGATCTAAAAACAGCTGTATACAAACAAAGATGGAGGATGGAAGACACTTTGTGGTAGTAAACGCAATTTTTCCTTTCATTGGCATCTTTAGCGGCAGCTTTCCAGTTATGCAGTTTAATGTTGACCTATTTATTCCTCGAAAGACGTCGACTCCAAAGAATAGGCTTAGAAGTAGCAAATCAATATGATATTGCTGTAGCTCGTCTGAGGAACGCGCGAAGGAAACAAAATTATAGTTCTGATATTCCTCACCGTTAATTTCCTTCAACAGTTCGAGGGCTTTTCCGGTTCAGTGGGGATTTTAGGCCCGAATTCATCAAAGTAATCAATCGATAAGCATCGGTTTATCTCTGTGTACATCGCCGACAGGTCCTGCTCGAAATCCCTTCCATAAAGTCGCATATAACTTTGTATTCCTTAAGATATGTCAGTCGAAGTGCCACCCGTTCCGGGGTCCATGACCTGACTTTCGGGGTTTTTCTGTTTGACTTCTTCGCAGATTTGGGCTGATGAATGTTAATATCTGATGAAGCTTTTCGTTTTGTTGTTGTTGCGGGCAAGACTTCAGCTTGTTTCAGCACATCAACTTGATTATCGGACTCCACGCTTAAATTGTCGCTGGCACCGTCAACATCTTCAGTATTTTCTTTACTAAAGCTGTTTCTCTCGACGTTTTGAATATGAAATCGGCGGAAAAGCTCCCAAGGCTGGCATTGGCTGGCAGCTATGTTATTTTGGTGGGCTTTGGCGGAATTCAAATAAAGACAAATAAATTTCCCGGATGGACAGCACCTTAACTAGGCGGGGTACCCCACCTTCAGCGTTTCGCATGGAGAAAACTCACCCCAGCTAAGCGGGTACCCCACTTCTCATCTGAACACGATCAAGAAAAAAGGAGAGATTGTATGGAGAGATTAACCAACTGATTACTCATTGATGTCACTGATGACACCGCTAAGGTCAGGGTCCCAAATGGGGGTGGGGTTTCCCTGGAGACTCAGAGCCCTAAAGTTTTTGCCATGGATCCCCGAGCCCGATCATTTCACTGCCTGAAGCCTTGACCATTTTTGCCTGGAGCCCTAAAGCAAAATGTTATATGGAGCCCAAGAGCCTCGGAAAAATTAATCCTGGAACCCTAGAGCCCTAAATCCCTTTGGGATCCTGATAGCTATGTCTGGTACTCACCAACCACATCGACAACGATTAAGATTATCCCAAGAAACAGTTTCATTGTTAAGTCTCTGAAAAAAAAGACAAACAGATGACTTAATTCAAGGGAGAACTGAAGATGAGGACAGCTAAACCTGAGGCCCCCAACAACAAAAAGAGAGCAAAACTTTTGTAATGAAAAGTATATTGCTGAAAACCTAAACAAAAAACAGATGATGACATTTCTGTTTTCTTTCTGCCTACAGGTTGGTAAATGGTGGGCGTCTGTGAGCGCGATAAAGCGGCGAATAGGCATTTACTTTGCCATCAGACAAACAGATTTATATCACGTAGCATCAAAAGTAGGCCGTCTATTTAATTTTGTGCGACTGTCATTTTGACGGGATTCAAAGACTGGCAATATTTCCCAGGTCAACATTTCAAAATCTTCAAACGACAAAATTGGACAAATGTGGGGTAACGTATTTTCATTAACTCTACATGATACGAATTCATCTGAACGATATCAAACAGTTTGCAAAAAGGTTTGCAAACTGCGTAGTGTCCAATGTGTTAAGTGGTATTGGTATCACCCAACTATATTAGTGATAGTCCTCGAGTAGCAATCGAGCATGACGTTCTCTTTCGTTTTATTCCCAAATAAATATTTCTTCAACCTGCATCTGCTAACTTAATTATTCCCTTTTCTGTCCGACTAGTTGGGTGATACGAAAATAATTAGACCCTTCGTCCTCAAGGGCCACGGGTCTAATTGTTAATTATAGTATTCAGTAGACAAATGAGAAGTATTTTGTCTCAGAGCATTTAAAACGGAATAACTAAGATAAATTTCAAAGATCGCTTCACGGTAACGCTCTCGCTTGATATGAGAGAGCTTAATTAAGCAATGACGACGACGACGCAACGAAAACGGCGTCATTTCAAAATATAACTTCTCGTTTTTGTAACTTTTCCGGAATTATTCTAATTTGTTTAACACGAAAAATGCCGGAGAGCTGTCCAGGGTCTAAATTAATTATTTTAAACCGTGTTAAAGCAAAGGAAAAGAAAGAAAAACTTGCCGTCATGTGCCCACGTTCTCCAGAAAACCTAAAATTAGGCCATTTGGCGTTGTTGTTTTGCAGTGGACGGCAAAGAAATGTACCAAAATGTAAAACGCACTTGCAAAGCTATTGTTTGTTGCTCATTAACCCTGTTATTTTGTGGCGTTCTCGTTGCCATCCTCGTTGCTTGCTACTTTATCTGGAGGTCCACAAACGAAGGACACCCGTCAGCTGAAGTCAGTCTTGCTTCCTTTTTCTTAGGTTAAAACGATCACAGAACTCGGAATGTCTAAAATTCTTAGGGTAGATACGCGGAAATAGGTCTGAACAAGGTGGTGAATCGGAATTGAAAAAGACGCCCAATACGTTTTTGTGTATAACTGCCATCACCTTGATTGTATTCATTCCTAAGCGTTATTTATACATACATGGATTAATAGTGCACAGCCTTACTAATTCTGGCGTGATATGCTGTGCCGGCTCTTCTCATTTTATAGGCGCTTCGGCAGGGAAATATATTAACCTGGTAATTCAATTCAGTAATCACTTAATGATTCTGTTCAGTGTATCTCATATATGGTTATTGAAGAGTTTTCCTTTCAATTTTATCTGTGCGAAACAAAAAAAAAATATGCGAGACAGTTTTATTTTGCTCTTCTATTTTTCAGACAATGTTAGGGGATACCTAGCCTGCGAGGGCAGACGTATTTCCGGTTGTCGCTTCTCTTCGCCCGAAAAGTAACGTCTGCGAAAACGACTCCACAAACGATTTCCATGACGTCATTTTGTTGGAACGAATCACAACCCAGTTCATAAAAATCCAGAACTAAACACGCGTGTTGTGCGTGAAGCATACGAGTGCGCGTGTAAAAGAAAATGGCGGAAGATGTCGAGTCTTACTTGCAGTCGGCGTTTAGAAAAGTTTGCGAGAGACTTGGAATCCAGAGGCTTAATCGGTAACAAGAGGAGGCTATAAGATCCACTGTCCTAGATAAAAAGGATGTATTCGTGAACTTACCCACCGGGTTTGGAAAGTCCATGATATTTCAGGGATTACCCGAAGTGTAACACTGGAACCTGAACGTGAAAGGAACGTAGTGGTCGTCGTTTCACCATTAGTTAGCCTAATGAAAGATCAAGTGAGTCGGCTTATCTCACTTGGAATAAGTGCTATTTGTCTGAGCGATATAAGTACAGATTCGCAGAGGATAGCAGTGGAAAATGGAGAATATCCCATTGTTTATAGATCGCCACGTAACATGGGGTTGGAAGGGCTACACGACTCCTGTTCGCGTGTTTGCCGCTTCTATCTCGGTTCTATTGACCAATTTAGCTTCTTTGTTTTCAGCGGGGCAAGACGGTGGTTTAGAAGATAGCATATGATGATGATAGTGATTCAGTGAAACAGCTATTTGCTAAAATGTCGCATGCTATGTATTTTGACACCAAAGGTCATTTCTGGGTTTAAATTCTGCATTTAGCGCCAGTTTGCTTTGACCCTTGTTGTTTCTGTTTAGCGATTGTGGTCCTTTATAGTATGCCATCTGAAGCATTTGTCTAGCTTTGGTTTGGCTCCTTTCAGTGCGTTTGGTGACAGTACAGCCTCTCTCTTGTTATCTTTGAAAGGATAGGAATTTAAGCCGCGTAATAAACTTTATCTTGCAGTGTTTACATTACCGGGCCCGGCTATTTGTTTTTGTAGCAAAATGTTGTGTTCCTTTTACGATTATTCGCCTCTTTATCCTTTCTTTAGTCCATGCACGATTGCTTTATCAATGAATGAAAGATCGTTTTTCAGTTCCTTTCGAAATGTGTTACCACAGGGATAAGTCACAGAAATTTCTAAAACCATTAATAATTCCTCGAGTTAAAACAAAGGAAATCACAACCGTGAGGGGGGTTTGGATTTTGACAATTTTACTTCTCCGTTAATTCCTCAGTTTTTGTTTCAGTTGAGAAGATATATCAAACACTCGAGACAGTGTTTCATCGGGATATCCAAACACCTCGAATTCCGTCAAAAAATTATTACTCCGCTGCGCGTCGTATTTCAACTCTCTTCTCGGTGTTTGGATATCCCGATGAAACACTGTCTCGTGTTTGATGTAATATATCAAACACTAGAGACAGTGTTTCATCGGGATATCCAAACACCGAGAAGAGAGTTGAAAATACGACGCGCAGCGGAGTATTTTTGACGGAATTCGAGGTGTTTGGATGGCCGATGAAACACTGTCTCGAGTGTCTGATATATCCAGTAAGTGTAGCAGGACTGACATCTTGGACTTACGGATGCTGTGAATTTTCACATGAAGCACTGGACGTGTCTCCAAACGCGGACCGATTGATTTCATCAGATTGATAATCTTTCTGTATTTCAACACCGATTTCTTCAACTTTTCGAAGAGCATTTTGATACCGTACGAGCTGGTAACACTTCATCCGGCAGATGTAAAACCTTTCCCTCTCGACGTAAACTTTTATCTTCCTTCGTCGCCTTGAGGATTTAAGAGGGAATATCCAGTGCACTTTTCCCCAATACTTTTATCTTAGATTTCGGAAGCGAAAATTTGTCTTTACATAAAACGCAAAACTCTTCGGAATTTGACAATTTCTTTGGAGTTACAGCCTTCACTTTTCCATCGCTTTACTCGATACCAAAGCTAACATTCACGCTTTCCACGCGCGCGGGAATCTGATCTATTCTAAAATGTCACATAATTGGTCAACGAGAAAACAAAAGGATTGACGTCATGGAAATCGTTTGTGGAGTCGTTTTCGCAGACGTTACTTTTCGGGCGAAGAGAAGCGACAACCGGAAATACGTCTGCCCTCGCAGGCTAGGGGATACCCTCCAACGTTTCTTGAAACCAGATTGCTGTTAGTGTAGAGGTTCTCTACGATCCTGTAACCGGTACGTGACGTGTCAGTGTGCCATCGTCTTCAACTAACAGCGCTATTCAGTTACTGATATTGTCTTGGACAAACAATACATACTTTGATATGCTAAGTTAGGTCAAACGTCAAACTGCAGATTGCATTTTGTCACGAGCGTAGAAACCTAAACGCAGCTCAACCTTGGCGATTCATGATCATCCACCGATTCATCGTCTGATTTAACGTGAGCACCATTAATATCCCGAATCAACGTGGAAAAACGTCGCAAGATAAACCTCGCAGTAATGGGAGATGGTCATTCTCGGAGAGATGACTTCAACTTTGATTGACTTCCTTACAACTACAGAATCTTTTGCATGTGCGTTATTTACATTGCTTGAAGCTAAGCAAGCATCACGTCCGTATTCCTTCCATCTGTTTCAATACCAATATTGGGTATCTTGTGCTTATTTCCGCTGACACATCACGTAATTGCAAAAACTGTTTTACTGGCTAAATGTTTTTTCTTTGTGGCGTGATAGCACGTCGGGACTCCGAGAATATAAACGGAATTTGTTTTGTTTTATCTTGATTCAGCCGACTATCGAACAATACTTTAGCAGTGTAGCAAGAGTTTAAAACTGGAGCCTGAACATATCTTTCCAGTTTTAGTCATCAGTTTGGGAGACTTAAAGATTTTCGAATTTTCGAATTGTTCAAATTTAAGACAGGAGTTGAACATGGACGTTACTTTTGGATTTTAACTTTATTTTGAAAAAGGTCAGTCCCTTTTGTCAAGCAAAAGTAGAGCGTTTTGTTTATTTTCCGCACCGAAACGGGAGGTGTGATAAAGTAAAGCAGAAAACTGGAAATGCACAATGATAACGGTATATTCCTTCTCCGATAGCGAAACAGCATTACAATGTGACGGATCAAACGTGAACTATTCAGTAAAACATATTCATTGTTAAAGAGAGAAAATTTTCGCCATTGACAAGGCCAATTAAATCAGATATTGCTGAAAATCTAAAACAGAAATTCTGCCTGGTTTATTAACAGCGGAAGTCTACTGCGATGAAGCGGCGAATTAAGCACTTATTTTGCCATCAGACAAACGAATATATGTCACGTAAGCTGTCTATTTAATTTGCGCGCAAGTCACTTTGAAGATTACAATCTTGGCAGAATAAAAGGAGAAATACCCCGGCGCTCAAACCAAAACGCGCCTTTCATGGGAGGGGAGGGGGTGGGGGGGAGGGTTTCAAACGTTTCATTTGAATTGACCGAGATTGTAGGTGGCCTTTCCAAAATATTTCTCAGGTCACCATTTTGAAATTAAACGACAAAATGTTTCAAATGTTGGACGACGTTATCTCATGAACTCCTCATGACAACAATTCATTTGAATGATCGATGATGTTTTGCAAAAATGTTTGTAAAATGGGTTGTTTCCAGTGTTTTATGTGGTATTGTGCGTTTCAGAGGAGAAATCAGATGAAGTTTGGAACGGGAAGTGTGATAAGTTAAAGCGGATTGAGATTTTTTGAACCACACGAAATCTATTACGTTGGAAACGATGCTAAACCTGTTAAAGAGGAAAGTAGGTGGGCTTGTCTTGTTTTAAGTACATATCCCATATTTAGTTAAGCTTTATCAAGAATCACTTACCCGCTCGGCTCGGCCTCTGCAGTGCGTCACAAGAAACTTTAACTATTTTTGTCGATCTCTAAATTTGCTGTTTGCTCCACTTCTTGCTAAAGTGATACTAAGCCGCGGGCCGCTCCCAAGGAATGCTTCAATTTATATAAAAACCTACCTGTCTGGTTATGCTTTCAAGACGTCACGTAGCGGAGATAACATTAGAGAGCCGAAGCATGACGTTTCCGGCCAACAGCAAACGGGAAACGGCAGGCTCCTGCTCATCATGAAAGCGTGAAAATTCTCTCATTTTAATTTGTCTTGTTCCTTTGAACAGTTGCTTAATACCTGGAGCTAACAGGACAGAAATGAGCTGATATCAAGCAGGGTTCTTACGTTTTTGGCAAAACCCTAATTTCACTCCGACGTTTGCCGTTTGGCGTAAACGTCATGCTTAACCTCTCTAATCTTAATGAGCTAACAACGGGAAAATGGTTACATAAAGACGTCACGATGCATATAGACGTAGATTGAAAAAAGCTGGATCGTGCGGGTATTTAATGAATTCAAACTAATTTTAAACAGCGCACTTGACTAGCTGGACGCACAGTTCAGCGGATCAAAAAAGCCCCAAACAGAAAACTTGTTGGACCCAATTACTACTGGGAGAACTGGCCGCTTGATCTGCCAGGGGTCGACGCTACAAACAATTTATAGAAAGTATTGCTTAAAGGATTTGTACATGCAACCACTTGGAGGTGAACAGATATTTACAAAATTTTCTGGAGGAGCATACCCCCGAACCCGCCTAGTAAAACATAATTACTTAACACCACTTCTCATATTCAAAATAGCATAATTAATTATTATAAAATGTTTCTGTTTTTTGTTAGTAATCGTCGTTAGTAATTTCATTCAGAGATGGTCATTGCTAGGTTACCCTCGCACTAATCATAGTATTACCAAATGCATTGATATTAAACTTCACGGTCCTTCTTGAGATACAACATCATGCAAGACACAGTTGTATCATTAGTACAACTGATATGAAAGACCAAACATTTCAGTCATGACTGAAGCACTGATAGGATCGGTATTACCTAATTACTTTGGATAATTATTCATCGACTAAAAATGATCAGTAACAAACTCGGGCAAATTGTATACAACGACAACGTTACCGTGACGTGCAGGCTTGTCAATAAATTGACAAAACTTGTGATCCCAAGTGTTAGGCTGGGCCAGGTCAACATGAGTTCTTTTTTTTCTGCTACAAAATACAAATTAAGCTTATTTATATTTGGCTGTGTCCACAAATGTTTCTTTCTGTATTTACAGAGCTGTACGTTGCTGAAAAAACGCTGTGGCTATCAGTGCCCGGCAGCCGGGAAGGGTCTCAAAAAAACTAAATGCCTGGCAGCCAGACATTTTTATAGATTTAAAGGAAATGCTTTGAACTAGCCTTTCGAAAGTGTCCTATCTTCGTTCGGATTTGCCATGCGATTGGGAAAAGGCTCCGCAGCTAGCTAGTTTGGCTTGCCTGGGCTAAGAATCATGAAATCGCCCCATTGCGATAAAAAGTTTCGTAACGTGATCTGTCCTACTCACGGGCACCGTTTTCGCTCGAAATTCAAATCAAAACCGCTCAAGGTATTCTTAATGTCTTGGTGATTGAAAAGCGGATCGTTAGTTCGCAACTGACTTGAATAAAGTTTGCCGAGCAACAATTTTTCGCGACAATTTAGTGCTGTTTGCGACTCACGGGTACGATTCCCGTCGAGTCCAAATGCCCGGCAGTCGGAACTTTCAATCAAAATTCCATGAAAAGTCAAGTCAAGTCAAGTCATCTTTATTTATGCAGGGTAGCCCTTTCAGCACTAGGCTGGTATCAATAGGAGCCCTGCGTAATTAATGACTACTACATAATAAATAATAATAAAAAACTACCACTGGCTAAAAACTACTACAAGATAAAAGATAACAATCGTGTAGAATAAAAAAAAAGCTAATAAAATATACAATATCTCATAAATATACAATATACAATATCTCATAAAATATACAATATCTCATATTTTTACTAGAAAAATATTGTTTAAGAAGATTCTTAAAATTGGAGAGTGATGTAGCTCCTTTCAATGTTCCAGGTAATTTATTAAAAAGGATCGAGCCTGAATACCTAACAGTGTTTTTCCAAGACTTAATTTAGGGGCGGGTAAGTGAAGATCGTTTCTGTTTCTGGTATTATGACTGTGAATACAATTATTTCTTATGAAATAGTCATAAAAATAGGGGGGAGCTAGATTACTTAAGCATTTATAAACTAAAATGCACTTGTGCATGATTCTCTGTGTTTCTAGGTTTATCCACCCTAACTTCTGAAACGCTTCTTCGGTCGTGGATCTCCCTTGTACTATGTGTGCTGCTCTGTTCTGTAGACGCAGGCTGTAGGTTTTTACCGCAGCCTATTGACAGCCCACCCCATACCGTGTCTGTGTAGTTAAAAATTGGTTGTATAAGACAGTTGTATACACATTTAGCAGCTTTTTGAGTAAGGTAGGGTCGTATGCGGGACAGTAGTCCTAGACGTTTGCTTATTTTGTGACAAATTATTCCAACGTGCTCGTTCCATGAGAAGTGCTCATCCAACGTAACCCCCAAGTAACAAAAGCTTGATACTCTTTCAATGTTTTGCCCATGAGATTTTATTGCAATGTTTGAGGAGTGTTCTAATTTTTGTCTAGTTCCGAATAGCATCCACTCTGTCTTACTCTGATTAAGTGCAAGCTTGTTGTCTTGTAACCACAGTGACTGCTCAACATAGTTCAGATCGTTTTGAAGAACCTGCTTAACAAGACCTGGACTAGTGGCAGAGAAATAAATGACTGTTTCGTCAGCATACATGCCTATTGACGATTTCGTTAGACATTGTGGAAGATCATTGATGTAGATTACAAACAATATTGGACCCAATATGCATCCTTGAGGAACCCCATGACCAATTGCTAAATTAGATGATATGCCTTGATTGTATTTGACCCTCTGAAATCGGGTAGTCAGATAGTTTTCAAACCATTTCAGGCTTTTCTCCCTAATTCCGTAATGTTCTAGTTTATGGAGTAAGCACTGGTTGTCAACAAGGTCGAACGCTTTTCTCAGATCTATAAAAATAGACCCATTCATCATCTGTCTGTCCATTTGTTCTAAAATATGATCTACAAATATTATGATCTACACAGCGGCAGTTTCAGTAGAATGCTTCTTCCGGAATCCTGACTGATTAAGAAATGCTACAAGCTGTGATTGAATTGCTCGTTCCATTACTTTGGAGATCAAAGGAAGGACTGAAATTGGGCGATAGTTGTTGGGATCGCTCTTATCTCCAGATTTGTATATTGGAGTGACCTTCGCTGTTTTCCATTCAGATGGAATTATACTCGTAGAAATTGTCAGATTAATGATATAAGTAATCGATTCAGATACTTCAGGAGCTGCATCTTTCAGTAATCGACCAGAGATTCCATCAAGACCCGTGGCTTTCGTTGACCTCATTTGGAGCAGTTCTTTCGAACAAAGCTCGAAGACACCTATTCTAGGACAAAGTCATGATTAACTTTAGGTGTTAAAACTTTCGGTAAAGTAGAACAATCAAAATGGCTAGAAAGAGTATTTGCAATAGATGTGAAAAAGCCATTCAAGCATGAGGCCGTTAGTCCATCACCACTTGGTGGCACTGCTTTGGTCTTTTTTGGAACGATTTTATGCAAGGTTCGCCACATTTCTTTAGAATCTTTTTCTTCGGCCAGTTGGTTAGAATAATAATTGCTTTTCTCTTTACGCATTCTAGTGTTGATTGTGTTACGCAATCGTTTATAATTGCTCCAATGCAGTTCTTTGTTTGTACTAAGAGCCTTCTTGTGGTGATAATCGCGTTCATGCATAAGTTGTTTTAGGTCGCTAGTTAGCCACGGCACCGAATATCCATGTTAGTCTCCTTGGAGTATACTGGTTTATAATCGGTTGGACAGAGTTCAATGATATGGTTTTCATATGATAGCTTGCTAACTTAAGATGAGAAAGCAAACGTGGGGTCGGGTGAATTTTCAGACTGCCGGACAGTGCTCGTGAGCCCGTGAGTCTAACCACAGGTGGCCCAAGCTAATATGACATTGCGTAACAGCGTTGTTATAAGAGGTTGTATGGGAATACAACGATTGTACAGAATAGTTCAAAATAAGGCGTTTGGAGGCGTTTCAGAGTGATTCTAGCAAGTTTTAGCGTCTCTGTATTCCTAAGACAGAGACCCTTAAACCCTTATTTTGAACTATTCTGTACAATCGTTATATTCCCATACAAACTCTTCTAACAACGCTGTTACGCAACGTCATGTTAGCTCGGGTCACCTGTGGTTAGACTCACGGGCTCACGGGCACTGCCCGGCAGTCTGAAAATTCACCCGGATTTCCACGAAATTTAGTCGTTGAAATCTCTAACAGTACTCAAGCCCCGAAAATGTCTATTAGAACCTTGGGCACGCGAGACCAGCAAGTTTTGAATCTATCTATCTATCTATCCATCCATCCATCCATCCATCCATCCATCTATCTATCTATGTATCTATCTATCTATCTATCTATCTACCTCATATCCAGGGTCCTCGTTCCCCTTTTCCAGCAGACAGGAAAACCAGTGATTCCAGCTGGAAAGATTTGACCCAGAAGCCCGAAAATATCGGACTTCCACTTGAACTACGAACGCTTATGTTACAGTGTAACAGAAAGGATATGCTGCAAAACACTTCTTTAAACTGAACATAATAATAACTTTATGTAAAGCGAATCATACACGGTTCAACATTTGTTGAGCAACAAATGTTGCGGCAACTTGTTGAACGGAATAGAGCCAAGCTCTATTTTCGGTCAACAACGTTCAACAACTTTCAACATGTTGAACGGCATATTTGAACGTTCAACATCACATGACACATTGTTCAACATTTGTTGAACGGCAGCTACAACATTTGTTGCTCAACAAATGTTGAACCGTGTATCATTCGCTTAATAATACGATTATCAGTTGAGTTTGGACCGAGAGAAGTTTGGCGCTCAAGTTTTGCTGTTGAAACCACATTGTTGTCAACTGGGGAACGCAAATAGTATCCATAGGCAACTTTTCGGGTCAGAAACGACATGTAACCACAAACTAATTACCGTTTCTTTTTCGGTTTAGTTTTCTCTCGCGTGATTGGCTTTTTACTTCAAAGACAATAACATTCCATAAATATTTCTAGCGTGCACGGTTTTCGGATGTTCACAGCAACAGTCCGAAAAGTTGCCAATGGATACTATTTGCGTTACCCTTGACAACAACGTGACTTTGGCGCCAAACTTCCCTCGGTACACACTCAACTGATGATCGTAGTATGTATTTCATGTGCGGAGAAGTCATTATACATTTATACATTCTCTTAATTAATGCATTTGGTTCGGCACATTAGAAGAGCGCCGTATGAATCAGTCACCGCTCCAGTGTCGAATAATGCGACAGACCTTGTCGAACTTAACAACGTTGCCGCACCAAATTAAAACCGCCGTACCTCTTTTGCCGGACTTAATTCATCAGTTAGGTTCGGCACATGAGTGGAGCGGCGTCTGAACCGGGCCTAACTCCCATGTCTTTTCTTATGTTCATAATGGATCTTCATAACACTTAGCATTCAGTGTCATGCATCCTTCAGTCATTCTTCCCGGTTATTTGTATCGATGAAAAAAGAACAACTGTTCTTTTGAGTCCCGCCACGTTTCTTAAGTAATAAACAGTAAGGGACGGCGGGCTCGACTTACAAGATTGTTGGTTGTAGCCGTTTGTTACCAAACACGAGGCAAAATCACAGAAAAGAGAGTGCCTTTAAACAAGTTTAACAAGTTGAGCACTCAACACAATAGAGATCAATAGAATCATTCGTACATTCAGGAACAGGCAAAACAATCTATCTGTTTAAAGGCCGATGAGCTATTTGATTTCTTTATGACTGTAAAGGCCAGAACACACGAAAAAATATTGACAGGGAATGTTTCCAGGAAGAGGTCGCGGGTACTAATTCCTCTCGTGTGAACTGATAAATCTATTCGCGGGAACCAAAATTGTTCCCGGCGAATGCTTTCGCAACTTGTTTGAATTCATGAGACCATTCGCAGGGAAAAATGTTTGTTCCCTTCGTGTAAACTGTGCATGGAAATACTCCCTGCAACCATTCCCTGCAAATATTACTTTAGTGTGTACCGACCATAATTTTCAACAGTTGATGTCCCTGTGAGCAAAGCGATCGATGAAAAGGCTTGCAGTCAGTCGTGAACAATTGGAAGCTTTGCATCACCCTAGAGGATTCCGCTGAAGTCATATTGGAGTAATTTATCTGTTTCCAGTTTCAGTAATATGATGTTACAGTATTTCGTCACATCGATCTGGTACCTCGATTATCAATAAAACCCAGCCCTTCCGAGCACCATTGGTTTGGGGCTTACATGTAATTATATGGGTCTAGAAAATATCCACTCCCACCAAATGAAAGGTAACTGGGAATTTTGACTGCAGGCAGTTGCAAGCAGCTGCAAGCCTAGGGTCGACCGAACGCCCAATTCTGGGACTGGTTGTGTTCAAAGGAAAGAACGCTACCGTGCTTACGACTTCCCCCTCCCCCCTCCCCCCGCCCCCTGCTAAAGTCGCTATCCAAAGGCAATAAAATACATCGTCATTCGAACTGTCATCGCAGAAAGCCAAAACGATGATTGCACAGGTTCGTGAGGTTTGCAACGATATTTTGCTGTGTGTTGCCGTAAGTCTCAGTAAATCTTCAACAAATGTGAAAGGGTCGAAATGAAAATTCTGAGTTGTCAAATGAAAATCAATTGTGGCGCCTTTCCGAGCCCTCTACCAGTCTAACAAGTAAGTCCTGAAATGTTGGGTAGCCATGACCGTTCCACCATAACGTTACTCATGACAACGAGATGAGCCCACGACGGAAGCTGGTCAGCGTGTCCTCCTCACTTTTCAACTTTTGCACACTTCATCTTCTCAAAATTTTTCGTGATGTTTTCATTTGAGGTAGGTATTGGAGCCATCATTTTTTTCGAGCCATTTTTCTCTGCAGAAGAGCCTACAGTGGCATGCATCATTAACCTGGTATGAGGGTGAAGCCATGCCTCTGAAACAAAACAGAGGTGGGAGGTGGTTTCATGCTGATTGGGACGCCAAACATTCCCGGAGAGTGGCCCCGTAAAATGGCTGATACTCTTGTGTATCCCCCACCTCCCCCACCGACGCAGCACCACAGTTTCTTTAGAAACTACCCCCTATATTATAACAACAACAGTGTTGACATGTGATTGCCACATGGGTCCAGACGTCGTGATCGCGAGCCTACTAGAATACCTGTGTAAAAGCGAAAACGACTGTCACAGAAAAGTTGAAAGCTAAGTGTACATGTGATTTATCAGTGGTGCATGTTGAATTACTCCTATCTCAAAGTTATATGTCGTTCATTTTAACAGTATGATTTAAGCTTATTATTGATGGCATTTACTATATTATACTGATATTTGATTGTCACGCTAGAGATACTGATATGGTAAATACTAAAGCAATTACCAGGGTACCTGTGTGCTCATTGTAGATAAAAGTATCATCCATTCAAAACCTTTTACAGTATTTGCTAGGAGTACACGCAAGTGGTGAGGTTTATAAATGAATTTAGCAGTAGTGACAGTGAATTAGCAAATTACAATTTCTTAGCATCGATTTGCCACTTGGACTGAAGCCCTAGTGAAGACCAATATGGCCTCTTGTCGACCCTGGACAAGATGAAATGTTTCGAGTAGTTACTGTGCGTATTCAATGCGGAGAGTACAACAGACCAGTAATCAGATCAGAGGCAATAATGGTGTTATCTTATACCTTCAAAGTTTGGCTCTTACGAGTACAGAAATACAAATAAATACAAGGCTAGTGTACAAAATAAAAGCTAAAGACTAGAACAACGAACAGGAGACAGGGAGGCTGCACTGGTTCCAAAGTAGAAGACTAAACAAACAGACGTACACGGACCTAGCATGAAGACGGGGCTCATCCTCGGTGTAAAAACCTGTAAAGCTCACGAGTGATGTAAAACAAAGACAACAAAACACTATAAACAATAGCGTACAGCAAAACAATACCTCATAAAACAAAGAAAACCTCGTCAGGTTTTTACACCGAGGCTGATCCGAAGACGGAAAGTAAACAACTAGAACTGCATAAAACGGTAGGAAACGAGAAATATCTACGGGAAAGCTAAAATAATGAAAAGAAAAACAACTTAACAGAAAGATTATAAGGCGATTATGAAATGATGGATCACGTAGTAAAATAAAACAAGGAAAAAAGCTACTAAGAAAATAACTCACATTGTGTTCCGATTCACGAGCTCGTTCCTTCCTCGCCAGTGCGCACGCGTGGCTCAAAGCCCCACAGGGCACCCATGATGTGTAAGAAACGCACTCTCACAAATATTTCTCTATGCACAGGTTGATACTTTATAAGGTGCCACTTTGCCATTAGAATGTTCTTAAGATTAGGCACAGAAGGGCGATATTCTGTTACAAACGGTAAAATTGTTTTGTGCGTCTTTTGTTTATTTTGTAGTGCCTACGATCTTTCGCTAAATTTAACTTCCGAAAGAATTTTCTCCGAAAGGTTATCTCGATAACCCCTCGCTTGTAATTTTCGTTTGAATTGTCTAATGTTCTCTGAAGAGTTAGTTCTAAAAAGTCTTAAATCTTCACCTTTAATGAAGCCTTTCCTGACGTCCAGAGGGTGACAGGAGGAAAATTCTGTGTATTGGAAAGATTCTGTCGGCTTGAAATATATTCGCACGTCAAGGATAGATTCCCTCTTAAATCTGTAGCCCTTATAAACATGTGTATCCAGAAAAATTATCTGAGATCTCAGCCGCAAATTTTATGGTCGGATGGTGATTGTTAGCTACAATCTTGGACAAAACTGTTGAGAAATTGAGCTCCAAAGTCTCTTTTTGTGAGAATACTAACAACCGAGTTTCACCACCCCCTCCCCCAATTCAATGTTGTTTGTGGCCCTTTAACGTTTGCCTGAGAATTGCAGCTTCCTAAATTCAGCGTTGAATAGGGGGAGGGGGAGGGGGAAGTTACTATAGTAATACTGTTGAGCCAGAGGTTTTCGTGAACGATTTTTGGGCGCGAAGAGGCCAGTTTTCTCAAGTAGTTTTGTCCAAGATTTTAGTTCTTAGAACTAGCCTATATCTTCCTTGTCTGTATTCTATGAGGAAAATATGTCATCAATATATCTTTTCCAGACCAGTGGTTTTTTAGAACTTAGTTGGGTGATTTCTGTCTCTACCGCGCTCATGAAGATATTGGCAAAAGCCACTGCCATTTTTGTGCCCATAGCGGTACCGTGTGTCTGGAGGTAGTGTTTCCCATTGAACTGAAATGAGTTTTCTTTTAAGATCAGTTGAAGCACTTCCCTAATGAAGTGTGTTGGTATGGGAGGGCTGTTTTTATAGAATGTTTCGTATGCCGGCATTGCACACAGTGGTTATCCCTTCCTGCTGTGGAACTTTGGTATATAGGCTTGTTACGTCCATTGAGACTAGGACTGTATTCTTCGACCTTTGTTTTTTCTATGAAGTTAAACAGAAAGTCTACGTTTGATCGTTCTGGCTCTTTGTTATTGTAAAAAACAAATTAACGTCAGTTTTTTATGTGTCTGTCCTCATGTTGATGATAAATTGCGTCATAACATTGTCCAAGTTTGCTGTGGAAATCACTCGCCCGCGGCTCGTGATTTCACAGGGGGGCCATACAAGCAGTGTGTCTGTTTGCATGTTCGAAATATAAAGAAATGTATGGGAATGTTGAAGAGTCCTGATATGGTAAACGTACATCGAGAATGACTATGTGGCGCAATTTATCATCAATAAGAGGACAGACACATAAACAATGACGTCAATTTGTTGAATTGAGCGTGACATCAAGCGCACGTAGTGGTATTCTAGACTGTTCGCAGCAACTCAGCTGATAAGTAAAATTACGATGATTTCAATGTTTTCTGTCATATTTTTGTTTTATTCAAATTTGTACCTAAACCTAAAAGGAAATCAGTGGGGGGCAATGTGCTATCACCTTAGGGTTTATTTCATTTTTGTTCAGTTCTTATCCGGATTTGTACGCTCTACAAAAAGGAGTACTGGATTTACTGCTCTTTGGTCTATACGAAACCACTCTACAAGGCAAGCAATAAAGCAATAAACTTTAAATAAAATCGTACCAGGACGTCAACCATTCGGGTTTTCACTTCCTGTTGATTTCGGTTGCCAGGCAATTAAGGAAACATTTCTAACCTTGACCAATCACAGATTTGTTGTCACTTTCATATGCCAATTGTCAAGCTCCTCGTCTTACAATTTTGCAGCATCTCTTAGGCGCATCTGCTGAGGGAGTACATTTTGGGGCTGAAGCATGATGCAGTTTCTTGCTATCGTCGTGCTGTTTTCAGATGCTGTTGGTGAGTGCGGAGTTCCTTTGCTTAGATGAAAACAGCGATTGCCATTAGTTGATAACCATGACGTCGAGTAATGCAGAACTAGATTTTTCTGCCAGAAGTTTTCACTTGTTTTACTACGAATTGATCTCATGTGAATTATTTTAGCTAAATGCAATGTCATAACTGACCTGGTTAAGGAGATGATTTGTTCTTTGTAGAGGTGGTGTATTTTTGTTTCTAAATAGGGGTATGTAGAAGGGCTTACGCCAGTAATGGCTCGTCAAGGAAATATCCAGTCTCAAATTCTCGGATTAAAGCCTCGGAATCTCTATTAATGGACCCGACAATTTCCCGCACTTAGAGTACTCGCATTTTGTAGAGGTAACTGTCTTGGCATCAGCGTGGGGGACGAGGGTGAGACTGCTGGGGGGAGGAGGAGCTGCAGTCCCCCCCCCCCCCTACCTTCCGGCTGTTGACAATATAAATTATTGTTTTGGGCAGAACTGATCGCTGATTGATCAGTCGGGCAGCCCGTATATTAGTTTAAAAGCTTGGGAGCGGCATGCTGCACCAGAACTTTTCGACGTGTTTTTTTATATATGCGACCAGTTTCGCCGGATCGCCCCAGACTTTATCAGGGATTTAATAAGATTGAAAAAAGAACTAGTTTTATATATACTAAATGGCGACAGTATAAATCACGTTCATATTAGAGTGTGAGCGAAACACCAAAAGTCTTCATTCGACTGAATACAATGGCACTAAATTCAATGAAGTCTGACATGACCAAGCAAATAACATATACATATATATTGGAATGTTCCCTGCCGCTGAATGATAATATAGTAAAATTACGGTGCCATCACGATATCTTCTGTTTATTCAAATATATAGCTAAGCCTAATAGAAATATGACCGCAATGTTCAGCTGCTGTCAGTGGGTTCCTCTGTCATTTCTCATCTTGTTTCGAACGTTTTACTGATAAAAAAAGGAGTAAAGGCCCTAGCAAACGGCTTCAACATTTGCTTCAACATCCATTTGAACGCTGTTGAAGGTTGTTGAATGATGTTGAACGGTGGGATGAGCAAACTGTTTGTGGTGACCATGGTTACGTCTTCTTCATTGCGCATGCGCTTGCTTAACAATGTTGAAAGAGCGGGGGCAAACGGCTTCGACCAGGAACTCCAGATACCTAAAAAGTAGGTGAATTTTATTCGTGGGATTCTTAGTTCACTCTAATTTGGGATCAAAAGCCTAAAAATTCTGAATTTTAAGAAGCCTTTTCCTCGATCGCTTGACTCGAAGCTCAATCTACTGTTGCAAATTACAGTAGGTGTTCGCCAAGATCAAATAGCATATCGTTAACGTCACGCGCGCGTCCTAACTTCCTGTGCCTGAACATAGCAATGATCGTCTTTCTTTCTTTTTCTTTCTTTTTTTTTTTTTTGCTTATTATTCTCAGGCGCTGTGGTTGCAATAAACGGTTTGGCAATAAACGGCGGCCACAATCTTGTACCTCGATTCCGCAGTTCGTCACTGTTCTTTACCAAAGAAACGATCGACTCTCAAAAGAACCGTTAGGATTACCATTCTGATTGATTTCTTCAGACAATGCAGATGACCGAAAGTAAAACAGAAGTAACATGAAGCTGAATGCCAACCATCCATAGTTCAAACAGAAGTCCGATTATGCTCCAGCATGTTAATGATAATAGTAATGATAACGATGGCGCTAGGTAGCTTAGTAGTCTTCGCAATTTCCGGGTTGTGTACAAATACTGAAGACAGTGCAGTTAAGAAATTTAAAACAAGTAAAAAACAAGTAAAAAACAAGTAAAAAAACAAGAGGTTCGTGGGAATACCATTCATAACTTAGGGCCTGCTTACATTATAAAGGGAAAGTACCCCGGTTAATTGGGCTACTCGGATAGGAGGGTGAAAACGTGGCCCGACTTTACATGCAACTCACCTAAGCGGGATAGTTAGTGTGGGTTACCCTATCTAACATGTAAACGCCTCAATGCGGATAAACGTAAGAGAAGTTGGCTCTCCCAGGGTAGCTCGGTTAGCCGGGGCACCCTCCCCCCATGTAACAAATAGGCCCTTACTTGAGTTAGTTCCTCCTAACATCAGACTGGATGATTGGATTTTAAATTCTCTCCTTTTGACTGAAGCACTCGTTTTAATTTATTTGAATGAAGAACAAAAATGCACTGTCGTATGCCGCTTAAAGGGGGCATTCTGGTTGAAGTTGTGGGTAACTGGCGTGAATTTAGAATAAAAGCGGAAAGAATGGTACAAAACGATATACACATAATCCATGAAGTTAGTCCGCGATCGGGCTCAGGTGCACCTTGTTGTGATTGCGGACTATCTAACCTTTGTCTACTAATTATTCACTTTAAATTTTGTTTTTCAACCACTTTCAAATCCAACATTTTCCAATTTTCCTAAATTTTGAACTTCCCCCTACTTTTATTCCTTCAAAACAATCCAAAATCATCAAAAACTCCACAGACTCTTACTATAGCAAGGACTCCAACTTAATGGAGCCATTTTTTGATTGAATGAAATAGAGGCGAGATTTTAGAGGAAAAGTACTGAGTGAAATATAGGATGAACAAGGCATGGAGCCTGCCTTCCCAGTTCCTGCAATTAACAAAGACGTTCTTTCGGAGGGAAAACAGCAACTCGCCAGCAAGGCTAACGTCCTTGATTCTCTTGCTAATGCCAGGGTTTATAACACCTTACATTACGCCATATAGGCATTGGCCTTTTTAAGAGACCATAATCCTCCCAGAAGCAGCCGTTTTTATAATATAGTCGCACAATATGTCTGGGACGAACTCAGTTGATCAAACATTTGTATTGCGTCTGTTTTCTTCGTCTAGTACAAAACGGGAACAAGACGGATTATGCGTCATTGAAGAATTATCCAGGGAGTTAGTCTTCCAAGTCGCATTTAAGGGGATAGTTTGAATAAATCATTTCCCAGCGTAACTTTTATTATATCCGGAATTTGTCAATATTTGACTTATTCAGTTTTTTTTCCTTTTATTTAAGAATATACCTTCAAATATAAGTACTTTTGATGCAATGCATTTTGTTTTATTATCAACAACCCAGGCTGTATAAACCACTTTTTATGATTATTCAGATGTAGTACTATCTAATGTATGGGTTTAAAAAGGTCCCCGATGCATTTGAATTTCAGTTCCCCACTCTCTTTCTCTTTACCCCAGAGACAATGCTTTAGGCATCGCCCTGTTTCTCTATACTTTCTTTGTATGCCTTCATTGCAGAGAAAAGCAGAGGAGAATAAAGTTGAACACTGAGCAAATGTTGTTTAGCGTTGTCTGTTCTCTTATCGACGAGTATTCGTCATCACAGTGGTGAAAATGTTGTGGACCACTATGATGACGAATGTCGTTCTCGATGTAAGAGTACAGACAACGCTAAGCCACATTCGATTTGTTTTTTTACCACAATATCAACGTCAAAGAAAATGTTTATTTCAGAGTGTAACAAGCTGACGTCTTGATTCTCATCGACAACGGCAAATTAGAAAATTGGATTGGAAGATTACTTGCTATTGTGGTAAAAATGGTATCGTGTATTGGACCGTACACACCATTACGACGCACTTTCATACTCCATCGTTACACTTCCTGTCAGATTCACTGGACCGCAACACTTTACTGTCAACAAAACAAGACTACGCATTATGTTGTAACCAGTGGGGTTGCTAGTTTGTCGCATTATTGTACTTCTCATCAAAACACCAGCATATTTATAAAATTGCAAATTAATAGTGCACACCTCAAAGCAGCGAACAGTTTTCTTGTCTAAACATGAGGTTCATTCTGGTGATAATAAGCAAAGTCCGTCTGTAATTTTCAACTGCTAGCAATATAGTTATAGTAATTCACTAGGAGTTTGTATTTATGTAAACCATAAATTTTCAAAAACTATTATACTTAGTTAGAAGGCTAAACAGTTAAAAAAAGACAATTAAGCAGGTAAAAGGCCGTCCGCTAAAAAAGGTTTGCCAAGTTCATCAATTCATGAACTGCACATTCCTTATGGACTCCCCAAATATATCCTGAAGACGACAGTGAGAGTACTCAGCTTTTAAAATCTCTTAAAAGTCGAACGCCAAAGCATAAACTAACTGACAGCGTCTTCATGTGATAATTTAGCAAGAAAGATGATTTCAATTTATTTATTCATTTTTGTGGTTCACAGTCAGCAACCCTGGTAACTCCATCATTTTCTCTAACACCTAACCTTTCTCACGGTTTCCTTTATCATGGTTGCATTATTACTTTTCACGCTTGTCTAGTTGTGAACTTTAATGAATGATTCAATTTTCTTATAGCTTTTTGTCTAGTCAAACTTAGTGATTGCTTCCCTACTAGCAGAAGTCTCTCAGGGCGAGAAATAAACGAGAGTCAAGGGGAGAGACCTCTGCCGGCTTCCGACAAGTTCTCTGTCGCGCAGGAGCCAGCGTTTCCTTAACAACGAATGACGTTTTGGTCTCATGAGACCCGACTCTGCAAACCGGTTCACAACTAGCAAATGCTCAGGTCACGAAATAGGATTTCTAAACCTTCAAAGGAAGGCAAGACGCCTTAGATCTTGATAGCTTTAATTTCCAGTCTTTCACACGAAAATACCTGGTTCTTTATGAGGGAATTCAACGGAGATATGTCCAAAACGAGCGGCTTGGGAGAGTAAAAGGTCGTAAAAGTGTACACTCGGAGTGCTACGTGAACGGCCAGTTATAAAAAATTCAGGGATTTTCCGGAGTTTGTCGGAAGGCACACAAATGTATTGCGTTTTTCCAAGAACACAATAATGTCTTTCTTCTGTATTGATGTTATTTCTTTGATATTCTGATCATCAGGGGAAGAAATAGGCGATTTTTAATTATAATGTGATCGGAAGAATGTTTTGCTTGTGACACAGTGGACTCAGACGTTTTCAGCAGGGAATAGAACAGTGCATGCGCAGTCTTGTGTAACGGAAACCGGTTTTGAAAGTTTCAACCAGGGCCCGCTTGTTCGAAAGCCGATTAACCTAATCCAGGATTAGCGTAAACTTTGGTTGCAGTTTTTAACTTTTGGATGAAAGTCGTTTCCGCTGCTTTTTGTTTTTCAGGATTGACTTCCCCTAATCTAAAATTTTGCAGAATATCAGCATTGAACAACGTTTGGGGATAGAGAAATAACTTCCTTGATTAACTTTTAATCTTGGATTAGCGTTAATCGGCTTTCGAACAACCGGGCCCAGAGATTTGGTCGGCGGCTTCATCAAACAACCGCGTCGGAAGCCCGTAGAGGTCTCTCTCCTCGACTCTCATTTATTTCTCGCCCTGAGAGACCTCTGCTAGCAGGGAAATTGATTGCAACTAACCTTTTATATTTCATTGTGATGTTTCTACGCAATGAATGTTTGGCTGCAGTTTGCAAAACACATCACCTATATTGATTGACCTTTCCTTCAGTTACGCAGCGAGAACAACATGTTAGTAAAAGTACTTAATCGTTGCGTTCCTGTCTAATTGTTACGCCGTGACGTTCGTAACGGGTTTTTAGAATTAAAAAAAAATAGGGAGCTTACCTTTGCTTTTCTGTCCTTAGCCCCAGAGGCCCGTTTCTCGAAAGTCCCGAAAACGTTTCGAGCCCAAAAAGTCATTTCTAAAACTGCGATCCGCTTATTCGAAAAAGCTGGTATCTGGCGTGATTTCAAAAATACGAAAGGGCAAATCTGTTGCAAAATTTACACTCACAAAAACATGCAAGTTTTGCAAGTAACAACAACAACGTGTACAAGTTCATAAATACAGCAAAAAAAACATAATCCTCGAAATCATCTATGATGCTAAGTACAATGTATTTGAGCTTAAAGGTGGATTTCCTCTGTCGCGTAATTTTTGCGTGCCTACGGACGTAGACTTTGACTGGTTCTACGTGCGTAAATAAAATACAGGAGATCTATGAAAGCTCGCGCGTAAACAAAAAAGTTGAACCTCGCTGAAGTTTCACGTTTACGTGCGTCCTTCCATACATGGTTTTTTTTTTTGGATCCCAAAAGACTTTTTTGGGGGAAATTATTTGGTGGGATGAAATTGAATTTTGAAGTTTTGTAAAATGCGGTGCAAATTGAATTAGATCCATCGCAGTCTACGGTTTCACGGCTATGACTTCGTATCACCAAATTAATTCTGACCTCAAGGCTGTGATGTCAAAGAAGAAAGCGTAGGTTCTGTAGCTCTTGTTCTGTCCGGCATAAAACGTACAAAATGCAAGATAACGTGTGAGGACAGCGCGAATGGTATCTGTTTAAGAGCGGTCCCGGACGTGCGTCGTCTTGATTTGGTGAAAAATGTAGGCTTTAAATAATGTTTTCGCCATACATCTCTCTCCCGGCAAACATCAGTTTTGAAGCGGGACGCTAAAAAATCGAACACGAGCTTGACGTCGTCAATTTAAACTCATACATTGGATTTTTCACCCAGCCACAATTGCGACGGAGTAGTTAGTTAAGGGACGGACCATTAGAAAAGTTATGGGGGGGGGGGGGAGGGGGTGGGCGAAGTACAAATGCATGCAGAGTAGACTAATGTCAACACAACATTTTGACAAAATAAATATTCATTCATGGGAAACAATGAAGAAAAAAATTCCTGCGGCTCGAAAATTCCCTTCCCCCCCCCCCCCCCCCCCTCATAACTTTTCTAATGGTCTGTCCCCTATTGCAGAATGAAAGCACACTGAAATTTAGCTAACCGCAAAAGTGGAGACAGTAGATTGAGCGATAACGGCAGCAACAAAAATGAACAAATAAAAATGTAAATTAAGAAATCAAGAACGACGAAAATAGTTTATTTTAGTGAAAGCACTGTGATAACAGAACTCTATTTTTTGTCGACGAGGAAGAACACTCTTTGTGCCTGCGTTTTCTTTTTAGGAAGTACTGCAGATAGATCCTTATATCTACCCGCTTTCTTTCTGCACTCCTGGAACGGGTGAACGGGCAGCTCGTTCTTTTAACACATGTGTTTGTTCTCCCCTAATTATAAGACGATTGATTGGTTTAGTAAGCCGACGAATATGGACGTGTGATCTTAGTTCCGGTTTACTGTCGGAGAAGGAACAAATGCAAGTTATCCCTTTCCTTCAGTGGTAAAAACAAATAATCAATCACAGAAAAAGTTGATTTTAGTGACTGTGTTCGACCGCCTTCTCGCTCAGTTACACGCGCTTTGATGAAAACCTGCATTCTCTTCACGTCACTGTGTTTACTTGAGAGTCATCCGTTCAACAAATCCTTCCATTTCAGAATCATCTGATTTCGAAGCTAATTTCGAAGTTGTCTGCTTAATTATTTGAGTCACTAACATTCTAACTAATTGCCTCATTGTCTGCTTGGGTTTCCCGTAAGTGAGATGTATCAGAGCCGCTTTAGCTTCACTTAACTTTAAACCATACTCCTTAGGGCAGATCCTACTGTTTTGCCGTCGGAGCCTTGACTTTTTGCTCCTCTCTCCAACTGATGTCCTGAAGAGTCTTTCTTTCACCAGCTCTTTTTCGCGCTTTTAAAGCAAGCAACTCATGGGGTTGCACAAAACTTTTGCAATCCCTTCCATCGACCATAAACTTTAACACCCCCTGATGGGTGAACTTTTTCATTTTGAATCGTTCTTTCAGTTTCACTTAACGCCCTGCCACTTGGGAGGGTTAGCCGTGACACACGTAACTTATTCAGGCCTATAGCAAGCAAAACTACCCCCTCCCCGAGCCTCGTACACATTAGGAAGTTAAAGGTGGCACAATGGTGACAGCAAGGAGAACATCAAGGAAATAGGTTTAGTAACTGAAAACATCAATTATGAACATTCATCACACATTTAGGCGTATTTCTTCATCCTTGATTTCACATTTTATGGAATACGTTAACACCCGACGACGAAGTTTTATTTTACACACATGTGAGATAGTGGTTCTGGCTCAGTTTGATAGGGAAGCCTGCCAATGCCCGAAATAAGCCGAGTTTTAACGAAACAAAGCTACCAGCCCCCTGTATTAGTAAACTTGAGCCGGGGGCCTTTTTTGGCTGAATTGGTTTCTTCAGGGCGCACATGCCAGCGCGAACCGCGAGCGCTGTTGTGTTCCGTTGTGCGCATCGTCGCCCAGTCTCCCCCAAACGCGCCCCAACGCCGCGCGCAATGCGAGCCAGAATGCCACCCATTTTAGAGAGAGAGGGGTGCCGGGTACAACCGAGATGGCTACAGCTCCCGCGAACTCAAACATGGAGCTTGACCGGCTGCTTTAGTATATGCCTATGGCGGTTCGAGAGAAGATCCTCTCAGAACTGATTGCAGAAAAAATAAGAAATAAGGCAACCCCCAAATGGGTGGTTACGCATGGGAATATTCTTCTGCAGCCCTTTCGGGCGGAGCGGTTGGCAAAACATCCACGGACGACATGGTATAAATCAAAATTTTTTCTTTAACTTATCTCCAGCTCAAAGTGAAGCTTTTGACCGAGAAAATCACACAGCTCCCCGTTATCATCTTCTTTTTTTAAAATGTTTTGAATTCCTTTTTCCATCTCTTCAAGGGTGTAATGGCCTTCAAGTAGAGTCTTGACAGAAGAGGAACCACCACTTTTGGAAAGTAATGTGATTTTCCCCCGTTTTTCAAATTGTGCCATGAATTCGGAAGCGAGCAGGAAATAAGCCGGACAAAAGGAGCTTTCGAATCGGTTCGTCAAAATAGACGGTGCAAGGGTTCTCAGTCGCGACAATTGTGAGCACGACCAAATTTTCGCCAAAGACATTTCAAGCCACACAGACGTTTAATTAAAAATATAGCATTCTTTATAAGAGAGATGGATGATCTCAAGTGGTTGCAAACAAGGCCTGGGAATCTTTTCTCTCGAAATTCCCGGGCGCCGACAAGAGCAAATTTACCGCACAGGTAGATTTCAATGACAACCGCAAGACAACAGCGAAAATTTATTTCAAAGAAAGCTCTGGTTCTTTGAAAAGCGTTTTCGATACAAACTATTGGCCTCTAGAGATGAGAAGCGCTCTCGGATTCCAAAAATATGTTGCATTTCTACTTCTACTTACACCTTATCACACCGCTGCGCCGCAAACAACTCCTGCAGTCAACTTTGCAGAAAAAATAAACGCACAAATCGGTCAGACTCTGAACAAACCGCAAAAAATCCACACCACACCGACGGATTTTTTTCACCACGCCATACAGACAGATTTTCAGAGACACGCAGATCACATTCAGAACATCAAAAAACCCGAGAAAATAGCTCGGCGGTCCGCACATGGGTTTTTGGCCTCAGCAGCTGAACTTCGCGCTGTGGTGTGCAACAACAGGCTGTGGAATCTCCCGGGAGATTTTGTCAGGGCCCGCTTTAGCAGGGAATTCGCAGCTCCGAGTCTTTTATCTCGTTCACGTTTATTTCACAGCAAGACTAATCATCTTCGAGATGGGCGGGATACAGAGACTACCCGACTACCCGACTACCCGAACTTCAGCCAAACAAATAACAAATACGACGAGGCCTCGTACAGAAGGATTTGCGCCTAATTCGGTGTTGAGCCAACCTCAGACTTTCGTTTCAACCACGGCCAAAACCACGGGTTCGGCTACATCTTTATCAATTACAGCGACAGCAACTTCGCGCAAAATTAATGGCGGTACCCGACACCACTCTCTAACCCGTCCAACAAAAGGTTCGAGCGACACAAACTCTGCCGGCAACAAGCTGGATTTCATCAGAAACGACCGGGGGACGGTCAGACAGTTCGAGTATTTCTTGCCCGACAGCGCGAACGGACTAACCCCAGTCGGCCTTGCGCGTCTGAACCAGTCAATCGAGGCTACTGCATTCTTGGCGCGCAGGTAAACGTGGCCGGTTCTCTCGCGCTGCTATTCGACATCGACTTGGCCTTAGGGCACGCCAACAAGTTTCTGGTGCAAAACGTCTCCCGCGCCTTAGTCGACAAGCTAGTTGTGAAGTGCGCGGGCACCATTTTTCAGGACACAGTTGGTTACGACATTTTCAAAATCTGGGAGGACCTTTTCCTTTCGCAGGAGGAGCGGAATAACTTGCTGCTAGAGGGCATTCACCCCGAAAAGAGCAGGCGTATGGGACAAAGCAACCACAGGGGTCGACGCGGAAAACAATTTTCAAGAAAAAATACCGGATCCGACTCGACCACCAGATTCTGACCGACCACGGCGTCTTCTACCCCCAGGCCATTTTCAACAACCTTGTGTTCGAGCTGACCCTTGCAATTACGATTTGGTGGATGTCGTTTATGGTGATGATAAGGCGGATGAAGGTAACGCTGAAGCGTTTGACACTGAGGATGTACCTGGCAAAGAAGGGTGCGACACGGTTTACTGATAGCAATTAAAATCTACCCAGTACTGATAAAGTAATGAACCCGGACAACATCCCCTTCAACGTTTTGGTCGTTGGCCCGACGAATTCGAGCAAATCCAGTTTCGTTGTGAACCAGCTCTACGGCCCTTTCCGCGGCAAGTTCGACTACATTGTGTTGATCTGCCCGACGTTCGCACACTACAAGACCTTCTTGCGGATCGGCGAAAAAGATCCGCGAATGCTTGTCATGATCTGAAAGCAGCACGAGGTGGAAAGCTGGTTGAAAGTTGCGAAGGTGGTCATTTTCCTTGACGATTGCGCGGCATTCAAAGACGTGAAAGGGCGCACAGGCGAGTTGGTCAATCTCCCTTTTTCGGATCGCCATATCGGCATAAGTGTTTGGGTGCTGACCCAAACGTACACCAGCATCTCGGCGTCTTCCCGGGAGATTGTGGCGGCGGTCGTCCTTTTTTACACCCCGGCGGCCAACACCATGAAAACCAATTTTGTTGATCTTGCCGGCGAGCTCTCCGCGGAGGAGTACAAAATCTTGATCACTCAGCTGAAAGCACGGAAGCACTCATACCTTGTGTTTTCGCTGCGGCACCCGTTCACGGTCACGCTGGCACATGACTTTTTACATGTCGTTGCTCCCATTGCTGAGCAATCCTCACCAAAATCTGAGCAACGGCAGGCGGAGTAAAGCGTGGAGTTCTTTTGAACACAAGAATAGACGAGGCATATTGTTGCCGATGTCAACGGAACAATCCCCCGAGACTCCGCAATCACCGCACTCCACTAGGATCCGCCCATGACATCACATAGCAGGCGTCAAACCCAAACCCCTCCACAAAGCCTGCCAAAAACCCCAAGAGAGTGGCTGCGGGGAAAGCAATTGCTGAAAAAATGCGGCTGGCCCGCGAGGCGCAGAAAAAGGCTTTGGCTAAAGCAAGTGTTATTATCGCCAATCACAAAGTGAAAAAAGCCGCCGAACGGCAGTCTGCAGCGATTGTTGCTCCAGTCGAGGACCCGGATCCTAAATTAAAGAAAAACCCGAGGTTAAACCTGGGGTTAAGCACAACCCAGTGGCTCGCCATGGGCACCATCGTCGTCTCGCTGATTGGCCTTTATTACAAGCGGGAAGAGCTCAAAGCCGCATGGAAGCCTCGGCAGGAGGAAAAGCAAACACCGCAGAGGCAGGACCCTCTACCACAGCCGAGAAGAGGCGTCCACCCAATGGATTAGGACGGTCTCCCGACTGGGGGTGTGGGGGCGAAGCCCCCGGGCACAGCCCCAGCACGGAGCGCAATTTAAACTTTGAGGCGTAGGCAAAGACCATGTCTGACAACAAGCATGTCAAATTTATGTTCTTGACGCGGTTACCTTGACTAGGCTCGCGGCCGGCATCGGTTGGGTTGTAAAAAAGGTTGTGAAAGAGCATTTCACATCGGACCTTAGCAGCAGCGCAATAAATTACATGCAGGTCACCGCCGTCATGGCGGCCAGCATTGCGCTCAAACAATACCTGCAGGACCAAAACATCCTTCCCGACAACATGTAACGGGGAATTGAAAAAAACCGTGGTCTCTCTATAGCATGGCGAGCATCGCAATCATGGTTGGCGGGGCTGTGTTGAACGCCGCGACGTTCATCGGCGGCAATCATCTTGCGAAAGCGCTCGGAGAAGGCGACCAAGCCACTCTGGACGAAAAAAGCGCCACGACAAGGCTCTCGAGGCGTACCAAGAGGCTTATAACAAATACTCGCACGATCGCACCCAGCTACTCGACTGGATCGAGACGAACTCAGGGGTGGCAGCGCAGGCCAAGCAGAACTTTACCAACACCGACTACGCCTTCAAACTTTACTACCAGGCACACCCCAACAAGCCAATCGCGCCGCTCAAAGAGCCCAGGTTCTATGATTTCTACCAGCCAAGCGAGCTGCAGAAAAAAGGCGAGCTGGTTTTTTTGGGGCGCGGGAACTGCCTCTCTGGGCTACGCCGCGTTTCGTTTCCTTTGAACATAGGCCGGCAAATTGCGATGGATGCCAAACTAGCCAAGACATACTACAGTCCCGGCGGTTACTAGAAAAGCCTCGCCACCATCAAAAAATTAGCTTCGGCCTCCAAGGTTTCAGACGATACAGCAGAAAAGCGGTTGGAGAGGCAGGCGCTTTGGCAAAGCTATCGACCCGCTCGCCGCGGCGCATTCCTCGGCCGAAATTCGATGTGCCAACTCCCAACAAGGTTCACCAGGCTGACCTTCTTTTTAATTTAGGCCGCACGACAAGCTCCGCCGCGGCCGCAAAGTTTTCAAGTACGCGTTGACCCTCGTCGACGTAGCCAGCCGCTTCAAAGCGGCCTAACCCTTGACCTCGAAAAATTCTGAAGAAGTTGCCTTGGCTTTGCAGAAAATTTACAAGCGCAAGCCTCTGGCCTAAAATGCTGCAGGTTGACCCCGGGCGCGAGTTCATGGGCGCTGTTTCCAAAGACATGGAAAAACACACAATTTCAACGTTCACGTCATAGTAAGCTTTATGATGATAGGGATGGAAAATAACAAAGTTAGACTTGCCAGTGTTAAGCGATAATTTGTTTGCATTTAGCTACTCGCAGACTTTCGTTAACTCATCATTAACGACTGCCTCAAGGGATTTCAAATTTTTGTCAGCGTAAAGGAGATTAGTATCATCAGCGAATAAGTAAAAGCTGAGCTTATGGGAAGAGAGGTAAATGTCATTAATAAAGAGTAAAAAAAAGCAATGGACCTAAAATAGAGCCTTGAGGAACGCCATATAATATTTTCCCTTTGCTAGAGATGCTGGATCCAATTTAAGTAGTCTGGAGCCCATCAGACAGATATGAACAAAACCAGTCGTTGATAATTCCACGTACACCGTGATGTAGTTTACGCAATAATATCAGGCGCGGATCCAGGGGAGGTGAAATGGGTGAATTTCCCCCCCCCCCTTTTTTTTTCTGACAATTGGTCATGCACAGACCTCAAACACCTCAACCAGGCTTTGGTTCTATTACATTATTTCAAAAATTCACCCCCCCCCCCCCCCCCCCAATTTCAAAATCCTGGATCCGCGCCTGAATATGGAATGGTCAACAGTGTCGAAAGCTTTTTTTAAGTCAATAAAAACACCTCAAGGAAACGATCCCGCGTCCATGTTAGCTTGAATTGTATTGACAATATCCCAAATTGCATGTTGGGTAGAATGATTTTTTCGGAAACCATGTTGAGATTGCGAAAGGATCTGATTCTTTTCAATGAACAAAATGGGGCAAAGTGAGGCGTTTATTCATTAGTCTTTCGACGAGGCGATCGAACACAGAGAGTAGTGAAATAGGCCGATAATTGCCTGGTTCAGTTTCATCATCTGCCTTATAAACTGAGGGATAAACACCACTTTGGATTACATGTTTATTATTTCAGCCACTACTATCGGAAATAATGTGCTTAGCTCCTTTCAAAATACGAATTGGGCAGGAGTATAGTCCATAGGCTTTGTTGAGAGGTGTTAACATTATTTCAGATTCAATTTCAGGAGAGGTAACAGGATCGAAAAAGAAAAAGTTAGGATATGCTTCATTACCAAAATATTCACTGAAATGCCGATCAGAGGAAGGTACATCTTCTGCAAGGTTTTTTCCAACAGATTTGTAATAGCGATTAAGAATGTCGGTTAGTTCATATGGATTTTGGGTTAGGCCATCATTGTTTGGGCGCTTAAGAGCTGTCAAGAGCCTGGAATGTTTTCCTTAGAACCGATTAGCTGGTTAATGCCTTCCCACGTTTTTTTTTTTTTTTTTCATATTATTGAAATTCTCCCCAAAGTAAGCATGATAATAGAGCTTCTTGCTAAGACGGGTCAGGCTTAAGAGTTTGTTTCTATACAGTTTATGTTTTGCCGTATTTCCTGATATGAATAATATGTTCTTAATTTTGATCGATTTTCGAAGACCGCGTGAAAACCATGGTTTCGCGAGTTGCTTGGCTTTCCTTCTCGAGATATTTTTCAGAGCTAAATGCTTGTTGACAAGCTTATTTAGTTTACTGTAAAAACAAGAAAAGGATTTGTCAACGGAACTCCTAGTTTCCAAATTAATTTGCAAAAGCTCTTTGTTGAAGGCGTCTTGCGAAAAATGTGAATAATCTCGAATCTTACACCTCTGGAGGTGTTGAGTTTCTCTTGGGGAGTGAAAAAGTGCGACCTGAGAATAATGGTCGCTAATATCAGAAACGATATTGTCGCTTGAAACTTTGCCATCTATTCTATTTGCAAATATATTATCGATTAGTGTTGCCGAGTTTTTTACTGATAAACTCTAGTAGGCTTATCGATTGTTGGGACGAAAGAAAAGCTTTGTAAAGATAGTAAAAAATTGTGAGAAAAGCCACAGGTTTCGGATTTAAGGAGATCTGTGTTGAAGTCTCCCATAACGTAAACAGGCTTATTATGTATGCTACGTATACGTTTCTCCAGTGTATCATCAAAATAGGATTGAAATTGTTCTGGAGAATCGTGTTGTCGATAGATGACCCCACAAATAATGTACTGCTTTTTGAGAGTGTTGTAGAAGAAGTCGTACATCAAGATTTTGCTGTTCTTGAGAATTGTCATCCCCGGGTAGACGGGCTTGTTGAGGAAGAGTCTGCTTTTGTGCATTTGGATTCCAACTCTCTCGGGTATTCGAGGTCAACCTCGGGAGTCCTGCCGCGTTTCGCGTTCTCCTTTTCTTCGAATATCTGGTCCTCTTCAGGCATCAGCTGAACCCACTTGAACCCGCTCTTGGGGAGGGGCTTGTGTCCAGCACCTCTCTGTCCGCTACTTTCAGGTTGATTTTCGACAGGGACAGTGGAGAGTATTCTGTGCAGTGGTTTTTTAGCAGCAGATTTATCGATGTTGCTTTTACATTCATGTGCAACTACAACAGGTACGTAGCTGCTTCGCAAGCAAATTTTTAAAACGGTCTATTTTCACGTTTTCATTGTTTCGAGCATCCAAACTCCAATCAAACTCCCGCCATTTTCATTGTCTTGTGTTCATGTTAGTTGTTGAAGATTCTTCTCCCATTCCCGATGAAACTGAAGTCCTCGATAGTTAACCTGATCGCGAGAGAACACTTGAGCAATGGGAAGACGACAAATCAGGGCGGGAAACACTTCTTGAGAAAGGAATGGAACGAGACCGGTCCTGAACCGCGTTCCATTCGCCTCCAAGAAATGTCGAATCTTCGGTCCGGACATTTTGGTTGAATGGATTGTGCCCTAGGTTTAAGACAGCATGGGAAAAGACAAGGAGAAGGCTAGCAATGGGTATTAAAGTAGGCTGTAATTGATAGGATTTAACATGGTTCCTAGTAACTGTCGACTGCAGTGGCCATTTCGGATAATTTACCTGAGTTTGATTCAAACAATCAGTTGCCGAGTTCTAGTCACGCAACCTTTGCGTTTAAACGTTCCTGTTTTGTTTTATTTTAACCGTACAGGTTTCCGAGTCCATCATAAAGTTTTGAATTTGTAAATTTTTGTCTCCTTTTTGCATTCATTTCAACATAAAACTCGTTGTAAGGTTCACGAGTCTTTTGCTCGAGTATGAAGTTGCGGTTTTCGACAGTTGTAAATTCAATCGACGTGACAGAAGCTCTGTATTAGTTGACGCTAATGTCAACCATCTAAAATAACGGCCTGCCGCTCGCCTTCAGTTCACTTTTCAGTCTAGTCCTGATATTTGCGAAAACGCTTTCTTGATAAAACACCGTTTAAAGAGGCCTCCTTCTTCCCAAAAGGAAAAAAAAGCAAAGTTTTCTCACCAAATGAAGACAGAAACGATCTTCCGTCGTAAACAAAGATGTCATTCACGCTGTCCTCAAAAGTTATCATGCTGTTTGGATACGTTTTAGGTCACGTTTATATGAAGAAAGTTGTCCCGGGTACAAGGGTCATCCGCCTTGCCGAGCCAACTTCTCACGACTGTTTACATGAGTTGTCCCGGTTGACCGAGTCAACTCGGTGTGCGACGAACGCAGACCGTAGACCTGCAGACCTGCAGACCAGCAGACCAGCAGACTAGCAGACCTGCAGACTTACAGTTCAAAGGCGAAAGGCGCTATACAAATTCCTGTAAACAAGAACATGACGAAAAGCCACGCCGGTAATTAAACACCGGCCACATACTGAAGACAACATCGATTGCCAGAATTCTTACAACATTTTGCAAAGAATTAACAATCCTTCGCTGCAAATGTAGTTTTCGTTAAATTTATATTGCTACAAACCATTTGCCTCTTTTTTTTTCTAATATCACTAACCTGTTGATTGTCTTTCACCGCCGGGTAAAGCTGCTCACCTCTTAAAATGGAATACACGATTTTTAAACATTCAAAACGAGAACAACATCTACACAACAAAACGTTCTCGATGGTTTAAAAACACTTAGCTTTTTCTATCTTTCGGTTAATATTCTCAGTAATATTCTATTGTCGCGAAGAGCTTGTCGCCGTCAGGCAACTAAGTCTGTGTAATCCACAAGGTAGAAAACTGCTCACCTTCATCCATTTTGGCGGGAGATCGAAGGCTGACCTGGCTTCTGGAACGCATGAAGACAACAACTCATACGGCCTGTTAACGTCACAAAAAATGTAGGTCTGCAAATCTCTGAGTGTGCCAATTTATCGAGTCGGCAGGTCTGCGGGTCTGCGGTCTGCAAGTCTGCGGTCTGCAAGTCTGCAGTCTGCGTTTGTCGCACACCGAGTCCAAGTTAACCCTACTAAATTATTCATTGGCCCCGCTTAATAATTCATAACTTCAATATCCCTCTTTCCGCTGGATTTCTATTTCTTAAATCACTCACACCGGTCACTGTTGACTTAGATTTAACTTTAAAGATAAAACACGGACTTAAATTTATGTGGAGTTGTCCCGGCTGACCGACCCAAAGTATTTATCTGGAGAAAAGTTGGCTCGGCTAGGAGGGTGACCCTACCATCGAAAGAGGGTGACCCGGCTAAGAGGGTCACCCTTCCAGCCGAGCCAACGTTTTGTTTATCATGTTCGCTAAGTTTTGTAAGGAAATATATGAAAAGTTGGCTCGCCCAGGGTAGCTCGGGTAGGCAAGTGACCCTTCCACCCGGGACAACTTTTCTCCATATAAACGGGGCCTTATGGTGGAGAAAACAACAGCTACAGAACCTACGCTTTCTTCTCTGGCATTACCGCATTGAGGTTAGGTATTTTTTGGACGATAAGTAGTCTTAGACATAAAAACGTAGACTGCTATGCATCTTTCGTTGTAATTCAATACATAATTCAATTTGCAGCGCATTTTACAGCATAAGTACAGAAGGGATAATAGCAGCTAAAAGGCTGGGAGCTTTCTCTAGGTTTAGTTTATGGTATATTATTCTAAGAAAAATTAACATTACACTTGGAATTTTCGAAAACTGCCACGTGCCACGTCATCATCGCTGATAATTCGATAAGGAAGGACCATCATGAACTGCGACATTGACTGTTGCACGGGAAAAAACTGTAATGATGGAGGTAACAGACAAACACTGTATGGTCTAAGACATTTTTCCTTTAAACAGCTCGCTTTTCCATTGATCATTGCCATCATTTTGTATAAATGTATTGCTGGTTTTCACATGACGTCACTAAATTTCAAACTTCAGAACTATTGATCCTCCTGAGATTTTACTTTCATTATGTATAAGAGCAGCTAAAAACTAATATTCATATAAATTTTCACTCCGAATGAGTTCATGGTTTAGTGATAGACTTCGCTTGAATTTCTAAGCTTTTGCGTGACGTGGCATTTACGTGACGGGCGAGAGAGCTGTGATGTTGATTTAAAAGGTGACTTATTTCGGGGAATTCAGATATCTGAACAGTTCTTGTATTAGAATAAAGTATTATTGTTACGTTTTTGAGTTCTTCGAGAGATAAAATCACCCTTTTGTAGCAAAACTCAGTAACAGATGTTTCTGCTGGTTTCCGGCCGCCATGTTGGTGCCCATCTAGGTGGGCACCAGCATGGCGTCTCCATACAAATCTCTATAAATTTGGGGAAAACATTTCTCCGTATACCTTCCATAAGAAAAATTGCTGTGACCTGAATCTTGGCGAGAGTCTTTGCATATCTATATTCTTTCTATTTCCATCTATTGAACGGTTTTAATTTTTTATTTCGATCTATTTTGAATAGCGTGACACTGAAAACCAGCAATTGTATCTCTTGTCTTTTTAAGCTGATGCAAATCTTTTAAAGTGCAATGAATGTTTGGAGTCTGATGCAACCAAATCCAAGTGCTCCAGAGATCAGATCCAACAAACGTGTGCTTTAGATCGAAATTCAGTCGGCACATCTCATTGCGCTTCCCTGGCCGGTAGATATCGGCTAACGAGAGGAACAGACATCCAGGAATTCTTTTACAGAGGATGTATTGACTGCGAAAGTGAGTACAACTGCAGTATCTTTCGTCAACACTTGAAACTGAATATAATGCATGGTTATTTGATTGCCTGACTGGTAGTGTAACTTCGACGACTATCAAGAAGCGGCCGAATCAAGATGTGTCGCGGAATTTATGGGCGTAGTTTACGGAGATTACGATGCAGATATTTAATGAAGGCAATGAAAGTTCCGTCAAAGCCGTTTATTTCTCGCCAACAAAAACAATGATCGATGATTCTCGTAAACTGAAAATTAAGGGTTACAATAGCACTAAATCAACAACTAAATCAACAAACAAAGCAAACAACTAAAGGATCAAAACATGACCCTTACATCTTGGGGGCGGAACCCCAAACATTGTAACAAATATATGATAAAAACCAAGTGTTCCGCACACAAAGGCATAAACTGAATACAACAAAACATAACCTTGGAACACTGGCAAACTCTACTTAAACTTAATTACTATAGAAAGCCACTATTGGGCCAAACATCATAAAATGGCTTAGAAGTACTTCATGATATGCAAATTCCAACATAAACATAAAGGCATACACTCGAGACAATAAAATGAAAACAATACTTAAAACGATTACTCCTCAGAGGACTAATTCCATAGGGAGCAGGCATAAAACAAAGAAAGTAACTCACATATCTGTCCCACACAGTAAGGCTAAGATTAGGATGTAACTTGTTTGAGGAACTGCTTCTTTCTTGTACAACGATCAATGTGCAACTGAACAGGCTAACAGAAAAACTAAACTTGATCTGACTAAAGGTCAACCAAAAAAGGCATGGCCAGTAATTTGAGCCCCTAAGGGTCCAAAGGTTGTGTAGGCCAAAGAAATAAAAACCTAACCATATAAGGAAAAAACTAAGTGACTACCGTAACATGGCTCCCCTGAAATAGAATATTTCACCCTAAAGACAAATCTTATAAACACAACTATGAAACTTGAAACTTAATTACTAACTAACTAACTACAATAAAGTTCAGTCAAGGCTCCTCGGCGGGGATCTAACCCTTGGTCTTCATGCTTCTTCTGCGTCACTTGGGACTAGCAGGACTAGCTTGTTCACTGGGCGGTCCAATCGCCTGAAAGGTTCCTTCCTTTTGCCATCCGATGGAAGGTTGGCATCACCAAGAGCAACCTGCACGGAGCGGACATGTCCATCCTTGGAGGGATAGGTACTTGAAACACGTGCCAACTTCCAGCAATTCCTGGGTAGGGAATCCTCCTTCACAATCACGATGTCCCCAACGGCCAGGTTTCTTCTAGGACGGTTCCACTTGACACGCTCTTGGAGGCTCAAAAGGAACTCCTTCCTCCAACGACACCAAAACTCGTTGGCCAGGTGCTGGACCCTTCTCCACCGCTTCCTTGTATAGAGATCGGGAGTCGAGAACATACCAGGTGGGGAAAGAACGACCCTTGTCTTCAGTGTAAGGAGGTGGCTTGGTGTGAGGGGTTCCAGAGAGTCAGGATCACTCAAGTTGTTCACTGTCAGTGGACGGCTGTTAATGATAGCTTCACATTCACAGAGGTATGTACGCAGGGATTCATCATCTAATTGGGTGCCATTCTTCTCCAATATTGCTGACAAAACACTACGAACCGTGCGAATCTGGCGCTCCCAAATTCCTCCCATGTGACTTGCAGATGGCACATTCATTTTGAAGGTGACCCAGTCACAGTTTTCCTTGAGTAGATCTTCTTTAATTTTGCCGTCGTCGAGTTCTGCCAAAGATTCCTTCAGTTCTCTCCTTGCACCCACAAAATTGCTTCCCTGATCACTTCTAAGTTGACGTACTGGGCCTCTGCGGCATATGAATCGGCGCAACGCGTTAATGAAGGATGCTGTGTCCAGAGAGTTAGCACTCTCCAAATGCACTGCCCTTGATGCCATACAGGTAAATAAGACACCATATCTCTTCATTTCTCTTCTTCCTTCCTTGATTATCCAGGGACCGAAGTAGTCCACCGCACTAAAGGTGAATGGTGGTCCTGGTTCTGACCGATCTGGTGGAAGGTCTGCCATCTTCTGTTCCTCTACCATTCCTCTGAGCTTCCGACACTTGACGCATTTTAAGATATGTGAGGCAACCGAAGAGGATCCACTTACTATCCAATATCCAGAAGAGCGAACTTCGTTGAGGGTCATACTTCTTCCTTGATGCTTCACTTGCTCATGGCAATGCTTAACGATGAGACTTGCGATGTGACTCCTTCCTGGAACGATTATGGGAAACTTGACATGCTGTTGCATTTCTGTAAACCTTAGTCGTCCACCGACTCTCAAGACACCACTGGAATCCAGGAATGGGTCAAGTTTGTAGAGTGGACTTGATTTCTTAACAGTGCAGTTCTTGTCTGGAGTTGCAGAGGTCAGAACTTTAATTTCTTCATCGAAGTGGATGGCTTGTACTTCTCTGAGTATTGCCAGTTCTGCTTGCTTCATGGTTGCCACTGTGATGGACTGGGACTGAGAAGTGGTTTGTTTCTTGCTTGCTACTTGAGAATTACTTGCTGAAATTGCCTTTAGTGATGGATCTTCAGGACTTGTCGGTTTCCTGGACTTCACTCTTTCCTTGAGTTTCCTCATGTACAGAAAACACAGTGCGAATGCCTTCTTCGCCCGGTGATAATCTGAAAAGTATTCCAAACGGCTGGCGATATTTGCAAAGGACTCATCTGTGTTGGTGACCAAGGTGACCCTTTTTTTGACTTCGGGATCATCATCAGACAGCGTGAAGGTTTCTTTGACCTCACTTGAAGACTGTACAGGCCAACAGGACTTATCTTCCCACAAGAATGGTGGTCCATCAATCCAACTTGATTTCTGAAGTTCTTGAGGGTTGAGACCTCGAGAGGCATGATCGGCTGGATTAGACTTGGTGTCGACATACCGCCACTGGTTTGGGGAGGAGTGTTCTTGGATCTGCTGAACTCTGTTTCCAACGAAAATGTGAAATCTTCTTGTTTCATTCGCAATGTAGCCAAGGACAACCTTACTGTCAGTCCAGAACACTTCTTCAACTTCTTCTAAATCTAATTCCCGCTGCAGCTGAGCACTTGTTTTCACTGACACGACAGCAGCTGTGAGTTCAAGGCGAGGCACTGTTACAGGCTTGAGCGGAGCGACCCTCGCTTTACCAATAACGAAAGAACAGTGAATTCGACCTTCATTGTTCATCAGCCTTAAGTATGAACACTGGCCGTATCCTTGAGTGCTGGCGTCTGAGAAGTGATGTAATTCTGCCCTAGCAACACAACCAAAGTCCGAAGGTTTGTAGCACCGTGGGATTGATAGTTCCTCTACTGAAGGTAGTTCTGCTCTCCATCTTTCCCATCTTGCCTTAATGTCTCCAGGAATTGGTTCGTCCCAGTCTGCCCGTTCTCTGCAAAGTTCTTGTAATATCTTCTTTCCTTCCAAGAGCAGTGGGGCCACAAATCCTAGGGGGTCATAAATGGAACTGACTGTCGACAGAATACCTCGTCTGGTACATGGACGATCCTTTAAGACGATTCTGAATTGGAACGAGTCGTTCTCTATACACCACTGAACTCCAAGAGCACGTTCCATAGGCAAGGCTTCCTTGTCTAGATCAATGTTCTGAATGCCTTCGGCTCGGTCTTCGACAGGTATGGCTTCAATAACTTCCTTATGGCTTGAGGTGAACTTGTGTAACTTAAAGCCTCCTCTTCTGCATATTTCTTTCGTATCTTTGATAAGTGCTACTGCATCATGTACTGATTCCACAGATTTCAGCCCATCGTCAACATAGAAATCTCTACGAATGAAGTTTGCTGCCTCTGGCCCCAAATCCTTCTCATTGTCACTTGCAGCCCTCTTCAAAGCATAATTAGCGCATCCTGGGGAACTTGCTGCTCCAAACAGGTGAACTGTCATCCTGAATTCGGTGGGTTCCTTTGTGGGGTCACCATCTTCCCACCAGAGGAAGCGCAGCAGATCCCTGTCCCGTTCGGTCACTCTGACTTGGTGGAACATTCCCTCAATGTCACACATCAAGGCTACAGGTTCCTTCCTAAATCTACACAGGACTCCCACCAAGTTGTTTGTTAGGTCTGGCCCTTGAAGTAAATGCTTGTTCAATGACACGTTCTGGTATTCTGCTGAGCAGTCAAAGACAACCCGAATCTTCGTGGGTTTCTTCGGGTGATACACGCCATGGTGTGGGATGTACCAAACCTTCCCTTCTTGGGAGTGATTAGGGTTCGCTTTTCCACGGACTTCGGCTTCGGGGGAAGGAACCTTCTCAGCAAATCCACTATTGATCATCTTTTCCATAAATGCAGTGTAATCATCCTTATACTTCTTATTAGCCTTGAACCTTCGTTTCAACTGGCTTAAACGGCGTAGAGCCACTTCACGGTTGTTCGGGAGATTTAAGGTTGGCACTCTCAAAGGCAGGGGCATCTCGTAGTGTCCGTCCTCACAGTGATGAGTCTTGCTTTCAATGAGAGCCAGGAACTTCCTGTCTTCTTGCGAAAGTGCTTCTTGGGCAGAGTTCCTTTCTGAGAAATCCAATTCAAACATTTTCTTCACTGTGCTAGGGCTTATCTCTTCTTTTGTCTGGATATTGGGAATGAAATTGAGACTTGTCGTGATGTCGCTGCCAATCTCGCGGGATATGATTCTGTGGCAAGTTGTAACTTCAGCGTCTTCTTCACTTTCTTGTCCTTCTTGCAGCGGAGTGATTGGGCCGATGATTCCCCATCCTAAAAGGGTTCGGACTGCGTAGGGATCATCTCCCCTTCCAAGAATGACTTCTCTAGGTTTAATCGCTCGAGGGCAGTTACAGCCGATCAGGAGTCCTACGTCTGTACCACTTTGATAGGGATGCAGCTTGTCTGTGATTTTCTTAAGATGTGGCCATTCATTCGCTGCCTCTGGGGTAGGAATTTGGTTCCTTCGAAATGGAATACTTGTTCTAGAATACGACTTGGGCAGCTCAATCTCAACTCTCTTGTCTATCCGCTGAACTACAAGTCCACATATCTTTTCAACACAAATTTCTTCCTTTCCCAGCATTGTGAACAGATTCAGTTTTATCTCAGGGCCATTTAGACCAAGATCACGCAGAGTCTCAGACTTGATGAATGTCGAATCACTGGCCTCGTCTAGTAGTGCATAGACCAAAACTTCCCTATCGGGACTATCTTTATGGTGCAACCACACAGGTACAATCATAGAAGTGGTAACGCTGTTCCTCTCGCCGACTGTATGACATACACTCGAAGTATTGCTGGAGGACTGATTTGAGTTCGAGTTTGTCTTCTCAGAATCCCTTGACTCGTTGCCATTTTCAGGATCGTAATGAAGAATGGTTGGGTGCGGCCTTCCACACTTCTGGCATGTCATTCTCTTGCGGCAGTTCTTAGAGTAATGACCCTTACTGAGACAGCCAAAGCAAAGACCCATGGACTGGACAGAGTTGAGACGCTCTTCAAGGGGTTTCTTCTTAAATTCTTCACAGTTGGAGAGAGTGTGGGCCTTTGAACACACAGGACAGACTCTTGGTTGTGATGAGACCCCTGATGTGGGACTGTTACCCCTTGGGGAGTGACTTATAGTGGTTGCAAAGCTGTTTGAGTTAGATGGATATCTGCGGTTCGTATAGCTGGGCTTCTTGTCCTTATCGGGGCACTTCTTACGTTCTGACTTAAGAATGTCTGGAGAGAAGACTGGATCGGTGGCAAGATCAGCTTCCGTCTTTGCAAATTTCACAAGATCACGAAATGTAACCGCTCGTCCATAATTTTCCTTTACTTCGAAGGCGTGGCGGCACCACTTCACTCCTGAGTATGAGGGGAGCTTGGAACTAACTTGTTTAAGTACATCCATAGAGTTCAAGTCGCTCATGAACTTCATACTTCTCATAGCCTCTTCGCACTGTCCCAGAAAATCAGCAAAAGCCTGAAGATCCATGCTCTGACCCTCACCGATCTGTGGCCACTTCTTGAGGCGAGATTTATATGCATCTGATACACGATGGGGATCTCCAAATCTCTGGGAAAGCAGGTTCTTGGCTCGCTTGTAGCTGTCACTGGAATTGATTGTTATGAAACCCTTTATGACATCGTTTGCCTTCCCTGTGGTGTATTTGTTCAGGAAATACAGTCTTTCTTTATCCGACAAAACACGGGCTTCAATGATGGTCTCAAAGGCTCTCATGAATATGGGATAATCAAAGTAATTGCCATCGAAGATTGGCGGTTCTTGAATTGGGAGGGAACTAATCCGTTGCTGCTCCGCAATTAGGGCACTGAGCTCGGTTTGCTTGGCCTGAAGCTTCACAATCTCTTGAAGTGCTACTTCACTTGGGCTTGGAATTTCTGTCCTCGGTTCTAACGCAACAGATAGTGGTGTGAATGGGTTTGCAGAGCCCAAGCATTGCCCTTCCATCTTAACAGGCGAGTATGGCATTTCTAAAGAGGATGATTTAAAGGGATTACTTGATGATACTTCCGTTCGAACTTCTGATTTCACAGGCAACGTTAGCGGCATTGACGGTGGTAAGCTTCGAGGATTCGCGGGAGTAGCAACTCCAAGGGTTGGCGAATGAGGCTCTTCGGATTTTAAAGGTGCCTTTGATTCCTTGGGTACAAAGGGAGCCGCGTCTAGATTCAATCCACTTTGTTCTTGAATCTTTTGGCAGGGGGGTTGAACTTCCTTAATTGAGTTAAAGTTTTCTTCATCCTCCAGTGCTCTCATGGCATCCCTCTCTGCTCTTGCCATTTCCAACTCCTTCATCTTCTTAATTCTTTTCAGCTCAGCCTCCTTGTCCAGATATTTCATTTCCGCCTCTAGTTTAGCGGCCTTGACTGCAGCCTTGATTTTCCTTGAGCGTACAGAGGAGCTGGACAGTTGGGAAGATTTCGTGCTAAAGGAACCACCCGACCTCGAGGATTTTACTGATAAATTTTCTTCAAAGACTTTCCTCTCAACGGAATGAATTCGGCTGCTGATTCTTAAGCGACATTCACTGAATTCACGGTCCATTAAGTCAAAACATCGGTAAGAAGCTTCTCTATCTTCTACGCTTTCCATAAGATCGTGATGCTGTTTAAATGCTTGATTTAGATCTTCTTTCAGTAGATCGAGTTCTTCTGCTTCAGATGTGAGACGTTTGACATCCTCAAGTTCATCAACGAACGAGTTCACCCTTTTAATTTGCCTTGCTAATCGTTTCTTTGCTGCATCTCGGTGATGCTTCAATGTTTCTATCATATATTCCTTTCCCTTCAAAGTTAGTTTCCGGTTCCGGTCACGCGTTGACTGGTCACGTGTAGCGCACTCATTTGCTTGTTGCATAACATGAACTTCATCTTCTTCTTCATAATGGAGCGAGCTCAACAAGTTACCGATTACTTCCTTCGCGCTTTCTTCGCTAATTTCGCTCATGTTTTCGCTTCACTTGTACATCCTAATCCGTGCGATGGTGGAGATATTTTACTGTAACTTCGACGACTATCAAGAAGCGGCCGAATCAAGATGTGTCGCGGAATTTATGGGCGTAGTTTACGGAGATTACGATGCAGATATTTAATGAAGGCAATGAAAGTTCCGTCAAAGCCGTTTATTTCTCGCCAACAAAAACAATGATCGATGATTCTCGTAAACTGAAAATTAAGGGTTACAATAGCACTAAATCAACAACTAAATCAACAAACAAAGCAAACAACTAAAGGATCAAAACATGACCCTTACATCTTGGGGGCGGAACCCCAAACATTGTAACAAATATATGATAAAAACCAAGTGTTCCGCACACAAAGGCATAAACTGAATACAACAAAACATAACCTTGGAACACTGGCAAACTCTACTTAAACTTAATTACTATAGAAAGCCACTATTGGGCCAAACATCATAAAATGGCTTAGAAGTACTTCATGATATGCAAATTCCAACATAAACATAAAGGCATACACTCGAGACAATAAAATGAAAACAATACTTAAAACGATTACTCCTCAGAGGACTAATTCCATAGGGAGCAGGCATAAAACAAAGAAAGTAACTCACATATCTGTCCCACACAGTAAGGCTAAGATTAGGATGTAACTTGTTTGAGGAACTGCTTCTTTCTTGTACAACGATCAATGTGCAACTGAACAGGCTAACAGAAAAACTAAACTTGATCTGACTAAAGGTCAACCAAAAAAGGCATGGCCAGTAATTTGAGCCCCTAAGGGTCCAAAGGTTGTGTAGGCCAAAGAAATAAAAACCTAACCATATAAGGAAAAAACTAAGTGACTACCGTAACAGGTAGACCGCGCATGTTTCTCTAACTTACTGTCAATAGTTTTCTGTTTCGTTTTGGCTTTGTTTGGTTTAATTACATTTGAAACTGTGGTAACGCATCGGTGGCGGAGTGCAAAAATGAATTTGATTTTGGCTACCGCAACGATATTTGGCCCTATCCCCCAGCTGGGGGAAAGGTAGTACAAAGAGACCTGCCCATATCCTGGCCCAGTTGGGGTGAAGCAACTAAACTTAACCTCAAAGACTGAGATTTGATTGCTGACGTTTCCAGCGTCACCCCTTTATGAGACCGATTCGTTATCACAAAGTTTGACGATAAAACCAGGGAACCCTCAAATCTTTTTACGGTGACCCGAATTAACTTTATGACTCTTTTATAAAACCATCCGTTATTTATTATGGGCTTGCTTTGCTTTGTTTTCGCGGATTTAATTCGTTTTGTCGTTTTCAGTTTCTAGTTTGCTGAGTTGTCTTTTCTTTCACCTTATATCGCATATTAATATACCAGACAATGATTCTCCAGGTAAAAAGGCTGCCTGTTTTGCCCTTGGTGGCTACTTCAAAGGAAAAAACGATGACGATGCTTTAATTAACCTCCTGCAATGTGAGATTGAGTGCTGTACTGGCAACAACTGCAACAATCAAGTGCCGACGTTGTCACCTAATGCAATAGACGTCTTTACACCAACAGGTAAATCAGATATTTCATTCATTAGCCTAATCCCTCGATTCTTTTAATACTTGGCCTTCTTCTTCAGTTTCGACTTCTGTATAAAATTATATGTCAACTGTAACCAAGTGTAATGTACATGAAATTTGGAAGCTAAGTGGTCTGTCAGTATAGCCCCATGAATCTTACCTATAAGGTAAAAAAAAAGAAGGATATCAGTGACCGTTCAACAGCCAGAAGGAAACCAACCTTATCATTATATCAACATCAATGGAACACCAAACCATAAATTCAAAAGGCACGATTTATTATGTAGTCATTGCAACGGTGGTATTTTCACATGTGACTGATATCATGTTTTCGCGCGAAGCTCACCTGGTATTTCATTGGTATTTATATGATAAACAGATCATAACTGCGACGATCATTCTTCATTTGATTTCATATCTACAGTTCACATATGATTTCTTTCATATGCATTATTCACTTACAATCTTATATGACGCTTGGGGATACTAAATTTCTCTTCTTGTATCAAAATATATTTCACTCGTTCGCTGCGCTCATTCGTGAAATAGTTTTCAACATCCGCTTGTATCTCCGCGCGGCCATGTAATATCCTCTAGATATTTGCTGATTCGTAGATCGTACAACTTAACCTTACCGTATATATGTCACCTTCCCAAGGCATTCAGCCTTTCCCAATAACAGTTACGCTTGTGTTTGGTTTTTGCAGCCAATGGTCCAAAGCAGTGTAATTTGTGTTTTGAGGACGACGCAGCTGAATGCACAAAAAAACAGCAAACTGCAATTTGTGCTACTGATCGATTCTCTTTTGGTACATCGCATTGTGGTTCTGTGATTGGGCGATTCTCAAATAAAAAAGGAGCACCTTCGATTGTTTATGCGCGAGGCTGCGTTAACTGTGCTGGTAAGGAAAATCAAGTTCACACTATTAGATACTGTGGTCTTGTGACAGGGAATTTTATGTTAGCAGTTCGATCGTGTAATCATTATCTTTGTCTTGTCTCTACTTTTTCCTTTTGGGTTACCATGACAGCAACTTTACTGCGATCTTAAAATGGAGTGCAATTATCTAAAGAAAAAGGGTATTGGCTTCCCTTGATTGTGTTTTCGTTATAGCTGTCGCGTTGTTTTCAACTGTTTTGTTGTTTTTGGTTTTCTTTTATAGTCGAGCGGGTCCACTCTAATTGGCTAAGCTCTTGTGGCTATCTTCTCTACATTTATTTTTGTATGTACTAAGTCCAAGCAGAGTGAAATAAAATATCGGTGTATAACCTTGCCCGTTTCAGACAAAAAAGCGGCATGTGCAGCTTTTCAGGGCTTTCTCAAGAGACGCGGCATAGCTATGATGGAGTGTGAAATCGAGTGTTGCACTGGTGATAATTGTAACACCAATTTCCCTTCGTTTTCCAAAAGAGGTAAGCACAAACGTTTTTTAAATTTTAAAGAGTTGCTTTATTTTAGATTATTTATTTATTTTGGATTGGTTTCTTTTCTGCTGAAATTCGTATTAACGAAAAGTGGGTCCATTTTGTAAACAAAAGTCTTTGTTATAGAACTCAAAATGACCCTGTATGGCCACTTTTTAAAAAAAAAGCGGGGCCTTCCAAATTTCCATCAACCACGAGCGGTTTTGCTTCGTAGCGTTGCTGTTTTGACAGGGAAATCGACCACTAGGTGTGAATAAAAGCACCGGCCCTGTACAATCCATCGTGTTTTTGGTGGGCGCCCTTCCGTACATTTTTAGCGAGCTGCTTTCCCTGTGAAATCTAAAATAGATAATAGAGGAAAACCTTCTAAATGTCCTTTTAGGGAACGTTAGAGGAACGTTACATTATGCCACACTTGCCTCATTAGCATTTCTTTTTCTAACTGTTAATTTTAGGTGGTAGTACGGATGTGGCCGCCATTCCAGAGGCACACTACACCTTGTTGTGTGGACTTCTGTCCTTGACAACTATATTCGCTGAAATTCTAGATCATCTGTAGCAACAGCAGCTCACATACGTAGGCCTGGAAATCTCCTCAGAGGTGCCCAGGCATTTGTTGTTGATTTTGTTTTGTTTTGTTTTGTTGGTTTGATTGTTTTTAATTAATTGAATGTTGAATGTTACGTAAGAATTCCTAGAATTTTAGCCAGCAAATAAAAAAAACGAGAAAATTGCTAAATCAGACAATAATGTTAATAAGTAAATTGATTGTCTACATTTGAGGATGTAATATTTTGCTTTACAACTCAAGTTTGCAGACCATCATGGTGGCCGTTTAAATATTGGCTTTTAACAGAGATGGTATGAAACATTAAGGATTGAAATGTGAGAAGAGAAATCGAAACACATAGCGCCTTCCAAACTAAAATGGGTGTTCCATTTTGGGAAAATTCAGAACTGTGTTGGTTTTTGTTGCTGAAAAAAAAATTGTGATTACGAAAGTTTTTGATTAATTGAAAGGAGAAAAATAAGTGTTCAGTGAAGTCCACGAGAAAGCAATACATGTAATTTTCTAATTCCGTCAAAAAGTATAATTATTTCATTTAAGGAGGCTCGAAAAGGTTTTTCGTTGATGTAGTGTTTGCGAAACGATAAAAGATTACAGAGGCCTTGGAACTCTATTGTTAGGCTATATTTTAAGGGTGCTTAGGACGTATATTGTCCACAAAAAGGCCCTCTAAATGTCAGTTTTTGTAAATTATCTTAAAAACTAATTCGGTGACCTACCGTTTTTATTTCTTTGTTGGGAAGCTCCCTAAATTCTTTAACTTTTCAGGCAGTATGAAAAAAATTTATTCAGTAGAAATTAAGATATTTGAAAAAAACATGTTTTATGGCTTACAGAAGATTCTACTAGATAATTTTCTCCGAAACTTTTATATTTGAAGTGTTAGCGTGAATGGTGCTGTATACAAAAAATCAAGATAGGTCACCGAGCAAAATTTCGAGCTAAAAACAAATGCTTTCGGTAGATTTTATTTCCGGTTCGCGCGATTTTACTTCCGGTGTGCTTGATTTTGATTCATTCGGCTGACGCGTGCATCTTAGTTATGGCGTGTCTAGATTGCGCGCGCGTTCAGCTAAAAACCCTCTCCAGCCTCCTTAATAGGGAATCTGCACCCATCCCTATTTCTGAATCAGAAGCTCTGATCCCCCATCACTAAAAGGGATTCAAAATTTCTTATCCTCTAGTCCATAACTTATCAGAACAAAACGGTAATCTATTCATAATTCTAAAAGGATTCAGAATTTTTGACCCCCCATAACTTAATAGAGCAAAAACGTTTGATAGCTTACAATTCTAAGAGGATTCAGAATTTCTGTTCCCTCCATCACTCAACAGAGAAAAATTTGAACGGATTCAGAATTTATGACACCCCATAACTTAATAGAGCAAATACGACTGATAGCTGACAATTCTACAAGGATTCAGAATTTCCGAAAAACAAAAAAAACTAAATAATAAAATATTCTTACCCGGCTCAAAGCTTCCCGAAGCAAAAACGACGATCGTAATAAATAAAGTTTTGAAAGATTTTTTTCCTTACGGTTAATTGATAAGAAGTTTGTTCCCTTTCGTTTCAGTTTGTTTTCAGCCTCGCAATGGTCATTCCCCATCGACGGTGCACATTACTATCCCATTAGAAACATGTTTCACAGCATCCTGGCATCGCCAACTAAGACCGTTTAACAAAGACAGGAGTTGTGCTCTTCTTCTTAACCAATATCAAGTGCATCTCTCATAATCCATGATTTTGTTTTTGCTGGGGTGGGAGCAAACGCTTCGTGATGGCTGACTGTTTCGGTAGGGCCCACGAAGCAATTTATAAATAGCGGGGACCGCTCCTGCCTCTTCAACCAAGAGGAGGGGGCTTACTATAAAGATAGTTACAACGCATCTTACTCAGTTTAATTCAAAAGACTTATTCCGTCAGGTTTGGATGTTTCCCCGCGAAGTCCGCCAGCTTTAGCTGACCACTATTATTCCGTGAAAGTACTTTTCATTCTTGGAAACATTTTTTACTAAGTTTATTATTTTTGCCACAAACAGTCAAGGGGGGGGGGATGGAACCTGGCCCTCCCGGCCGTTTCCCCATGCGGGGTCCCTGTTCGGTAATGTCATGCGACTTCTGATGTCCTCCCACTGTGTGCATATAAGCAATTCATAAACACCGACCCACAATGCGTTAAGCCAGGCATCGCACCTTCACTTCACTTTCGTTTTGAGGTCGTCTAGACTGAAGAGACATACCATGTAGGGACATGAAGAAGAATCCATCTGCTTGTCAGTTGTCTCCTTGGGAAATGTTTCTTGGTAACAAACAAAAAATGATGAAGTCACGCGACCAACGTCCAAATGGGAAAGAAAGGGCATCTTCGCGAGGGTGAGCAAGGGGAAAGAAGGGGAAGCCGTCTTTCGTCTTTCTCCCTCGAAAGACTTCCTTTTTCCTCCTCTTTCGGCCTCAGACACGGAAGCAACAAATCAAATAAGACTTGAACTGCTCTGTTTACTTTCGCTCCCTTTCTCCCCAAGTTTCGAAACTCTCCAAGTTTAAAGTTTCAAGTCAAATTAAGCTACATCCCCATACGACTCTGAGAAAGATTATTTTTCAAAACTGGACTATTGTTACCAGCGTTGGTCGATACAACGATAACATTCATACGATCTGCTCGCTGTTTTGGATCTTGATAATACATCACACTCGATCCGATCATCTTTGATTTACCTGAGGATCTGTGTTTTGGCATATTAGAAAGCACATTAAGATCATTGAAGATTTTCACAGCGGACATACTGTATTTTGTTTTAGGATTATACCTTTTAGTCAGAAGATTTATAAGTGATCTATCAGCGGGAGCTTGATATACTAATTTACCTCAAGGATACGCATAAAGTAACATTTCATTCATTAATTTTGGAACATCGATGAGAAGACCTCCATATTGATTTTGTTGAATTTTATAAGCATCCCTTTTACTCGTGGATATGCTTTTAGTGGATATGCTTTTAGTGGCGTTCTGTATGCAAATGAATCACTCACTCCGATGTAACCGGAAGTGAAATAATTAGCCAATCCCACGCCACTAGCAAAGGAGACTTTTGACTGCGCAGACGCGTAAATTTTATTTGTTTGCAATCACGCCATTTTGTGCGCTGCGAAATTGGGCAAGCAAAAGTTTAATGATAAAGCTTTCATAAACAGGCCGTCAGCAATCCAAATCAAAAATACTACCGCGAAAAGCAACCTAAGGTTAAGACAAAAAATCTTGTGACATCGATTATCATAGTTTTGCGGTCGGTAGAAGTCTTTCCGTGTTGAGGTGTCCATGGTCAAGATGGCGGTTTGTCTGCAATGAGTATTTGGCGAGCACAGTTTTGATCCATTTTTGCGTCCAAGGGTCTGCTTCAGATCGTAGTTAATGCCAAGCTAAGTAAATATCACTGTTTTGGAAAGTGCAACTGATCTTTGATTCGTTGACTTTCTATTTTAAGTTTTTGTTTGCTTCATTTAACTTTGTTTTGAGGACTAAGTCGTGTTGTTATCATTCTCTATTACATGGTGGTGTTCAACAAGAATGCCTCACCATTTCCTTCGCATCATTTCTTCGTTTAACTCGAGTACAACACTGTAATTAATTAATCCTTCCGTTTGATAAAATAAAAATAAAAAAAATAAATAAATACTGTGTTTATAGTGGAAGTGCACTTAGCTATCCAAGCTAGTTTACAGGCACCCCACTTAAATCCGACGAAACAAATAATTCAAAGAAACGTAACATGATAGGAATCCCAACCGGCGGGAGGCAAACCAGTTGGCTATTTACAAGGATGAGGTACAGTCGTAATTTCAAACCCATGATTTTTGTTGTCAGGCAAGATGAATGGTTTGATTAAAGAATTTAGTTTTTGTTTCACGTCAAATTTGTCGTCATACCCCTGAGACTTTTGTCTCCTTTCCTGATATAGGAAATACCTCTGCTAGTATACTACCTGTTGGCAAAATCTGGTAAAGTTTCATGGTGCACTCCCAATTCACCCTAGCCAGACAAAGCTCCGTTGGTCGGATTTCCAATTTCATTTTGAATATATTAGTATTACAGCCTCCCACTTTCTGACATTGCTAGTTCTTAGGAACTATAATTTACCATGAATGTTAAGTTCTCACCAAGTTCTACTAACCTTATATTTAATTCAGGCCAAATTATTATTTTGTTGGTCCTTCCGTTAACGTTTTTTTGCATTTCTTGTCAATGCGACAGTTCGGATGTGGAATTACTTTGCACTTGAAAACTTGAATGCCTCTGCATTTCTGTTTATGCCACAATAACTAAATCGTGATATAGGGATTGGCTTTGTCAAAAGATTTTCAAAGACTACTTTAATAGTTTGGTGAAATCAAAAGAAAGTTAAGTAGTGCCCCCGTTGGTCAAAATAACGTTTAAAGCGGAGCCATCTAAGCAGACATATTCGCTTCTACATACTGATGTGTGACACTTTGTGGGTTACATTACATTTTGTAATACAATCGTTTGTTTGCAGTAACTAGGTTGAAATTCAAATTTTTAAGAGGGGACTAACTTGACTGCCAATTTGGTATTGTTGCTAAAATAATTTTCATGATTTTAAAGCCTGTTTTCCAAATGCAGTGTTTTCAGTGAGGTGTACAAGGGTGATTGAACTTTAAAAATGGGCATTGTACCTGTGCAACTCAGTCACTAACACCTGTCGGTAAATCAATATTTATTCCTCTTGTGATAGCATTAACAATGCTAAATTATCAGAGGGGCCAGTAACAAAATACAAATATACTATCGCTCTGGCAAATGTTATCAAATAGCGCTGCCCTCAAATAAGCACAAACTTTCACTACCTGTACATAATCGTTAAAAACCTGGGAAATTGCAGATTCAAACTATACCAACGGTAATTATTGACTTGGTGACTGCTCGAATTAATGGTATCCTACTCTGCTTCATATGTTTCACCATCCTAAAGTATTTCATGCTAGCATGCAAGGTTCCATGTCTACTAGGAAACCCAGGTGAAACTCCTATATGAACTGCGAAGGAGGGGGGGGGGGGGGAGAGGAAGGAGTGCTCGTTTCGCTTAGGGTGTAAATTCCGGATTTGGGTCTCCCTTACGGTGTTCCAGGCTAAAAACCCAGTATTTTTGGTACTTTTTAAAAAGTTTAGAAATGGTCACTATAACATTTCAAAGACCATTCAAAACTATTATAAATTAAAGCCACCTTTCGGTTAAAGCCATGGCATCAACGGCCACTTCTATGGCCATATCCACGGGTTAACGATAGTGTCACTTTGATTGGTTGTTGTATCTTCTGACGCCTTCGCCAATGTATTTTGGAGCTTTTATATGTCCCAATCCTGTCAGAAAGTCCTTGTAATATTCTGATTCTTTTAAATTACGTAAAAAGAAAGTTTTTTTTTTTCATTTTTGACTGTTTTGCAAGTGGTTTACCCTGTTTAGTTGAATGCCTTTGGATATAATCTTGAGAACGTTTTAATTTGCCTTTGACTTTTTTAATTCCATCATCAAGATTTTGTTGTTCTCGTAAAATCTTTGATGGTAGATTAAGACCCTTATCTTCCAATGGTGTTCTATATTCTTTATTAATGCCTTACCCAGATTAAATATCTTTTTTTCACTTGTACTTGGTTTTCTTCCTCCTCTTCATCTTCATCAAATTCAAGTTCTGGTAATGGTTTACCTTCAAAAGTAATTGCCTTTTTGGGATCATATTCTATAGCCTGAACAATTTTCTCTTGGTTGTCCATTAATTGTTGAATCACTTTATCCTGTTTTTCATCTATTTTTTTTTCCTGTTATTCAATTAATGGCTCACGTAAGTTTTGAAGTAATCACACCCTCCTTGTTGGTTTTTTATTTCATTTTTCACTTCAGTGACTGCTTTGGCAATTTTATGGCTATCATATGCTGAATCTGCATATTTTTAAACTCTGTTTATATTCATTTATGTAAGTATGGTACATAATTTATCTGCCGAAATGGCACTTATCGTTATGAATATGTGTTTTTTTCATACTTATTTTTATTTATCTAAAAATACCTAATTATGACAAGAATAAAAATAGTAAATCAAAAAGATGAAGATTACAGAATGCTTATTACAGGTCAATCCCGTTGTGGCAAAACTAATACACTTATGCATATTCTTAGAACACCTCTTATGTACTATGACAAGATATACATTTATACACCAAACAGTCATCAAGATCTGCAGCCACTGATGAATAAAATATCAGAAAAGATTGGTCATCCTGGATTGGAAATTGGATCAGCTGATGATATTAAAGACACAGTAGAGTGCCCTAATAATAATAGAAAAATTGTTATTTTCGATGATCTGATAAATGCACCTGAGAAAGTCGAAAAGAAAATAGCCAATCATTTTACTGATGGACGTCATCATAAGATATCCCCAATTTATTTGACTCAGAGTTACCATGATGTACCACAAAAAATCAGGTTAAACTACAGTCACATGCTATTATATCCACCTACTACAAAAAATCATTTAAATCTCATTGCAAAGGAGAACTTAATAGATCCTGGTTTATTTAATAAATTGGGTCCATATGAATTTCTGTTTGTAGACAAAGAAAATAAAAGTGTGAAGAACAATTTTGATGAAGTAATATAATTTAATAAATATATATATATGGGAATTTTCAATAACAATGATAAGTACTCAAACATAGACATTTCTGAATATATTAGAAATATTACACAAAAAATTCAAATTAGTGGTGGTGGTGCTGAATTAAAATTAGATTCAAATAATAATTACGATATTGAAGATAAAAAAAACTCGCTAATGTCGCTGAAGGAAGTGATCCGAATGATGCTATAGTTTTTATCAACTTCAAACGGGTTTAGCAACCAGAGTAGATAAAAATCTTTTTAGTTCTCCTTCACAAAACATTGGAAGTGGAAAAATTCAAATAATGCTCTTTTTTGTCATCAAATAAATATTGGAGATAATTATAATGGTACTGTTGATATAAGACCCAGAGATCAGGATTTCTCAAATATACCATTATATATTCCAAATCTAAAAAATTATGATGGAGTTAATAATCGAGAATCTCCTGATTTTGTTATTGATGGTATTGATAATAACATAACTGGATCATTAAAAATAACAAACCAAGGTTTCCGTGATATAAGAGGTCGCCTTAAGTTTTACAGTCAAGTGAGTCAAATTTCTAAAACTGATCTTGATAAAATTTACAATACTATTCCAACACATATTGAAAATTCAAAAACATCCTTATTTGATAGTAGTGGTTATATAAGAAATCGTGGGTTATTAATACTACCATCCAATAACAATTTTATAAGGTTTGTACCTAAAAATCAAAATACTGCAATAAGTGTTTATATAACCAATTTAGGTGGTCTAAATGCGGATATGGTTGTCACTGTCGCTAATCAAACACTTTCAGGACATAAAACATTAAGCCAAAATATTGTATGCGCACAAACACCAACATCAGGCAATCATCTTACTAATAAAACTTATGTTGATTCAAAAATTTCAAACCCTGATTTTCTGAAACGTGATGGTTCTAATTTTATGACTAATCATTTGAATTTAAATGAAAATTGTATCATCAATCTCGATGATCTGAAGCTAGATTACATGATTATCTGAAAAAATATGATGCTTTAGGGATGGACGTTAATTTAAATATGAAAAATTACAAGATTGAAAATCAGAGCAAAATGGAACAAAAAGATTGGGAAACCAGTGCTCCCACAGTCCCGCGCCCTCAAACTCAGAGAAAAATGAAAAGACATGGCAATGAAACTAGTCCTCCCGGGTTCCCGGAGTCGGAGAAAAACCGAAACAACCACCGCAATGAAATTAGTGCTCCCGCAGTCCCGCGTTCCCGGATTCGGAGAAAAACCGAAAAAACATCGCAATTAGCAAGCGATTGTTTGCTTGCAATGGTGATACGAATTTTTTTTTTTTTTTTGGAAATTGTGGCATCGCCGGCGCACTGTTATGGCTACGCAAGTGACAAAGCCTGTTATTGAAATTCTCGCTATTAATTTTTAGAAAAAGTTGCATCACCATCTCAAGCAAAAAATCGTTCGTGTAGCCGTCATTGTGGCTTTACTTGCAATGGTGATGCGATTTTTTCTAAATTTTTTGCGTCGCAAGCGCGCGGCGAAAATCACCCGGGTAGCCACCCTCACGCAAGTGTTGCGATGGTAACAGCTAAAAAATCACAGAAAGAAAATCGCGAGAAACTGAATAAGTTGAACTTTTCGAGACAAAATCACTTGCCACTCATGTAGCCACCACCGCGCGCCGGCGAGGCGACAATTTCCAGAAACAATCGCGTCACCATCGCAAGCAAAAAATCGCTTTAGGTCCAGTGACCTTCGATTTTTGTGACCAATGAAAACGGACTTTCAGAAAGTCTACCCATTCATCACGTGCCATCACTGCAAACACTTCCAGTGTATCCCACGTGAACGCTACTCGGCGTCTTGTTAACAATAATCTGTCCCCTTGGGGTGGTGCATCTGACTGATTCCGACTTTGGGTCCTGTCCCCACTTGGGGGTAGAGAAGAATTCGGAACAAGTACCGCCTTGGATGTTGTAAGGCGGCGCGCCGAAAATGTGCTCGTAGTATCGTTTCAGCTTGGCAGCTCCAACGGTGGTTAAAATATATTTAATACCCATTTGAAATGCCTGATGAATCATCGAAGAAAACGGGAGCCGCAATATGCTCATTGTATCAAACAGGAATAAAACAGATCTCCGATCTTTCTGACTCCTGTGAGAGCCATTTCCTCCCATTTAATTCTTTTTGCAGTAAATTCAATGTAAAATGTAGCTTTTTTACAATATTATATCATTCTCTCTTCTATTCCCCAAAATTGGAAGAAATTATCGCAAGAATGTTCCAAAGACTCAGCCATTCCTCCCACTTCAATCTGTCCACCGTCATGCAAGGCAATATAAAGTATCCTGCTTAACCTTGAAGATCTACCTCCAGCAACTTCTGAGAAAAAACTTTTAGCGTCTGGCGTCGAGAAAAGTGACTTGACTAAAATCTACCTCCTACCATTCCAAGCCACGAGAGAAATGAAATTGACGATGTTCCAATACAAAATCATTCATCTAATTCTACCAACAAATAACTTAAAAAAATGAAAAAAGTTGCCACGCTCTTCTGTCCCTTATGTCCTTCTGAGTGTCAGGCCCTTTGGCATTTGTTTACAAACTGCACGCACGCAAATACGTTTTGGAATAGATTCCAGGAGTGGTACTCATTCTCTAGTAATACGAAACTGCTACTGTTAGAACTAGAGGTTATGTTCGGAATTATTCGCTGTGACACCTACTGTTTAGCCCTCAACCATCTCATTTTTTTGGGTAAATATTTCTTATATGTTAACGCTTTAAATACCATAACGTACAAATTCGATGATTTTGTCTCACTTGGGCGCGAAAAGATTAATATAGAAAAGTACATTGCAGTCACATGTAATAAGGAGAAAGAATTTAGGAACAAGTGGATTTTTTTTCTGTCCTTATAAAATTATATTGTGTCCTTTTTCTTCTCAGCTTTTGTATTTTGATTTGTTCCTTTTCGCTACCTATTTATTCAATAATAATTCTAGAAAATTAATACCCTACACAGTGTAAGTAACAAACAAAATTCTTATTAGTGACTTGAACAACTAACACCCAATGTAGTGCAAGTTAATGTAGTGTAAGTATTGTGTAAGAAGTAAGTATTGTGTAAATACATATGAAAGTATAATACATAATGTAGTAAGCAGTGTAATCCTTTTTTTAGTAAGACTTCCAACAGTTAATGAAGAAACAAAAAAATACATTGTAAGTAAACACGATATACATTAATTAGTGTATGTAGTGTATAGGTAGGTATCAGTAGTGTATTTATTGTATGGAGTAAGTATATTTGTAAGTATAAATAGGAGTGTTGTAAGTAGTGTAAGTGTTAATCATGTAAATAAAATGGAATTATGTAAAAAAAATGTTCGAAGGACATTTTTGTTTGTTATTGTTATTCTTTTCTTGGTCTAGTCTCTGTGAAATGCCCCGATATTTTCTGAACGTCAAGTGTCATTGCGCATGCCTGTTCCGACTTAAATTTCTCTCCATCAACAACAAATGAGAGGCAGACGTGCCAAGTTTCGATCATGAACTCATTTCACGTGCCCATGAAGTTTGAACGTAAGGATACACATAAGCAAATTCATTTAAAAGAACAGGTGAACTAATAGACCTCTTTGGCTTGTATAGTTGTTTTCCCAATGTAGGTCATGTGATGCTCCCAAAGGGATTTGCCTTTTGTCTTTTCATAAATTATGCGTACATATGCACGAGAGTAAGACGAAATTGCAAAGAAACAGCTCTCAAGGGTAACACCACATGACCTACATTGGGAAAACAAAATAAACAAGCTAAAGAGGTCTATTGAATCAGATGGATTCCATGGCATACGAATCTTTATGGGACATTTTCTTTTCGTTATTTTTATTCTTTTCTAAGTTAATTATTTGTAATGTGAATTTTCTGAGTGTCAAATGACATTGAGCATACCATGAATGCCGAAAGAGGCAGACATTTTCCGAACTCAGACGTGTCAAGTTTCGATTATTAACTCATTTAACATGCGCATGACCTTGCAGAGGAAGCTTCTTCGAGTATAAATCCTTTAAAATTGGCATGTGAAAAATCATTCATTGCGCAAAAGGGGTGTGAACTGCGCAAAGGAAACAAATACAGGTAAAGGTGAGAAATAGATTACTTATAAATAATAAGTTCTGATTATATTGTAAGCAAAGACATTTAATGTGTTTAGAGGTCTCCTTAGCTCAAGGTCAGATTGTACAGTTTAGCTCAGTTCTAGTACGGCATCAATCGCAGACGCAAATAAACAAAATCAAAGCCGTATCGGCAAAAGTGATTTTCCCTCTAACTGATTATTGAAGTATGCCACCAGACTTGGTAACCAAAATGCACGATATATGCAACTCGCGAGTCTGACGTGTATACGACAGATTTTTAGTGATTTCCCCAGTCGCGCGCACAGCCATGGTGGATGCAACAAGTTGAAGCCCAGTTGAGACCACTGCGTCATTTCTCGCTCTTGGAATTGAATCATTTGATTGATATGAAAATGCTTCCTACTCCACTACACCGGCTAGAACCAGCATCCAAATGGAGTTGAAAATATAAGCATTTAAATTACTGATCCAAACACATAAACTCATCAGTAAAGCAAATTAAACACTGATCACGGTTAGCTTTTCGCCTCACCACAACGTATTCACGTTCATTGCAAAGCCTCGAAAAGATATAGAAATAATTTAAAATGATAAATGATAATTCCAGCAAAATGAACTTGCATCTCAATCGCCCACGAGCTCAGACTGCGAATAAATTCATCAGTTTAAACGGAATTGACATGGAGTGGGTCACTCTTGGTTTTGATTTACGGTAATATTTTATCGTATTCTACTGGATAAAAATTGTAAACAACTAACCGAGCTGCTAAAATTTGTTTTTGCGAATGAAGAAATTAAGCCAGGTTGAGATTAAAGTTTTTGGTGTACATGTTGTGGTTTAAATTCCTTTGAACCCGAGTTAACTTTTTTTTTATTTTCTGATGTGTCAAATATATTGCCATAATCTGAAACAAGCTGGTTCAAGAAATTATATAAAATAATAATTTAAAGCCAAACATACACATTCTAAAAGGGATCACAAACAAGTCACTTAGGCTGACTTTAATTCCATGCATGGCCAGGGTCCATCAATTGCCCCCAGAATCTGCTTCACTGAATCAAAAGGTTCAATCTAACAAGGGTAAAGGATTGTATACGGGCAAGAATTAATTCTCGAGTAATAACTTTGTTCTCTGTTGCTGAAAAGAGCATGAAAGCGAATGAAGTGTAAAGCACTCAATTTGCGGAATGCGATGGCATATGAGCAAGCGATAGAGAAACACTGTTAAACCAGTCATGTTATTCAAAATATTAAGACAAAACCCACCTTTTAAATATTAGCAGCCAAACCAAAAAGACCAGCTCCTAAAATAGTATGGTTTAATCAAACTCCCGTTGCCGAAGAAGAGTTATTAAATATTTGCACTCAAACGGGGTCGTCCTTGATATCGTTGAAAAATCTCGCAGTCGCGAATTGAACAAGATGGTAAAACCTGTTCTTGAACTCAAAAAGGCACTGTTGTTAAGAAACGAAGAAATTGAATGTGTCACCTTTCTGCAAACTTGCTTAAGTAAATGACTTTTTCACAGCTCGGTAATGTGTTGATCAATATAATGAGTATGAAATCTTTCTGAAACTCACTCCGCTGGCACACTTTACTCGGGATCAGCTTAGATAAGAATCTTCCTCTTCTTTGTCAGTCCATCACAGAGGAGAATTGGTTATTGATAATGATTGGGCACGACAATGTATTATTAGTGATGCTCGTTTGCGAGCGCTAGTGCAATTCGTGAGCAAAGCATTGTTCCTAAACTAATCTTGACAAGATCTGTTGGTGTTTTGGTCACGACAGATCAAAATTGAGCAGTTAGAACTTCATAATAGCGATTTTAGTAAAATATTATTTGCCGGATATTACTCCCTAGATCACCAAACAGCCCCTGTAAAAAAGGCTAAGATAGCGTTTAGATCAGAAAACCTATAAATCAACGACTTGTGCGATTTGTGCCTCAATTAAGCAAAGGGTTTTTTTTTTTATTATCATTTCAGTATTATTGTCATTTACGGGGAATGAAGGTCATTATTCAGTTCGTTTTTGAAAGAAAACTTCTAACAAGGCGTTAGATTCCTCCAACATCTAAAGCTTTCAGAAGAGAGGATTACAACTCATCACCCGCTACATTAACGGTTAGAAGCAAAAACCAGATCATGAAATAATGCGAACTTATTTGTGAGTCTATGGATCCCCAATACCACGATAAACCAACACAATAAACCGTAAATAGGGCAGAACTAAAATGTAAACTATCCAAAAGGCCGCCCTCTCATTTCAGAAGGCAAGAAACGCAACATACTTTGCACATCCTCGGGACCGAAATTTGGAAGATTGTCTGCAACAAAGTTTACCTAGGAAAGGGTTCCTGTCTCGTAAGAAGAATCTCTTGGACAAATTCTCTGTACACAATTATAGATTAATCAAAAATTCATCTCAGAAACACTGGTTTATGTGTTTCCAGCTGCACTAGGAGATCTTCGACCGCAGCCATATTATTTGCCATGAAAAAGGGCAGCAAATCGTTTTTGTCATGCACTATTTCTCCCGTAAGCACGCAACGGTGCAAAATCAAGCAAACTCTTTTTCTTGTTGTGGAAGCATGAAATTCTAGTGCTCAACCGTTAAAAGTTGAAAGCTAGTCGTTTAAATCTTGTATGTTCGTAGCAGAAGCTTTCTACCCATACTTGTCTTTGCAAAGACATGACACATACATTAAGAATCTAACTTCCCTCTTCCATTAAACTTCAACGGTTTAGAAAAGCAATGTTAACGTGAATATTTTGCGTGTGTAAACGTACTTAAACTTTAAACGGCTCAGTTTAGATGGATAAATAAAAAAAGACACGACAGGTAAACCAAGCTTACACAACTTTCACGTTTACGTGCGGCCTTTCACGCGTCTGTATATTATGCACAAACGTAAAGCCTGTTAAATTCAATGTATGTGGACGCAAGTAACAATTGGCTACAGTGTAATTCCACCTTTAGTGTAACCGTTAATCGAATTTGTTTCTTTTTTGCCTGAGGTAGTTATAATATATCTTTTCGTTACTCGCTAAATAGGCAAACAGAAGTTCAGCTCATTTATTTGACGCAGCAATTCAAATGCGTTCATTGATCACTGAAACCTTTTCCTCGCCGAATAGCGGACACGCGAATTAAAGCACGTCCAATGCATGTACAAAATCTGCTAACAAATTCACAAAAATTCAAGTAAAGGAAGGAAGAATCCTCTCTTGCGGCTTTCCAGTAAATAGTGTCCCCTCGTTCCAGTGTGCCAGCGCTTAGCTTGTGCTTTCTTGCTGGTGACCTTGATAAAACTCACTCTAGGCTATCACTTTCAATTAAGTTCTTTCTCAGTGAAGTAAACCCTAAACGGTCCCTGTCTTTCGTTTATATGGAAACATGAAAACTTGGCTGAGCAATAAACACGTTTACGATTTGGAAAGTGGGTTATTTGGAGGCTAACAATGTCACCATCATCGCAGCATACAAAAGCCAAATTTTGCTAACAGAGTTGTAATGGAGATAATTTGATTACCCATTCCATGAGGAGTGCACGACATTGACCAAAGAATTCACCCGCGCTTCAAAACTGTGAAATAACAACAGCTAAATACGACTTGACAGCATACGGTTCATTTTCCATTATGTTCGTACACCTCAGGTCAGAAAGCCAAATATTGTACATATATCCTGATTCACCACAATCTATTCACGTATGTAGCAAAGCCTCGAGAAACATACCGCAGTTACTTATAATCATAAATAATAATTTCAGTAAAATGAGCTTACATCTCAATCTACCACGAGCTTAAACTGCACATAAATTCATGGCTTTTGCAAATCAAGAAACAAGTGAGTCACTGCTGGACTGGACGAGGTCATGATTCATTTATCTCTAGAAACTGCTCCAGTCAAAAGCTTTAATCTAAAAAGCGCAGCGGTTTGTATACAAGCAGGACTGGAGTCACAACTTTGTTGTCTGTCTGAAAAATGCATCTTTGATGCAAAGCGAATTGAATATAGAGCACTCAATTTGCTGAATGAGACATAGCATATGAGTAGGCAATAGATAGACGCGATTGCGGCATTCAAGTGGTTCAAAATATTGAGACAAAACTCTCCATTAAAACTTTAGCAGCTTTGACCAAAACTTAGAAGTTTATTTCCATGTGGACGTAGAAATTATACTCAGCCAATTGTCTCTTCGACTGAAGTATAATTTTAATCCATTCATGTGTGAAAAATCTGTTTTTGCAAATAATGTCCCTAACTCTAGAAAATAGACATTGTGGGATTTGCATTTAATACAATCTCGTTAACCTATATGAAAATCGCGCAAAATCCTTTATGGTGTTCTAGGATACTGATCATGAAATCAGAAAAATCGAAAAATTAAGGACTACGGGCGACCATTGTAAATTGTATTCTGCTTGCCTCATTTTTCTCTCGTCTTGAGGGCGTATTTTGCAAAAGCAGTCACAATGAAAACGGTTTTGCATCTCCCAGTTAAACTACGGCATGACCCCACGTAAATTTACCACTTTCGGGCTTTTTAGATACATGAGAAACCATATTCTTCGACAAACTGTAATAGAGAGGAAAATACAACCAATGGTGATACATAGTAATTGAGTAAGAAAATTTGCTAAGTCAGACACAAAGCCACAGTTTCGTGATATTAAAATTAATAGACGCTGGGTTTTCTTATTCACGGTTTGGTTAACTACAGGGAGCCAAATTGCTATTTAAACGCGAGTTTAAGTCACCCACAATCTACGTTTAAATCCGAAAGAGTTTCATTACTTAAAATGTAACACTATTTCAAGAGTTTGTTGGTGTGATATGTCCAAAACTCAACGTACGGCTTGAAGTTAATTCGTCAGTATTCCACAAACCGTTTGCTTTTGGTTTTGCCTCGTGTTTCCAGCCATGACGAAGATTACAGCATGTACGTGGAACTGAAAAACCCTGCAAGATTGAATTAAATTATGACTAAAACCGGCGAGAACTCGAGCTGCATAATATCATGTCAAAATATGGACATGTACCCTAAGAAGGTATAATGTACCTTTTCTAATTCGTCATTTTGATTGTGATCGTCGTTTGTATTTCGCTGGATCTGGTGCGAGTCAGACAACTTAAAAGGCATACAACAAACTCCATAAAGACGCCTTGTTTCGCCGGTTACAGCATGATTTCAAACAAATCCAAAGAAAAACAGAATGCATAAGAAATAATTGCAATCTAGTTGGCTTCCAAGCCACGGCCGTAAAGTTCCTCTAGCACATTAACATGTATTACACCAGCTCGGCAGCTTAGCTGGAGTTTAACATGACTTCAGCTAACTCCATGATGTTTGAATCCCCTGTACATTACCTATTCTTCCTTGTTCAGGTATCGGTTGAAATATGTCCTTTCTCCTCAGTGTCTGTTCATCCGCAGTGGCTGCTCACTTGAATACTCGACATGGAAAATTCAAAGATTAAACGTGTTTCTGATATTCATTTTAAGAGTGCGGCTTCAATTTTCGAAAGCTTTTGCCCTATACTTGTAGACATGAAGCTAATTGTCTTCCAAAATGTAGTCTTCCTGGATAACTCTGAATCCAAAAGAGAAACTTTTGTTCAGTAATATATTTTTCTAATAATAACTCCAGCAAAATGAACTTACATCTCAATCGACCATGAGCTTAAACTGCGAATAAATTCATCAGTTGAAACGCAATTGAAATCGAGTTGCACAAATCAAGGCAAAGGTGGTCACTCTTAGTTTTGCTTTACAGTCATGTTTTATCGTATTCTACGTAATTAACATGATAAACAACTAAACGGGTTGCTAACATTGGTTTTGCGAATGAAGAAACTAAACCAGGTTGAGGTTAAAGTTCTTGGTGTACATGTTGTGGTTTTAATTGTTTTGTCCCATTTTTATTCTTCTATGTGCAAATACATTACCATAATCTGAAACAAGCTAGTTCAAAACATTAAAAACAAAATTCATTTGAAGCCCAACATACACATACACTTTACACTTTATTCCCATCGTTTAGTCCACAATTTACAATTTTTTACACATTCTACAAAGGATAACAAACAAGTGAGTCACTTAGACTGACATTAATTCCATGCATGGCCAGGGTCCATCAATTGCCCCCCTGCTTCAATCAAAAGGTTCAATCTAACTAGCGTAAAGGATTGTATACAGGTAAGATTTAATTCTCGAGTAACAACTTTGTTCTTTGTTGCTGAAAAGAGCATGAAAGCGAATGAAGTGTAAAGCACTCAATTTGCAGAATGCAAAAACATATGAGCAAGCGATAGAGAAACACTATTAAACCAAACCACTATTAAGACAAAACCCACCTTTCAAATATTAGCAGCCGCGGCCAAAATTGAACGTTTCGTTTCTATGTAGACGTAGAAACTATCCTCGGCCAATGATTGCTTCTTTAATAGACTCGATTATGTGAATCAAGTCGTGTCAAAAAACATTTTGCAAGTAACGGCCTTTGGTTATAGAAAATAGAACTTGCTGCATTTGCTCTGAAAGATAATATCGCCCGTTATGAAAATCCTTTATAGAGTTCTAACATAATGTCGGTTCATTTAAACAGAAAAATCTAAAATTCAGGACCACAGGCGGCCGCTACAACTTCGAAGTGTTTTCTATTTCTCTTAGTTTTAATCTTTTTCTTGAGGGTATATTTCGGCAAACTGAATCAGCCACTCCCTTCATGAAATCTGTTCCACAACGTCCGCTAAATTTACCACTTTGGAGCCCTTTAGATGCACCAGAAATCATAATCTTCGACAAAACCTTATTTAGAACTGAGAAATGCAAACCAAAGTTATGTATGGAAATTCAGTAAAACGATTCGCTAAGTCAGAAGCAAAGCCACAGTTCCGTATGCCAAAAGTAACAGACGATAGATTTTCTAAATCACGAGACCGACGGAGAATTTGGTCAACTTCAAGCAGAAATCCTACCAGCGATCACATCTACCAAAATCTTCGTAAGGTCATCCAAAATAACTTCATACTTGGTAACTCTGAACTTAAGCTCGGTCATTGTATTTTCCAAACCTTTCTTCCCCGTAATTGGCCTCATCAAAACTCGTGACGTCTGGTAGATTGAAGTTGAGCATCACGCCGTCGAGAGTAACTGGCTTTTTTATCTCACAGAATGAATTCAAACAAATTGCACGGGTTTAGATCTAACTGTTACCTAAATGACTGCCTCCCATGGTCGTACTCCAATTAAAAATGGTAGCGAAGCCGCAGACTACACCGTTCAGAGTCACCATCGAATTCTGAGCTACGGCAACAACTTTTACGTCAACGTGACGAAAACCCAACTCACAGTTCAAAGTACACAGTTCTGTTCAAATGGAAACCAAAAGGACCAGCTCGTAAAACAGTATGGCGGTTTAATCAAACTCCCGTTGCCGAAGAAGAGTTATCAAATATCTGCACTCAAACGGGGTCGTCCTTGATATCGTTAAAAAAATCTCGCACTCGCGAATTGAACAAGATGGTAAAACCTACTCTTGAACTTAAAAAGGCAATATTGTTGAGAAACGAAGAAATTGGATGTGTCACCTTTCTGCAAACTTGCTTAAGTAAATGACTTCGGTAATGTTCGGTAATGTTGATCAATAGAGCTGAGTATAAAATCTTGTTGAAAATCACTCCGCTGGCACACTTTACTCGGGATCAGCTTAGATAAGAATCTTCCTCTTCTTTGTCAGTCCATCACAGAAAAGAATTGGTTATTAATAATGATTGGGCACGACAGTGTATTATTAGTGATGCTCGTTTGCGAGCGCTAGTGCAATTCGTGAGCAAAGCATTGTTCCTAAACTAATCTTGACAAGATCTGTTGGTGTTTTGGTCACGACAGATCAAAATTGAGCAGTTAGAACTTCATAATAGCGATTTTAGTAAAATATTATTTGCCGGATATCACTCCCTTAAGATCACCAAACAGCCCCTGTAAAAAAGGCCAAGATAGCGTTTAGATCACAAAACCTATAAATCAACGACTGTGCGATTTGTGTTTTTTACTATTATTATTATTATTTTAGTATTATTGTCATTTTACGGGAAATGAAGGTCATTATTCAGTTCGTTTGTGAAAGAAACTTCTAACAAGGCGTTAGATTCCTCCTAAAGCTTTCAGAAGAGAGGATTACAACTCATCACCCGTTACATTAACAGTTACAAGCTAAAGCCAGATCATGAAAACACTTGTTTGGAAGTTTAAGGATCCCCACTAGCAGTCACAACACAATAAACCGTAAATGGGGCAGAACTAAAATGTAAGTCTATCCAAAAGGCCGCCCTCTCATTTCAGAAGGAAAGAAACGCAACATACTTCGCACATCCTCGGGACCGAAATATGGAAGATTGTCTGCAACAAAGTTTACCTAGGAAAGGGTTGCTGTCTCGTAAGAAAAATCTCTTGGATGAATTCTCTGTACAAAATTATAGATTAACACGACACATACATTAAGAATCCAACTTCCCTCTTCAATTAAACTTCCAACGTTTTAGAAAAGCAATGTTAACGTGAATATTTTGCGTGCGTATACATACCTAAACTTTAAACGGCTCAGTTTTAGGTGGATAAATAAAAAAAACACGACTGTTAAACCAAGCTTACACAACTTTCACGTTTACGTGCGGCCTTTCACGCGTCTGTATGTTATGTACAAACGTAAAGCCTCTGAAATTTAATGTACGTAGACGCAAGTAAAAGTTCGTCAGTTACAGTGTAATTCCACCTTTAGTGTAACCGTTAATCGAATTTGTTTCTTTTTTGCCTAAGGTAGTTATAACATATCTTTTAGGTACTCGCTAAATAGGCAAACAGAAGTTCAGCTCATTTATTTGACGCAGCGAGGTCAAATGCGTTCATTGACCACTGAAACCTTTTCCTCGCCAAATAGCGGACACGCGAATTAAAGCACGTCCACTGCAAGTATAAATCTGCTAACAAATTCGCAAAAATTCAAGTGAAGGAAGGAAGAATCCCCTATTGCGGCTTTCCAGTAAATAGTGTCCCCTCGTTCCAGTGTGCCTGCGCTTAGCTTGTGCTTTCTTGCTGGTGACCTTAATAAAACTCACTTTAGGGTATAACTTTTATTTCATTTCTTTCTCAGCAAATTAAACCCTAAACGGTCGCTGTCTTTCGTTTATATGGAAACATGAAATGGGTTATTGGAGGTTAGCAGTGTCACCATCATCGCAGCATACAAGAGCCAAATTTTGCTAACAGAGTTGTGATGGAGATAATTTGATTACCCATTCCATAAAGGAGTACACGACATTGACCAAAGACTTCACCCGCGCTTCAAAACTGTGAAATAACAACAGCTAAATACGACTTGACAACACACTGTTGATTTTCCATTATGTTCGTACACCTCAGGTCAGAAAGCCAAATATTGTACATATATCCTGATTCACCACAATCTATTCACGTATGTAGCAAAGCCTCGAGAAACATACCGCAATTATTTATAATGATAAATAATAATTTCAGCAAAATGAGCTTACATCTCAATCTACCACGAGCTTAAACTGCACATAAATTCATGGCTTTTGCAAATCAAGAAACAAGTGAGTCACTGCTGAACTGGACAGGGTCATGATTCAATTATCTCTAGAAACTGCTTCAGTCAAAAGCTTTAATCTGAAAGGCGCAGCGGCTTGTATACAAGCAGGACTGGAGTCACAACTTTGTTGTTTGTCTGTGAAAAATGCACCTTTGATGCAAAGCTAATTGAATATAGAGCACTCAATTTGCTGAATGAGACATAGCATATGAGCAGGTAATAGATAGACGCAATCGTGGCATTCAGGTGGTTCTAATATTGAGACAAAACTCTCCATTAAAACATTAGTAGCTTTGACCAAAACTTAGACGTTTATGTTCATGTGGACGTAGAAATGTTACTCAGCCAATTGTCTCTTCGACTGGAGTACAATTTTAATCCACTCATGTGTGTAAAATCTGTTTCTGCAACTAAACGGGTTGCTAACATTGGTTTTGCTAATGAAGAAACTAAACCAGGTTGAGGTTAAAGTTCTTGGTGTACATGTTGTGGTTTTAATTGTTTTGTTCCATTTTTATTTTTCTATGTGCAAATATATTACCATAATCTGAAACAAGCTGGTTCAAAACATTGAAAACAAAATTCATTTGAATCCCAACATACACATACACTTTACACTTTATTCCCATCGTTTAGTCCACAATTTACAATTTTTTACACATTCTACAAAGGACAACAAACAAGTGAGTCACTTAGACTGACTTTTAGCTCCATTCATGGCCAGGGTCCATCAATTGCCTCGAAAATCTGCTTCAATCAAAAGGTTCGCTGAAGATTGCACACAAGCAACAATTAATTCTAGAGTAAAACCCAAAGCCTTGGATTTTAGACATAAAAAATACAAAGTTCTAAGATAAAGGGGGAAAGGGATGGCTACAAAATATTCCAATCTGGTTTTCCTACAAAACGGGACCGTTAAATGCGGTTTAAAAGACATTCAAAAGGTACACACGTAAATACTAACACAAGGAATGACCTAAAACCACCTCAACCACCTATAAAACCACCTACAACCACCTACAACCGCCTATAAAACCACCTACAACCACCTAAAACCACTTAAAGCCACCTACAACCACCTTCAGAATACTTTCCTATTCACTCGAGTGAAAATTTGCTTAACAAATTTTTGCTCGCGCCGTGAGCGACTTCGATAAGTGCACACCGGAAATCTTGTCTTTTGTTTCGCGGGTTCCTATTCAAAGAGAAACTAATAGCCCTGAATAATGGCAACATATTTTTAAACTGTTTTGTTTTCTTTGTTGTACGCTTCCTCGGTAGTAATTTCACTGGTGTTTCATTTGCTCCGATTTCCCCCGAATGAAATTCACACCTTTAGCAAAGGGCCAAAGTTTATATTACGCAACCTCATCAAATTTCCAGCTCAGACAGACCTCGAAAAAGCAGACCTCGAAAAATCGAGAACGTAGTCTCTATATTCCTCGAAAAGCCTCAGGGATCTTAGCGTTGCTCCTGTCGAAAAAATTTCTTCGTGTTTTTTCCCTGGTCATTTGAGCCATTGCGTGACGTATTTCCTCTGTTCATGAGTCACGTAGGGCTGACGTTGAAAGAACACAAACTTAACTTTCAACAGTGGTCTTCAACGCTTCTAATTTTTAGTGGACCCGTGACTCATTTTTCAGGGCTATTAGTTTCTCTTTGAATGGGAACCTGCGAAACAAAAGACAACATTTCCGGTGTGCACTTATCGAAGTCGCTCACAGCGCGAGCAAAAATTTGTTAAGCAAACTGTCACTCGAGTGATTAAGAAAGTATTCTGAAGGCGGTTGTACGTGGTTTTAGGTGGTTTTAGGTGGTTGTAGGTGGTTGTAGGTGGTTTTAGGTCATTCCTTGTTTTAGTACTTACGAGGTACACAGCGTCACCATGGAATCTTAAATTAAACTAGGGCTACAATGTTTACGTCTTTTACAACGTGAGGAAATCCAAACTTTCAGTTCAAAGGACAGTTCTGTTCAAAGGGAAACCAAAGCAACAGCTCCTAAAACAGTATGGTCCGGATCAAAACTCCCAGGTTGCCGAAGAAGAGCTATATCTGTTGATATCGTTCAAAAAGACCGCAGTCGATTGGGGTTTTGAACAAGACGGCGAAGAGTTTCTTCACTAACTTCGCTAACACACTTTACTCGGGATCAGCTTAGATACAAAAATTTTCTTCTTCTTTGTCAGTCCATCACGGTAAAGAATTGTTGATTAATAATGACTGAGCACGACAATGTATTATTAGTGATGCTCGTTTCGAGATCTTGTGCGTTAAGACATCTCCAATATTCAAAATTCGTCGTAATCTACAATCTTGAAGTAAAACGATCAAGGTTTATAATTTAATAAAGAAAACATGCTTAACAACGGTCTCGGAGGAAAGCCCAGTTACCTTCGCTAATTTACTGTATGGACTCTCTACTCGGTATATTTAGTACTCACGAATTGCCGAAGAAATGCTACTAAACTAATGTTCACAAGATCTGTTGGTGCTTTGGTCACGAGAAACTAAAATTAAGCAGTTAGAACTTAACGATCATGATGGTGATTTTAGTAAAATGTTATTTGCCGGATATCACTTCCTAGATCACCAAACATCCCCTATAAAAACGGCTAAGTTAGCTTTTAGATCACAAGACCAATAAATCAACCAAAGCTTTAGATGTTGGAGAAATCTAACGCATTGTTAGAAGATGTGTTTCACAAACGAACTGAATAATGACCATCATTCCCCGGGAAAGGACAATAAAAAAACGGTTTGCTTAATCGGGGCTCTGAAATCAGATAGGGTAATTTTCCTCGCTTCCCTTTGGTCTCTTAGTGAACAATCCTTCACATATATAACATTTTAATAATAGAAGCAATACTTGAGAAAAATGAAATGGTCTTGAATATGGAATCTCCCTGAAAAAGTAACTCCATCTTGGGTAATTTACTGTTCAGTGTTTCAGAAGGTGGATCAGTGTATCAAGGCAATTCCGTATAAAACACCGAAAGCCCAATTAAATTGCTCCAAATGTCTACAAATGCAACATTTTTATGCAAAATAACCACGCACTGATCTCACCATACCACAATATGCTACAAACTGTGCTATAGAAAGATCTTATCTACAACGAATGAAACTAATATTTCTAAGTTCTAACGTTGATGATATCAATTTTTGACAACTGCGTGCCTCTACGTACTTTACTCAGTGTTCTTCGTACAGACCTTTTAATGTAAACAAACAGAAAACGAGCAATCTATCGAAAGAAACAGGTGGCTAGTTCATAATACTACGCAAAAGGCATTACTATTTGATCCGGCTCTATCCTACATCAATAACAGATTGGCCTGATTGGAAATTTCGTCTTCCCCCAATTCACTGGATATCGAAAGAAAGCGAACAATTCCTTCATTGTCTAGAATAAAGTAAAAAAAAATAAACACGGCACTTTCCTATTAAAAACAGTCAAAACGTTTCAGCTGACAGTGTAGGCTCCCACGCAGTCCTTTTTAGGGGAGTCGTATTTCACGATCGACTCCCCTAAAAACGACTGCGTGGGAGGCTACTGACAGTGTGGAGGTGTTATGTTAGTGATGAAGTAGTAAACCCGAAAATCATTCACTTTTGGCATTTTTCCACACGCTTCATTCTAGAAACATTCACTCACTGCAAAAGTCAAAGCCACTCAGTGGTTCTAAAGTGCAAAGATACTTTTTTTTAGCAGACTGGCCAGAGATTGCATTAGAAGAGACAGAACGTAATTATTACCCTATTTGTCAAAGTCTCTGGTTTCATTTGGCTCTGCTCCCCAGCGAAAAAGGGCAAACCTCATATGCATCAGTGACAAAAAGCATGTGTGCTTTGTCTGTCAATCAACACTGAATTCGCGGGCAAATAGTATATATATATATATATATATATATATATATTATCATTATTATTCCCTTTCCTTTTTCTCCTACTTGTGCAATACCATTTGTAACTGCGAAAACAATAACTACTTGTTCAGTGCTGTTGTTGTTCTTTCATAAGAGAAGCGTGACCCTCGCGATATGTGTCAAGTTTTTAAACGTCTGACAGCTCTCTTCAAAACAAATCAGACTGTATCCTATTGTGTTCCTCCTCTTCTGCATATTTTCGTTATTCTTTTGAAGTACCTTGATGAATTGTTTTACTCATTTGGCGTTTTCGTGGTTTCATCGTTGGAAGTTAGTGGAATATATGTCAAGCGTTATGCACGGGTTTAAACAGGATGTAGAAAGTAGTAAACGGTAAAGTAGTGAAGGAGTGAAAACGTTAGCCTCATACCTACAACTGGTATGAGGCGAATGCTTTTCGATGAAATCGTTAGAAAAATCGTTCAATAATGAGTTAAGTTACGACACATGACGGCAGCGAAAAAGGATTGCGTGTTACTTGTTAATTCTTAATAGAGAATAGCAAAAATATTCGGGTGAGCGGCTGTAACGAATGCACTTTTACAGAATAAACTAAAGGATTTTTTATTCTCCTTAGCGAGGGCGCCTGAGAACATTTCGTCATTGGAAAAATTCATAACCCCAAAACCGACAATAGCCCTTCGTTTAATCTGAGTAAGTCAGAAATAAGTTTGCGGCAACCAACAAAAATAAAGCTTTGCAAAGTACTGAAATTCACTGAAGGAAATAACATAATTACATACACTTACATTTTGCGCCTTGCGATCGCTTCCTGGGGAGTACGATTGTCGGATGAGGTAAACTGCAGTCGGACAACAGCATGTACATTGCATCAAGTTTATCGTAAAATGTTGCCGGTCATTTGAAATAATTCCCGTCAACTGGTAATCTGCAACTTCCAGAAAACGTGTATGATAAGCAATAAATGTGACTGCCGGGTAACTTCAATGCCACGTGTAGTCTCACGTTCAGTTCCATTCTGCCCTACACGTATTGCTATATATTCGCGCGTGTTGTTAGCGCACGTGCAACAGGAAGTTTAGACGTCTGGAAAATCTCAGTCGATCGGGGATTTCACTGTTGTTCCGACCGACCTACCGAAGTAATGTCATCAATCTCGTTCCCAGAGGCTGCGATCCTATTGGTCAGCACCAAGGATACAA
>OX419343.1:11129378-11159378 GCA_948470475.1 Galaxea fascicularis | reverse complement strand
TACCACTACTACTACTGCCACTACTACTACTACTACTTCTACCACTACTACTACTACTGCTGCTGCTGTTGAGTACTGCTATAACTGTAGAACAGTAAATTTATCAAGGCACCATTAGAATTTGTAGTCTTCTCGGATAAGGACGATAAACCGGAGGTCCCGTCTCACAAATCTTTACAATTGCTTCTGTGGGTCGTTAAAAGACCAAAAGGGACGTAACGAACCCTGGCTGTGACCACCCCTAGTGCTGACCTGTCTCACCGCTGGAGGTCCACCTTTGTGAGGGACTTCGTATGCTCTTGTTGTTCCTCCATGGATCTATTTCCTAAATGCTCATAAATAGATAAATAAATAAATAAAAGTAAATTAAATTTATTAAATTAAAGTATACGGAAGCAATATGAAAGAGAAATATACTAAGTATCTTTCTGGCGATAGCCTTCAATATTCAGAGAACGGCTGACTGTGAAATGGAACACGAGGAGAACGTTGAGAAAAAAGTAGGGAAACAAATCATCAGAGATTATCAGATTCAATAAGGAATCTGTCGTATGGCCCTGCCCTGTGTCTGGGCTACTTACCGGCGCTAAGTATAAACACCACTACCTAGAAGCTGCGTGTAGGCCAGTTCGATACTGGTATTGACGTCTATTGGGGGTATTCAAAGGGACTTAATGACAATGTGAACGCTTTACTTTCTGTACTTTGGACGGAACGATGTCCTGAGAAAGATGTGCAAATCTACCCCAAGTAGATTCTCACCGTTCCAGTATTTGTTGTATTTATCCTCACATCCATCACATAATAATAATAAAAATGATAATAATAATAATAATAATAATTATTATTATTATTATTATTATTATTATTATTATTATTTTTATTTTTATTATTATTATTATTATACTTTCTCGAGAAGGCACCATACAAGGAGATCCGCTAGCGATGCCATGGTACGCAATTAATACATCCATAATGATTCAGAATTTGAGGGACCACTGCCCATTCGTTAAACAGGTGTGGCTTGCAGACGACTCAGCTGGAGGAGGGAGTATTGTGCAGTTGTACTACTGGTACAGGCAATTGAGTAAGGAAGGACAAAAGTTTGGTTACCTTGTGAATGGGTCAAAGAGCTGGCTTATTGTGAAGGGAACTTGCAGAGGAAGCAAAGAGGGTGTTTGGAGAGGAAGTCAACATAACGACTGAAGGTCAGCGCCATTTGGGAGCAGTTATTGCGTCGCAAGAATACAAAGATCAGTATTGTGACAAGAAGGTTTGTCCATGGAAAGAGGAAATTGAACGTCTCTCTGAAATAGCGAAGAGCCAGCCTCATGCGGCGTATGTTACTTTCACAAAAGGCTACAAGTCGAAGTTCACCTACTTCATGCGCACGATAGGATCGTTTGAATTTTATGTCGACCCACTCCAGAAGGTGATTGAGGATTTACTTCTTCCAACTTTGTTCGGTCAATCAGAGCCTCTCCCTAACGAGGTACGCAGACTTGCTACCTTAGCAACGGGTCAAGGGGGTCTAGGCATCCGGATCTGAAATCCGAGGCACCGCAGCAGTTTGCTGCCTCGAGACTAATAACCACCGCGCACGTAGATTCTATTACATCACAGAGTTCCATCATGGTGCCAGGAGAAAGATCTACGGAGGAGCTAAAGAGGCATCAACAATCACTTAAGAGAGCAAGTGCCAAAGAGAAAATGGATAGCATTGATTCAAGCCTCTCCTCAGGCCTGCTGCGACTGGTTAATCAATCGAGGGAGAAAGGCGCAAGTTCTTGGCTGAATGCGATGCCTCTCGCAGACCAGGGTTTAGCCCTGAACAAGCAAGATGGTCACGCCCTCTCTTGTAAAAAGGGGGGGTTGTAGTGCAGAGACATGACGGTGTACGGACAGTCATCGACAAGATCTGCAATAATGTCGAAATCGAACCACGCCTTCAACCCTTGGACAATGAGCGATTTCATTTGAGGAGCGCTGTTACAAGTTCTGAGGCGAGGTTGGGCATCAAAGCGAGAGGGCTCTGGGCGAGAGGAGTTACGGCATTTTTTGATGTCAGAGTTACGCACGTCAACTCCAAGTGTTACCAGAGCAAGCAAACATCAGAAGTGTTCAAGGAGCAAGAAGAAGAGAAGAAGCGCAAATACCAGCAGCGGGTGTTAGATGTAGAAATGGATTCGTTTACGCCTTTAGTGTTTGTAACCAATGGCGGAATGGGAAACGAGTGTCAGCGGTTCTTAAAGTATCTTGCAGACAAGATAGCTCAGAAAGATACCGAGCCTTATCATGTTGTAATGACTTGGCTCAGGACACAGATTTCGTTTGAACTCTTAAGATCGGTACATGCATGCGTTAGAGGTTTGCGAACGCCGTTTCTATTTCTTTTTGTAAGGTTAAGTTATTTTTACTTTTAAGAATTTGTAAATGAATTTGATAGTCTTAGCATCATGTTCACTGTTTAAAGTGTCCCCTTTTTTACCATTGTCAGTTTAGTTCATGTAATTGTAATGTAAGGCAAAGGTTGTAAAAAATAAATTATTCTCTTTTATTATTATTATTATTATTATTATTAGTAGTAGTAGTAGTAGTAGTAGTAGTAGTAGTAGTAGTAGTAGTAGTAGTAGTAGTAGTAGTAGTAGTATAAATTACGAATTTATATTGCGCATGACGAGATGATCAACTGCGCATAACAACAATGCGTGGAACAAAATAAACTAAATGATAAATATGAATTACGTCATGCGTTGTATAAAATACTAAACAGCCCAGCTAAGAATAAAAAACCTTACTTAAAGGTACACCTTCGAAAGTCATGCTAAAAGTAAATAGAATAAATCACATAGTCGGTAAATGTCGTGACGCTATTACAATAAATTCGGTTTTGCCATCATTAAGCATAAGTTTATCCAAGGTCATCCACTGCTTAACATCAGAGATACAGGTTTCCATTGATCTAACTGCCTCATCTTGACTAAAAGTACAGCTTGGGTTGAACGATAAATAAAGCTGAGAGTCATCTGCATAACAATTAACTTTTGGAAAGTGACGATCGACATTGTCGAAGATTTTGCTTGAATATATGTTAGACTCTCTGTCGACCGGCCTGCTTTGCGCGCGTTTGTTGTTGTTTTGGGATCAACCGTTAATGGCGATTCATATGTGAGGGAATGGCGAACGGCATGTTACAGTCAAATAGATCGGCAGGAATGTTGCAAGAAGGCTAGCTTTTGACGGGAAACAATTACAGGCGTGTGGTCTGTTCATGTTTTTAGTGTCTGAAGGATCTGAAACCTCTAATTTGATCGGCGTCGTGGACGTGATCGAATGTCGAAGTAAGCCGCGTTACAGAAAGCGAGACGTGGGATAAGAAAAAATAACTAGGTTTACTGCACTGCAAATCCACTTGTAAACCCAAGTAAAACGATGGTTCTGTCTGTGATCACTTTTTCCACAAGGCCAATATAACATAAATTAATATTAGAAATGCAAATGCGGGACTGTGCAAAAAACAATGTGCGAACGCGAGAACATATTTTTGGCTTATAAATTGAAGAGGCTATGTTTCCATGTTCTACTTGTAATAGACAACAACTTCTTCCAAACGATTCATGGCTTTTGACTTTATTGATGTTATTATTGCGGTATTAGAAGCGTCAAACAGCGCCCAGCCGAAGAAACTCAAAATAACATGTTCATGAGTACTAGCCACGAATTATCACTCTTGCAGTATACAACGGAGTATAATAACTATATTTCGGTGAACTCGCTGTCGCTCTGGTTTGAGAATCTGTGTAAAGCTTTGTTTGCTCATCCACTGGCCTTGAACAGGTTGTCTCAAGTAAGCCTCTTGTATTCTTTCTTGCTCTTCCACTGTGGTTCTTCGTACCCGGCGCCATAGCAAACTTATGTGTTTTGTATCGCTTCTTGCTTAACTTCTAAATATCTAATAAACGACCGATGCAGAACAAAATATCCTGATCTTAATTATATAAGATAGTCAAACTTCTTATATCCAACAATAAATGCTGAATAATTTGGATAGATGTCTTGGATTTTGAGGGATTGAACACCCAGACAAACCAATAGGTCAACATCTGGAGGTTTCGTGGTCCACGAAACTTAAGATGGGGCGCGCAATGCATGCCGGTCGACAGAGAGTCTTTAAGATCTCCATTCCCTATTCTCAATTTCTTAGACTTCAACGTCTACGTAGTGATAATTCTGATTTTTCTGGCAAATCAGAAGAAATGTGCCAGTTCTGCGAAAAACGTGCCTATCCTGTCTCTGGTCAAAGCGGGCCATCATTGCGCCCAACAATTTGATCAACAGTCAGCACTACAAACGTCACAAAAGGATAAGAATGACAGAATCCATTCACCCTCACTTTTCATCCTTATAATCACGCAGCCAAAAGCATCATTCTTAACAACTTCAAATTACTTCAAAATGATCCCGAGACTGGTACAATATTTTTGCAACCAATACTAATTTCATTCAAACGCGACAAAAACGTAAGCAACTTTTTGGTTCGAAGTGCAGGTTCAAAGTGGGCGGAGACAGTCTAGGCATTGTGAGTGATATGTGCTGGGAATAAATTCCGTATATATTATTAAATCGTTTGCTGGTCGGCACTTGGCATGAAGCTCCAAGTGAAAGTGGAATACGGCAAGGATAAATTTGTCAAGTTTTACGTTGAAACAGTCGTTGGCAATGGTATAGTTCTAAAGTATTTATTTTCTTCACTTGTGGAGGATATTAGAGGGGCCTGCGGTAGCTTGCTACTTCCTTGATAACTGCTGTTTACATAACACGTTTTGTTTTCACAGTCGCCCAATCGGTGATACCATAGAGGGGTTACGTCGGTGGGGGCCATCGCACAGGGATTCAACGAAGACTGACGTTCGAGCGTTAGCCCTTCGTTAGAGCAAATCGGGGAATCATTGGTAGGGTGTGGTTCATACAGAGAAGATGGAGCTACGCTACTATTAACTCGGAACGTGATAACATGAAAAGCGTTCGTTGATACGGTGGGAATATAGGGTGCCGATTTGGAAGATGACTTTGCTTCGGATTCTTGCGGTTTTCCACGGTACCTTGATGCAGGGACAGGCCGCAGATCGCCATATGTTGTTTGGAATGGTTAGGGAGGATAAAATGCCAAGCGACTGGTTTGAATGCGTCCTTGTCATCTTTCCGGCGCTCTTCATTCATTGGCTATATGTCTCCTCTTCGGGGAACTAATCAGAAATGGAGCCTGACGAAACCAGGGAAAAAACAAGTGAGAAAAAAAATACTTAAGTTGACGCTGTACATGTCTGTTGAGCTTTATATTCATATCAACAAATGTGTCTCAAAAAGTAGTCTTTGACACAATAGTTTTGCTGCGACTTATACCAGGTTTATAGGCTTGATCCAACGCGTGTTTGGGCGTGTTTTGTTTTTTAACTACACAATTACAGGACAAAACAAGTCGACCTCGACTTGGTCTCCAGCGCATTGGGTGGGCCTCCACCAGGCCGTCGTCGTCGGTTTCTTGTAAGTCTCTATTTTGAGAGATGAGGACGAGGACGAGGACGAGGGTGAGGATAAGGATAAGGATGAGGATGAGGATGAGGATGAGGATAAGGATGAGGATGAGGATAAGGATGAGAATAAGGATGAGGATAAGGATGAGGATGAGGATGAGAATAAGGATGAGGATAAGGATAAGGATGAGGATGAGGATGAGGATAAGGACGAGGATGAGGATGAGGATGAGGATGAGGATGAGGATAAGGATGAGGATGAGGATGAGGATGAGGATAAGGATGAGGATGAGGATGAGGATAAGGACGAGGATGAGGATGAGGATGAGGATGAGGATGAGGATAAGGACGAGGATGAGGATGAGGATGAGAATAAGGATGAGGATAAGGATGAGGACGAGGATGAGGATGAGGATGAGAATAAGGATGAGGATAAGGATGAGGATGAGGATGAGGATGAGGATAAGGATGAGGATAAGGATGAGGATGAGGATGAGGATAAGGATGAGGATAAGGATGAGGATGAGGATGAGGATGAGGATGAGGATAAGGATGAGGATGAGGATGAGGATAAGGATGAGAATAAGGATGAGGATAAGGATGAGGATGAGGATAAGGATGAGGATAAGGATGAGGATGAGGATGAGGATGAAGATGATGATGATGATGAGAATAAGTATGAGGATGAGGATAAGGATAAGGATGGGGATGGGGATGAGGATGAGGATAAGGATGAGGATGAGAATAAGGATGAGGATAAGGATGAGGATAAGGATGAGGATAAGGATGAGGATAAGGATGAGGATGAGGATGAGGATAAGGATGAGGATAAGGATGAGGATAAGGATGAGGATGAGGATGAGAATAAGGATGAGGATAAGGATGAGGATGAGGATAAGGATGAGGATGAGGATGATGATGAGGATGAGAATAAGGATGAGGATAAGGATGATGATGAGGATGAGAATAAGGATGAGGATAAGGATGAGGATAAGGATGAGGATGAGGATGAGGATAAGGATAAGGATGAGGATGAGGATGAGGATAAGGATGAGGATAAGGATGAGGATAAGGATGAGGATGAGGATGAGGATGAGGATAAGGATGAGGATGAGGATGAGGATAAGGATGAGGATAAGGATAAGGATAAGGATGAGGATAAGGATAAGGATGAGGATGAGGATGAGAATAAGGATGAGGATAAGGATGAGGATGAGGATAAGGATGAGGACGAGGATAAGGATGAGGATGAGGATGAGGATAAGGATGAGGATAAGGATGAGGATGAGGGTAAGGATGAAGATGAGGATGAGGATAAGGATGAGGATAAGGATGAGGATGATGATAAGGATGAGGACGAGGATAAGGATGAGGACGAGGATAAGGATGAGGATAAGGATGAGGACAAGGATGAGGATGAGGATGAGGATGAAGATGAGGATAAGGATGAGGATGAGGATGAGGATGAGGATAAGGATAAGGATGAGGATGATGATAAGGATGAGGATGAGGATGAGGATAAGGATAAGGATGAGGATGAGGATGATCGTTTCCCAAGTAAGTAACAGTTAAAATCATAGAATTACAGAGAGAAAGAAACTGATGTATTCAATGTTCCGCGAAATTCTGTGAGATCAGTACTTTCCGCTTGTTTTAAAAAGGGTTTTTGGGATGCAGGGAAACTTGCAGTGCGTACGATTCCAACTGGAATGCATTCCCAATGCAAAACTCTGTTTCTTATCAACGGAAAAGACAAACATCATGGAATCAGGGGACGGAAACAAGAATATATTATCTTCTTAAACTTTTCTTTCTTACTATAAGTAATCAATAAAAATATGTTAAATAAATAATATATCATTTCTTGATAATATATTCAGTTTCCGCGAAATCCGTGAGATCAGTACTTTCCGCTTGTTTGTAAAAACTGGTTTTGGGATGCAGGGAAACTTGCAGTGTGTCCGATTCCAATTGTGTTACGTAAAATTATTGCGTGACTCGCGTTACTGTCTGGAAGTGTCTAGAAACTTCTGCATATTTAATTAGTGTTTTATCATCGTGATTCAGCAATTCTATTTTAAGCCGTTTGCGTGTGTAGCTGTAAATAGTTTTTCATTGTAATGTTTCTTTATTTAGTCGAGCAGGAAAGTTCTAGAATCTTTTGTGGTAAAGTATATAAGCCCATCGGTGTAGCCTTGGAGTTTCTCTTAGAGAAGCAGTGTCTTAGAGTCTAGAAAGTAAAGAGAAGTAATTTGAGAGCTGAGAGCTGAAAGTTGGCGGAGGCCGTGTTTATTGAAGTTGACAGAGGTCGTGTATACAGTTGGCAGAGGCCGTATTTATTGAAGTGTGACAGAGGTCGTTTATACATTTGGCGGAGGCTGTGAGTATTTGAAGTTTGACGGAGGTCGAGTGTAATTTTATAAGCCTAGTGTGAGCTTATAGTAAAGCCTTGTGTGGAGTTTACTACTTTCGTTTGGAATAAATAACCTTGTTGCTGTTCCGACAACCCTGCGTTCTGTTTAGTCTACAAACAACCCACTTCTCACTCGTCACAACACAATCGAACTCGTAACATTGGGGGCCTGTCCGTGAAGTGAGCTGAGTGAGTTAAAGAGTGGAATTCAAGGAACTGTTTGTTGTCTACCGATAACCAGGAAAGGATCACAACTTCGAAGAAAGTAGCTGTGCTGTGAAAACAAGTTATACGAGCGGAAGAGTATCGGAATTTTAACGCTGTGAGATGGAGAAATTTATTGAACTTGGAGAAAAGTTTGGACTGGAAGGAGAAAAGCTTCTCGAATTTGTGCGTGAACAACAAAAGCTAGAACAGGAGAGAGAAGAAAAGCGTCAAAAGTTGGAAGAGGAGAGAAGGCGTGAGGATGATGAGAGAAAGCGTCAGGAGGAAGAAAAACAAGAGAAATTTAGGCAGCTTGAAGAACAAAGGAGGCGCGAAGATGAAGAAAAACAAGAGAGACGTAGGCAGCTTGAAGAAGAAAAACAGGAAAGACAGAGACGTGAAGAAGAAGAGAGAGAGGAACGACGCCGAAGAGATGATGAAGAAAGAGAAACAAGACGCCAAGAGCGAGAACTGAGAAAATTGGAAATGGAAGCTGATATCCTGAAACAGAAAGAGGCCGCCGAGGCTGCGAAGAGGGAGCATGAATTAGAACTTGCGCGGTTAGGAAATCTTGACGATCGTCCACGTGATAGAGAGGACCGAGCTAAAGCGCCGAAACTTCCAGCGTTTGTGGATGGTAAAGATGATTTAGATGCATATTTACAGAGGTTCGAGAGATTTGCAGAGACAGCTAAATGGAAAAAAGATGGATGGGCATCGAAGCTTAGTGCTCTGTTATCCGGTCGAGCACTTGAAGTGTACTCACGTCTATCTGAAGCAGCAGCTAAAGATTACGATAGAGTAAAGATCGCGTTGATGAAGAGATATGACCTCACAGAAGACGGTTATCGTCGCAAATTCAGAGCATCTAAACCGGAAGTTGATGAAAGTCCGGAGCAGTTTATTGTGCGATTGGACAGATACCTGTTACGGTGGCTAGAGCTTTCAGATACTGAGCAAACTTTTGAGGGCTTAAAGGACTTAATTGTGAAAGAACAGTTTATTGATTCCTGCCCTAAAGATCTGGCCATTCACCTACGAGAAAGGGCACCTGAAACCCTGGCGAAGATTGCAAAAATCGCTGACCAGTACTTAGAGGCTCATGGCAAGCATTTATTTAGCCCAGTGAGCAGGAAGCCGGCAGTACAGTCTGAGAGGGACGAACCCAAGAACACACAGTTTAATACAACACCCCTCCAGTGCTTTAAGTGTAACGCTCGCGGTCATAGAGCTATCAACTGCCCAACCGTGACAAAAAGATGTTTTCTGTGTGGCAAGCAGGGACATGAAGCTAGAAATTGTCGCTCAAGTGGAAGAAGGCTAGGAGGACAAAGTAGGGATGGTATCCCTGTGCAACGTGGTCAAGTGAGTGCTAGTTGTCTAGTTCAGCCACCAGAAGTTAAACCTTCAGCAGAAGAAGTTAAGTCATGTATTCAAGATAATAAGCTTGTGTTGGCTTGTGGTAAGAAGATTCCATTGCTGAGTAGTGCCTGTGTTGAACCGTTGTCTGGAGTAAGAAGTAAAATGCCCGTCGTGAAAGGAAGAGTTGGTGAGAAATCTGTTGATGTCCTGAGAGACACTGGTTGTAGTGGAATAGTTGTAAAGAAGGATCTTGTATCCGAGGATCAGTACACTGGCGACTTTAATGTTATGCTGCTCATCGATAACACAGCAAGGAAAGTGCCCATTGCGAAGATTGAAGTTGACACACCCTATCTCAAGGGCGAAGTGGAAGCGCAATGTCTCCCTGATGCGGTTTACGATTTAATTGTTGGTAATGTATCGGGCGCGAGAGCTGCTGACGACCCAGATCCAAGCTGGCAAGATCATGTGCAAGAGGCGTGTGCAGTAACCACGAGAAGTCAAGCAAAGAAGGCCGGAGAACACATCCCGCTAAAGGTACCGGCTGCCAAAGAGAGCCCCGTTGTTGATAGAGAAAAGCTCAAACAAATGCAGAGTGATGACGAGAGCTTACAGAAATATTGGGAGAAAGATGATGTAGTTGTGAGAGGCCAGGCTGAGAAGTCATTTGAAGTAAAAGGTGGAGTTCTTTACCGTGTTTACAAGCACCCCTATGTGAATGGTGGTAAACCCCTGAAGCAAGTTATGGTTCCTGTGCAGTTGAGAAATCGAATAATGGAAATAGCGCACGGATCGATCATGGGAGGTCACATGGGAATAAAGAAAACGGCAGATAAGATTCAAAGTGCATTCTATTGGCCGGGTATTCAAGGAGACGTGACTCGTTATTGCAAGTCCTGTGATGTATGTCAGAAGACAGTTAACAAGGGTTCCGTACCGAAGGTTCCCCTGGAGAAGATGCCGTTAATTGACAAGCCATTTAAGAGAGTAGCAATCGATCTGGTTGGTCCTATTAGTCCCTCGAGTGAAGGCGGTCACAGATATATATTGACACTGGTCGACTTTGCAACCCGTTATCCTGAAGCTGTCCCGCTCAAGAACATTGACACGGAAACTGTCGCAGAAGCATTAGTGGATATTTTTAGTCGTTTGGGAGTGCCTGAAGAAATCTTGAGTGACCTTGGTACGCAGTTTGTATCAGAGTGTATGAAGGAAGTGACGCGGCTGTTGAGTATTAAACAGCTCACCACGACACCTTATCACCCTATGTGTAATGGCCTGACGGAAAAGTTTAATGGAACTATGAAAACTATGCTGAAGAGATTGTGTAGCGAGCAGCCGAGACAGTGGCACCGTTATATTAACCCGTTATTGTTTGCATATCGTGAAGTTCCTCAAGAGTCTACTGGTTTTTCGCCGTTCGAGTTGTTGTATGGAAGAGCCGTCAGAGGGCCGATGTTTATCCTTAAAGAGCTGTGGACGAAAGAGCTGGAGGAACCTGAAGTGAAGAACAGCTACCAGTATGTGTTTGAGCTACGTGAGAAGTTAGAAGATACCCTCAAGCTTGCGCACACCGAGCTTCAGGAAGCCCAAGTTAAAGGCAAGCATTACTACGACCGTAAGACTAAAGTCAGGAAGTTTGTACCAGGCGATAAAGTGTTAGTCCTGCTGCCGACTGACCATAACAAGCTTCTAATGCAGTGGAAAGGTCCATTTGAGGTTAGTGCTGTAGTGGGTCTTAGCGATTATAAAGTGCGTGTTAAAGGAAAGGAGAAAGTTTACCATGCCAATTTACTGAAGAAGTATTTTGAGCGAGAGAATCCAGCACCCGTAGGAGCAGTGGCTGTTGAAGAGAACATTACTAATCGTAAGAACGGTGACGTTAAGAGTGAATTAGAAGTAGTGGATCCTGTAGACGATGTTGATTTTCTGGAGATTGGTGGATATGTCGCTAAAGAGTCAGTCAAAGATGTGGCTACTGGAGATAACCTTACTGATGAGCAAAGAGCAGAGTTTATGGGCTTAGCGACGCAGTTCCAAAGTTTGTTCACAGAAGCTCCTGGCACAACAAGTTTGGCTCAGCATCATATCAAACTTACATCCGATCAGCCAGTTAGGTCAAGACCTTACCCAGTACCATATAGTTTAAGAGAATCGCTGAAGAAGGATATTACAGACATGATGAAGATGGGAGTCATAAGAGAATCAAGTTCGCCTTACGCTTCGCCTGTCGTGATTGCTAAGAAGAAAGACAACACAAATCGCGTATGTGTGGACTACCGGAAGTTAAACAAGTTAACTGTGTTTGACCCTGAACCTATGCCGACTGCCGAGCATTTGTTCCAGAAATTGAGTGGTGACAAGTATTTCACAAGAATTGATTTGAGCAAGGGTTACTGGCAAATTTCTATACCTGAGGAAGACATACCGAAGACTGCTTTTGTGACGCCTGACGGGTCGTACGAATTTCTGAAGATGCCGTTTGGTATGATCAACTCCGCAGCGACCTTGAAGAGAGCTATGAAGAAGTTATTATATGCAGTCGACAATGTAGAATTTTACTGGGATGATATTTTGGTTCATACCCGTACGTGGGAAGAACACATCAAGGCGCTTCGAGAGTTGTTTAAAAGATTATTAGCAGCTGGAATGACCATAAGGCCGACTAAATGCCTCTTCGGAGTTAACACTGTTGACTTTCTTGGTCACCGTTTGGAGGAAGGATTAATTGGTCTTCATGAAGATAACGTGAGAAAGATTAGAGATGCTCCAAGACCAACTACCAAGAAGCAGATAAGATCGTTCATGGGTCTGGCCGGATATTACCGTGATTTTATCCCCAACTTCGCAGCAATAGCAGCCCCGCTGTCAGATCTCACGCGTAAAGGCCAGCCGAACAAAGTTGAATGGGGTGAGGCACAAGAGAAAGCCTATCAGAGCATTAAGACCCTCCTAACAAAGGAACCAGTTCTTCGTCTGCCAGATCCAGGAAAAACCTACTTTCTGCAGACTGATGCCTCTGACAGTGGTATCGGCGCTGTATTAATGCAGGAGCATGATGGCAAGTTATTCCCCGTTTGCTATGGAAGTAAGAAATTGTCAAGTGCAGAGCGAAATTACTCAACCATTGAGAAAGAGTGTTTAGCCATTGTGTGGGGATTCAAAAGGTTTCATCTTTATTTGTATGGAGTTTCCTTTGTGCTACAAACAGATCACGAGCCACTGAAGTACATGAACAGTGCGAAGTTTGCTAATGGACGCCTAATGCGTTGGGCTATGTTCCTTCAGAGTTATAACTTTAGAGTGGAGGCTATCAAGGGATCCGAGAATGTGGGAGCAGATTATCTGAGTAGAATTGAGGAATAACTTACGAGACATTGGACTACCTTCTCTTAGTATCACTTAAGTAATTTTTCGTTGTTAGTAGAAATTTAGGAAATTTCTTCTCGAGAGGGGGTTATGTTACGTAAAATTATTGCGTGACTCGCGTTACTGTCTGGAAGTGTCTAGAAACTTCTGCATATTTAATTAGTGTTTTATCATCGTGATTCAGCAATTCTATTTTAAGCCGTTTGCGTGTGTAGCTGTAAATAGTTTTTCATTGTAATGTTTCTTTATTTAGTCGAGCAGGAAAGTTCTAGAATCTTTTGTGGTAAAGTATATAAGCCCATCGGTGTAGCCTTGGAGTTTCTCTTAGAGAAGCAGTGTCTTAGAGTCTAGAAAGTAAAGAGAAGTAATTTGAGAGCTGAGAGCTGAAAGTTGGCGGAGGCCGTGTTTATTGAAGTTGACAGAGGTCGTGTATACAGTTGGCAGAGGCCGTATTTATTGAAGTGTGACAGAGGTCGTTTATACATTTGGCGGAGGCTGTGAGTATTTGAAGTTTGACGGAGGTCGAGTGTAATTTTATAAGCCTAGTGTGAGCTTATAGTAAAGCCTTGTGTGGAGTTTACTACTTTCGTTTGGAATAAATAACCTTGTTGCTGTTCCGACAACCCTGCGTTCTGTTTAGTCTACAAACAACCCACTTCTCACTCGTCACAACACAATCGAACTCGTAACAAATTGGAATGCATTTCCAATGCAAAAATCTTCCTTTTATCAACGGAAAAGACGGACGTCACGGAATGGACGGAAACAATAATATATTATCTTCTTAAACTTCTCTTTCTTACTGTAAGTAATCAATAAAAAAATATTAAAATATATGAAATATCATTTTTGATGATACTTAATATACTCAGTTTCCGCGAAATCCATGAGATCAGTACTTTCCGCTTGTTTTTAAAAGGGTTTTGGGATGCGGGGAAACTTGCAGTGTGTCCAATTCCAATTGGAATGCATTTCCAATGCAAAAAATCTTCCTTTTATTAACGGAAAAGACAGACATCACGGAATGGACCGAAACAAGAAAATATCACGTTAACCTCAGCGATATTTGGTTGTATGAGGTTTGGATCTATCAAGAGCCAAAGAGCAAAATATGGACTTGAAAATTTCACATTATCAACTGCACAACACATTTTCAAGCAACTTTCGTTTCCGTTTTCATCAACGAAGCATCACTGTTGTTGTAGTCTGAGTCAAATTCGCACCTTTCTCAGAATTTGCAACAACAGACAAACGAAGAAGAAGTGTTTGCCACCAGATTTATCTCCTGAAGATGCAAGACAACCATCAATGTGTTTGAACAAACAGATTCAGTGACCTTTATTTGGCAGTTGTAATATGTACATTAATTAGCACCATTTTGCAGAGTCCGAAATAATGGAACTGTTTTGATGTCAACAAACTTGATGTAACAAACGTAACTCCAAACATGGTGAGAGTATGACTGACAGTTGAGCACAACAATTCGTGGTATTAGAATGGCGTTGATGAAGCATTGTATTTGAGCCATTACAGCCGGTAACGTTCAGTAGGCATTGACAGCGTCCACTCCAATTAGCACCTTTTTTGAAGTTTGCACGTCAAGACATGTTGAAAACGAAAGGACAGTTCCAAATACGAAACGATAAAAACGTGCCATTTTCTGTCAGATTTATGCCTTGCGATTTCACAAGTGCCCGATGAAGATATAAGGAGCCGTTTCTCCGTAGTCATTTGTACCTCTGCCAACGAAGATGATACGTGCCAAACAACCTTGCAGACAACTAAACGATGAGGCCATCAAGGGTAATGCCTTGTGCTTTTTCAGTCCAGTTGTTTCGAAAAAAATGCAGCATTATTACTGAAAAAAGTGTGCAACGCGAAGGAGAAGGCTTTGAAAAAATCTTGGGAGTCGATCTACACGATTCGTGATGCTTGTGATACCGCCCTTTCAGGTTGGTATTTGTGAAATAGACATTGACATTTTAACCTAGAATAAATCGCATTTTCAATGATTGTTGTTAAAAAGAATGCGGAGACATTTTTATTCTTTCTTTGCCGGAATTTAATCCACGGCGTTTTTCTTCAGTGCTATAAGCACACATACCAAAAGCAAAGCGAAAGTCAATGAAGACGACGAAGAAGCGAGTGATGAGAGTGATGAAGATTCCCCCAGTCCTAGCTTGCATTCGTCTTGAAAATGATCGATAAATTTGAATAACAGACTGTGAGAACACAGGCTAAAGTCCAGCACTTCAAAACTCAATTCCTCCTCGTCTTCACAGTAAAACTTGAGAAATTTAAAGCACTTCTTGACTATCTTCTAAGCTGCGCGATCTTTCTTGCATCTACCACCACTTCCAGTCAACCATTTTGTAAATGATTAGCCAGTTGGGCTGGAAACTGAAAATGAAGGCAATACTCTGCAAGCTGGTTTTGCGATGTCACTCGATTTATCAACATCGGCAAGTTCGTTGGTACTTGCAACGAGTCCTCCTTGGTCGGGCTTTTCGTCAAAGAAAAAGAACCAACTGTGCTTGGTGTTTACGTGTTTCCTGCAACCGCGTTGACTTTTAAATCCATCGTGATCACAAACCTGTATTGGACAGTGATACAACCTATCTGTTTCGTCCTTTTCCAAGTGAAGCCGTTTGGGTTTCAGTGATGAGCCATCCATTTTCGACCAGTCAACCTTGCCTTTCTTGTTCATCTCTGACATCTGTGTGATTCACACAGATTGTTCCACTTACATAAATAGCGAACTAAACAAAAAGGCGACGAAAACAAAAAGAAATTGTTGCACTGTGCAACTTGTCCCGACTTGCCCCTACTTGCTCAGGCATGGCATGCCTCTGCTCTTGTCAATGTTCGTTGTTCTTATTTAAACTTGCAAATCCAAGGTGACATTTGGCGTTGGTGCAATTCTGCTCAAACTTTCCCAGTCAAGTCAATCAGCGCCTTGAAATGTCGTTTAAATTCCGCTTTTGACTCTGTTTCGAGTTGTTTCGAGCTTAATTTCTACATCAAACGTTTTGCCAATTGGAAAGCGATAAACATAGATGGCAAGAACAGAAGAATGTTTTACACAAAGGAGCAATCTTTTTCTAAATAAGAACCATTTTGCACAAATGGGAACTGATGGTTAGGAACAAACATTTCATTGAAAACGGAACCATTAATGGAAACAATTGTTCCTCAAATGAATGAAAAGGAACCAATTTTTAAAGCAGGAACGACGAAAGAAACGAACAAACCTTCCTTCACAAGAGAAAAGAACGCAAGTATTTGGGAACTAAGTTCCTCATGCCAGCATAAAGGAACAGCTATTCCAAAAGGGAACCCATTAATAGGAAAAAGGACCAAACCGATAAAAGGGGAACAATACCATTGGGAACACTAGTTCCTAAGCCACTCATTTAAGGAACAAAACGTTCCTTTCAATTTAAAACATTCGGAACAAAAGGTTCCTTTTAGCACTAAGTGAACAATTTGTTCCCATTTTGCACAACAGTTTGTTCCTTTTGATGCTAAAAGGACAACTCCGAATAAGAACAATTGGCCATGATGGGAACGTTCCCAACGGAAAAACGGGAACAGTGCTCAACAAAATGAAATAAAAACACAACTTAAGGGATTACGAAAGCATACTGAAGCATCTTGTGAATCTCCATGCGGAATACATACCACAGCCAAAATTTGATCGATAAAATCAACCTAGAACATGTTCAAATGTGGCAGTAAAAATTTTGGGAAACGTATAGGATGATGATGCATATGATGATCTGGAAAAAGCAAAACCGTCAAGGTACTACCGACTATAAATAGTTCTTTGGAAATACGCCTAAGATGTTTTGCGTAGTAATTGCCAGTCATTGAAATGAATAATAATAATAATAATAATAATAATAATTTATTCATTTATAGTGCGCTTTTTAACATGCTAGGTGATCAAAAGCGCATTACAACAATAAATAACCTAAAAACTATTTATACAAATATTGAAAATATACAAACATATTAATATCTAAATAATATTAAAAGCTAATTTAAAAAGATAAGTTTTAAGATTAGATTTAAAAGTAGAAATACATTTGATGCTGCGTAAGCTAACAGGAAGAGCGTTCCATAAAATGGGCCCAGCCACACTGAAGGATCTGTCACCAAATGACTTTTTCATTTTTCCTGACGGATGCTTTAATAAAACACCTTCATTAGAGCGCAGCAAATAGCGCGTATTGGTCTTAGTATGAATTAAATCCATGATGTAACTGGGTGCCATGCCATAGAGGGCTTTGAAAGTAAGTAATAAAATTTTAAAATGAACTCTGTATCTTACTGGTAACCAGTGTAAGTTTATCAAAACGGGCGTAATATGGTCATACTTTTTACAAGACATATGTAGCCTAGCTGCAGCGTTAATGAAGCATATATTAGAATCATTGGAGAGGAAAATCACACAAACCTTGTCAAAAAATTATGCCTACTGCTTTTGAGCCCATTTTTTGGTTCAATTTCTTTTTCTCAGTCTTTTTTTTTATATTTTTTGTCGTCTCACTACGCATGACTGTTTCAAATTTTTCGCCACGAACAACAATAGACAAAAGGCATGCAGTGTTTTTTTTTTTTAATCAATGTATTTTACGTACCCTTGATGCTTCAAGGGAAGCCTGCTCGCAAACAGGGTATGAACTGCGCAAACGTTTGCACATCGAGGAATCAAATTCAGGTAAAGCTTAGAAATCTATTATTTATTACTATGAAGTTCTGATTTTTTAACTATCAATGAACCTCTAAACACATATCTTGTTAATTCGAATTGAACAGTTTTGCTGTTCCACTGCAATTCCAGATGCCACAAAGGAAACAAAATAAACAAAAGCAAAGTATCGGCCAAATTAATTTTCCCTCTCACCCATTATTGCGACTCAGTTATACGTCCAGATTCAATAGAAAAGCCTCTAGGGAACCAAAAACGCTATGCACAATATATGCAACTCGCGAGTCTGAAGTTGATGCCGAGAAAGATTTATTTTTCGAGTCGCTCACGTAGCCATGGCGGGTGCAGCGAGTCCAAGACCAAGTACTAGTTCAGCAGTTGAATTCCACGATAAGTAATTATTGCGAATTCTTTCACTCTGGGGAAATTAAATCCTGTAATTGAGACGAAAATGCCTGCAATTCCACTAGATCTAAAGCCATCATCTAATAGCAGATGAAAATACAAGTCTTGATCAAACCGTAACAAATAATCGTTCCACTTTGATCCAAATTTATAGCTCATATGAACTGCACATCAGTTTTCAAATTTTGGCGAAAATCTTGTCCTTGAAGCTCTTTAGCCAAGTAAATCCAAATCATCACCACGGGAGAAAAATTAATTTCATCTTCTGCTAGTCTGTTTACTATACGAGTTAGCAAAGCCTTATGAACAACGAGACTGGGTAAAAGAATTGCTTGCCAATATACTAGATACCTAGCTTCAACCAAAACCGTCAATGGACTTAACAGGAATCACAACCAAAGATTTATGGAATCAAAGAACATAAATGTATAAATGATGACATCTACAACAAGCTACATTCGTTTAGAAAGGTAAAACACACTCTAAACAACACACCCATCAACAGTCATTGAAGACCAAAGGCATCCCATGGAATAATGTGAACTGGTTTGCGAGTATAAGGATCACAACTAGTACAGAATGATAGCAATCACATCACAATAAACCGTGAATATGACAGAACTAAAAATTGTAAGTCATCATGGCAAATCATTGTAAAGGGATGCCCTCTCGTTTCAGCAGCAAAGAAAGGTAAGCTATACTCGACACCGAAATATGAAAGATTCTTTGAAAAAAAAAATCACCTTATGAACGGGTTGCTGTCTCGTCGTAAGAAGAATCCCACGGACAAACGCGGGGAAATTTCAATCGGGCAAATTATCTGTGAAAAATTATAGATTATACAAGCCTTTATCTCAGAAACGCCTCTAAAGATATTCAAAATTTCCAGCTCCACCCGGACTTCTTCAAAACGTTGGGCATCTCCCATGCCATGAAAAACTGCAGCGTACCGGCTTGCCATCCACGATTTCTCCTGCAGGCCAGTAACGATACAAAGGTGTTTAACAATGGACACAAATCAAGCAAACTCTTCTTCTTGTGATAAATGCATTCTAGTACTCAACCGTTGAAAGCTAGACTTTTAAACCTTGTTTGCTCGTAGCCTGATCAGCGAGTTTTCTTCCTCTGCTGTTGTTTGCAGCCGCAAATATATTAAGAATCCAACTATCCTCTCTGTGGGTGACATAATTAAATTCAACTTTTTAGAAAACCAGTATTCATTTAACAGTAAATTGATTTTGGTTATTCCTGACTATGACAGTTAAAAAATGTTTTTGGCAGTAGCTAACTCGGCAAATAGAAGTTCAGCTATTTATTTGACAAAACAAGTTAAAATCTGTTCATCAATGACTTAAACCTGTAACCCCTCGCCGAATAGCAAGAAGCAAAAATACTCTTTATAAATCCAGGAAAAAAGGAAGGACGAACTCAAAGCGAAGTAATGTTAAGACCCAAGCGTACAACTCTCTCAGTGTAAGACCTCATGTAGAATATACGTCAGCTGCCTGGAATTCTTTCAAAAAACAACACATAAAAGCATTGGAGGCAGTCCAACGCTGCGCTATAAGATTTTATTCACATTTTTCAAGCGTAACATCTATGCAGCATTCGCCGGGCTGGGACACTCTTGAAGTCCGTCGACATCTAAGCGCCGCTACCATAATGTATAAAGCTGTGCCCAACCGGATATTTCCAGCATCTGTCACCCTAGCCCATAAAAGCAATCGCTCTAACCACCCTCATAAGTTCAGACATATCTCTCATGTCTGCTGTTAATGCTGAGTCTGTTACTGCCTTCCAAGCGAATGCTTTGCCAACCATAAGACAACATTGCAACGCAATGTAAATATCTCTATGTTGTAAATATTTGAATTTAGGTAATTTTTTTTTGCCCCCTTTTCTACCTCGTTGCTGACTGTTTTTGTATCCTGTATAGTCACACGACTTCTAGGATTAATAAAAATGTAATGAATGTATGTAACCTTCAAACGGTCTCTGCTTCCCTTCTATTTAGAAGCATGAAAAATCGGCTTTCCCGCAAGCAGATTCACGATTTTGGAAAGTCAGCTATTTCACGCTCTTCTCAGCATTTTCTTACCAAATAAGAGCAAAATGGTTCATGTGGAGATAATTTGACAACTGCTTAATGATGCATACGACATGCTCGACGTTTACCAAAGAATTTCCAAGTGAAGCGTTTGAAATGAAGTGAAAAAACTTCTGAAGTGAAGAGTAGTGAAGTCTGAAGTGAAAAACATGTGCTTCCTCGCGGTTACGATGCTAGTGCCGCAGCAAGATGTGATGTTAAGGAGAAGCATTCTTTGGCCACAATGAATCGAGAATTATATTTGCGTTTTTCGTAAAATAAACACTGCACTCTGTAGTTGGATGCCCGTAAAACGTTTTAGCTGACAGAATGGAGGTATTATAAAAATATGTAGTAAGCCTAAAAATCGTCGATGTCTTCGTGATTTCAATAGTATTGTTCACCAGGCTTCATCCTGACGCATTTTACTCATTGCAAAACTTCCTCGTAAAATAAACTTTGCACTCCCCTGTTAAAAGCTACTCTTTGTATTGCTTAGTTAGCCTGGAAATCGTTGACCTCTTGGTGATGCATATCGGCATCTTTCCACATTCTTCAGTCTAAAACGTTTCACGCATTGCAAACCCCACTCATAAATTTAACTCTCAGAGGTTCAAAGACTCCTAAAATGCAAAGACACAATTTGGAGTCCAGCGTCCAGACAAGCAAGACACAACTTTAATTATCCATTTGACGAAGTCTGTAGTAGTTTCATTTGGTCCTGCTCCTAAGAGAAAAAGGGCAAGCCGGATATGTATGGCACAAAATATATGCGCTTTGTCCGCTAATCAAAGTGGCTACGAGCCACTGAACTCATAAAATGAATTACAAATCACTCACAGCTATGTCACATGCATCGTGCCTTGGAACGTCACTGAAAGCGTGACACTTGCGTTTTCAGAGGAAAGTTCCTCCTCTTTTGTATATGTTTCGTTAGCCTTTTATAGTATCTTGATTACTTTTCATTTAACGTTTCCACGATCGTAATTTTCGTTGCACAGGTTCATTTTGGAAGTTACTTAAATAGATGTCTAGCGTTATGCGCAGGTATTCGGGAAATGAAGATAAATAGTGGACTAAGCTTAAGAATACCGAAAATGTTTCCGCTGGATAACAATGGCTGAGGTCACGCTAGGGGCTTTACCATTGTAAAATTGCTTTACCAAGGAAAATTGCGCAACCACCTATTTACCATAGTGAAGCTGTCAAAATAGATTTGACGCTTTCCATGCGCACTCTTTCGCACGATCAGTTAACTTATACGTGACGATTACACTCAATGTTGACATGTCACCTGAGTTCATATCTGCTGTAAGTTACTGAACTGTGACTTGGCATGTAATAAAATTATGGATCAACAAGAAAGAGTTGTATTTTCAATTGTTCCCATTTTGCTTTTACTTCTGCTGCTTAGGCGAGCACGTAGAATTCGCTTCCTTCTTACATACAACTACTTAGATCTTGGGACCAAAGAAAGTGCAGCGGTTTCGTTAATTAACCGTAGACGGCAAAGACACAGACAAAAAAGTAAATCCACACTTACCTAAAACTTGTGAAGGACGAAGAATTAGCGCTGTTGAAATCCATGTTCGCTCGAACACACACGCGAATGAGCGGGAAAATAAAATTCATTTTTTAATAAAATATGAATCCACAAATGTATTGTAATTACTGGGTTTGTCCAAAAAGATTTAGATAGTTTAGATAGACAAGAGATGTACCCGCCTCTTTTTTTTTTTGGTAATAAAAACTATTATCTGGGGTCAAGTCAACCTTGTTCTTGCCGCAGTTGTCAGGGCAACTTACCAGAGTTAGGTTTACCATGGTAAACTGAAAATTGGGAGTCACACTCGCGGTGCCGTTAACCATGGTATACTTGAGTTTACCATGGTTAACTTTCTCCAGTGTGACCTCGACCAATGACTCATTCCTGTAGTACTTTCTACTGACACAACAGTGCACATGATGGACACATGATTGCAGTCCTTCAAAATAAAGTTATCAAGGTTAAATGATGTTAATCAAGCCGTTTCCAATTTTTACTAATTCTGCAATCCATCTGCGATGAAATCTTATCAGTGAAATAGTTAGAAAAATCGTTATCAGTGTATAATGAGTTACGTTACGACAGTTCAAAGTATTTGCGCGTTTCTGGTTATTACTCTGGCCGACAAAATTGTGTCTCTTATTTCCGGTAAAGGATAAATTCTTGGCGATTAATTATTTCAAGTGAGATTGTTATCGAGATATGTTTTTTAGCAACCTTGCTCATTGAAAGTCACAGATCTGTTGTCCTCCGAAGTTTGAAATTTACTGACCAAGCTTGCTAAAGGAGTTTTGATTCTTTTCATGGAGGTTGCTTGAGCTAGAGCTCATTTTACTGAGAAAAAGGCGAGGTCTCTTCTGCTCATTATCAAAACCTCCTAAGCCGACAATGACATTTTGGAACCGCTATCTCTTCCCGAGGAGTTGCGGTCGATAAGCAAGACCACGTTCGGATTACGGCACTTTTACTGCATCAAATTTCTCTGAAGTGTAAATGCATTTATATATTGCAGGTTATTCCAAATAATTCGTGTCACCTGGCAATTTGCAATTTGCAGCCTAGCATGCTTATTCAACAATGAATGAGACTACCGAGTCAGTTCTATGTCATTTTCATGTAGATATTTTCCACGTTTTTAATGCTCAGCCTTCATCAGGTGTCGCATCTATCAACGAAAACAAACAAGAAGCACGTTCCAAGTCACGTTGCACTCACTCTCTACACGGGCTGGTGGCCGCACGCGCAAGCGATAAGATCCGTGGTCAGTGCACGGTTCGCTCAAAATAGAAAAACCAATTAATTTGGTCTTGAGGTGTTTGACGTTTATTGTGAATACAATGAAATAACAAAATTGATCAGTAAAGGAAAATTTGCACTAATTTCAATTTTTCTCATTTTTAGCCCTATTTACTGTGAAAATCCAAAAACCGTGAACACTAGAAATATTTATGGAAGTAAAAAGCCAATCACACGTGAGAAAACTGAACCACAAACTGTAACGGTAATTAGTTTGTGGTTTCATGTCGCTTCTGATTGGCTGCTGCACAATTGAAAATGTCAAAATCAAATCAAAGTGTTCACGGTTTTTGGATTCGCACAGCAAACGTTTAAAAAAAAATGTGTTCAGCCAAACTTGTTTTTTTTTTTCGTTTTCCTCAGTAAAATAGAAAACTAACTTGTTCTGTATGTCGTTTAAGTTTATTTTTAATTCAGTGAAATAACATACACTTATTTCAATTTGTGTCACTTTCAGATTTACTTAAAGTTTTAAAAATTTAGTTTCTGGACATTTTTTTCTTTTTCTGTTTTTCGACAAAAATAGAAAACTGAAGCAATAAGCTAGATAACCTTGACTAGTTGTTTTATTTTCCCTTTTTCAATTTTGACAAAAAATAGAAAAAAATGGAAATGGTAGCGTGTGGTATCTTAAAAAGTGACCAAAAGATACTAAACATACCATTTTGGTCATTTTTTCTTCGGTGATAAAATGACCGAATGATACCAAAAGACACCAAAATGGTATCTTTTGGTCATTTTATCACCAAAAGATAAAATGAGCTCAGGGTGAAGCCCTGAAAACGGGACTACTCATCGTTCTTCGTCCAACGCATTGAATGGCCACCTTCTGGAAATTGTGATCGTTTGTGTTATCGTTTCTGGTAAAGTTGTCGGAGAATCATGGGTGTTCTTCATATCGTTCTTAGGTCCAAAGGACAAGAAAACTTGAACTACTTACGTCAAAACAAAAAGAGGCACTAGAAGCGATATGCAGTGAACAAGCGGGATTGCTCAATCGTTCACCCCTCTGGCTACGGTAAACAGCTCATTTATAAATTACTTCTTTCCCTTTGTGACCATGACCTGGCACATGAAAACTGTATTAAGAACAAGTCCACTGTAACTGTGGGGTCTTACTCAACACTCTTATTGACGATCAATTGAATAAACTAAGTCAATTGGAATAAGTTGTACCAGTTTCGTCTTGGATGGTTGTATTGAAGGAAGTTTACAAGTTAATCTGTTCGGACCAAAAAATCATATTTCGAAAATCAAGTTAATCGTAGCACCAAACATATATAGATGGATTAAATATCGCTCCTTACGAAGCAAAAGTTTAATTTGATCTGACCGATGTATGTAAACTGAAATTGTGCGCTGGAATCGCTCAAAAACATTGTTACTATTATGGCGGGACTCGGGGTTTTCACGACATTTAAATATTTATATATATACCTGACCATATGAAAACCAGGTCGACGAAAATTCGAGGCTTTTTAGAACTTCCTTTGCTATTACCTCCGTTGTTCAACAAGGACACTTAACTTTTTGCTTCTTACCAGATTACAGTGTCGACGAAAGGAAAAGAAAAAAGAACATGGCTATTTGCTATATCACTAGACATGAAATCGACGTAACCTCTGACCTGAACTATCGTGTGGGCAGTAGTGTCAGTTTTGACCAAATCTTGCTTTGAAACGTCGACCTTGCCGAGAGCAAAGTTGCCGTCGGAAACAGGCATCGATTTCCACGAAATCAAGCAACGTTTTAAACCGAATTCCCTGGTGGCTAACACAAATAACAGCAAGCTCTTGGTAAATTACATCTACGTAAACATGTGGCAAATGTTACGACTAGATTTGAGGCCGGAAATCACACATTATGACACTTCAAATTATCACATCACTTATCAGATCACTAGCATAGAATCGCTAAAGCCGCAAGGTCGGTAACAAGTCGGGAAACTGGAAAAACTTACGGTTTTCGCGCAGAAATGCAGAGGCAAATCTTGTCCTCGCCTGATAGTTACTTGAAGTCCCGGATGTTGAAAAACGATTTCAAGCGAACTTTCGTCAAGCCCTTGTTTCTTGCTCAATTTTTACTAAGTCTTTAGCCTGGTCAAAAGTCAAGTCCAATTTCACCATGTGCGATTACAAATCAACCCTGACACCTACGTTTTGAGGCTAAAGACTCCTTACCTCCGAAAGCAAAGCTCTACAATAACCTTCACTGCGCCTACCAGTCGACTTCATAGCCCCGACAACATAAATACGCACGAAGGTTATCAGAGACGAGGCAGATACTGCATCTCGCTAGAATTTTTCCCTCACTGAGCTTCATGATGCTCTAAGGAAAACTTTGCTCTAGGAAGTGAACAGGAAAGCTAAATATACTGACTCCGTTTGAAACTAAGCCTACGCTAAGATTTCAAATTCATGCAAATTTTCTTAAGAAAGAGAGAGAGAGTGGGACCAAATAAAGAGTATTAAAAGGGAGGAGGGGGAGGGTAGGGGGGGAGAGCTTATTTTCACTTTTAATGTTAACTTTCTCTTACTAATCAGCTAATTGCCATCGTCGCTCCCCCCAACACAAGCAAAGACGAAGAAGAATAGAAGGGGGAAACACACTTCAGTACTAAATAAACAAGGCTTAGTATAACTTTCCTGCGACCCTGTTTTCAAAAATCCCGGTAGATATATATATATATATATATATAACACACTAAAGCGAACAATAGCCCAAAAGGCGAAGTACAAGTATTTATAATGTATTTCAACTACTACATTTGACACCTAATGGACCAGTCAATGGTTCGTAGCAGCTTACAGAACAGACAAAAAAACGAAAAAGTTTAGAACTAAACATCCAGAGACGATGAGTTTGATATTATCTCGCCTTCAGAATGGTCGGAAAATTTATCACATTTGCATATATGTATTCCCATCGGTTCAAATTACGCCTGTCAAAAGTTCCCGGCGACAAAAGGTTTAGGGTACAGCCAACTCTTTCACAGCGACCACTTCTCGTAAGCGACCACCTCTCGTAAGCGATCACTTTGCAAATAACCGTTTTTCGGTTTCCCAGTCAATAACTATTTCAAAAACTTTCTCGTAAGCGACTCTTCAAATTTCTTAAGCGACTGCGACCACTTTTTAGGCCAAAAATTCGACATATTCTTTTGTTCTCTGTTTCCAGTAAGCGACCGCCCAACATGATTACGTATGATCTTCAGAAAATCATTACTGACGTGTCTCAAATTGTGCTGACTAGGAGTGCCGATGAATAATAATAGTTTGTACACAAAATGATGGCTGTAATTAGATCTGTAGGTAACCAGGAATTGTTACAGCACAGGCAGCCCAGGGGTGGCGTGTGACATCTGAAGTTTCTTATAAAAAACATACCTAGAATTCCAACGAACCGAGTAGCGGAGGAAATATTTATATTCTAGCCAAATAAAGCCTTCCTGCATTCACTCTACTGCTTCTTGTCACTTTCTGGGACGTCTAGTTACAATGCCATCGTTTTTTTTTTTATTCAAGGTGAGTGTCCATTCTAAATAAAGGGAAGGCCGGTGAATCGAGATCAAACCAGTCGACTGGTCTTGGACGTCTAATTGCAATGCCATCCGTGACCGTTTATCATCGCCAGATTCAAATGCCCAAGCTTAGTGACCGCGGCTGCTTAACAAAAGGGCACTTACGCGGGGAGAATGAAAATGTCCATAAACTGTAAATAATGAAGAACAGAACTGTATTAACTGTAATCTAATTTTCAGGGTAATGGCAAACTAGGAAACATTGCCACATTTTTTATTTCCGGTCAAATCTATCGCACCGCACTCCGGTCCGCGTAAGTGCCCCTTTTGTTGAGCAGCCGCAGTCACTAAGCTAGGGCATTTGAATCTCGTGGCAATGATGAACACTGAGTCACGGATGGCATTGCACTTAGACGTCCCAGGCAGTGATAAGAAACAGTAGAATGAAAGTAGGAAGGCTTTATTTGGCTAGAATATAAATATTTCCACCGCTACTAGGTTCGTTCGAATTCTAGGTATGTTTTTTCTAATAAACTTCAGAGTCACACACCACGCCTGGGCTGCCTGTGGTTACAGTGATCTGTCGCAAAATCTTGTACCTATTTCAATTGCGGTTGCTACTGTGACCTATGACGCATGATTTCCCATAGCCCGCGTTGCGTTACGGGAGGAAGTCCTATTTCCAGTTGCCCGCGACGTACTCGGAATACCTTAGTTCGGTAAGTTGTTTTCGGCTTTTTGGGACATTTTGAGGAAGAAACATGTTTTTATCAAGGAATATCGAAGTTGCCCCTATGGCGCTACTTACGAACTGAAGTCATGGGAGCTTCAACGAAGACGTGTCACGCCGTGTCATGTCTAAAGAGCCTTTTTACATCAGTTGGAATAATGATAATAATTCTACTTACATGATGCTGAATCTCAGAAAGGACAATTGATGATGTTTAACATTTAAAATTAAAAATTTATTTAATGTAAAATAATTATAATTTATTTTCAACGGTTCTACTTGTAATAATAATAATCATCATCATTATCATAATCATCATCCTTAACTTTTGAGATCAAGAATAGCTCACAGCTCTATGCCTAGGGCTCACATCAACAGTGCAGGCTCCAGTTTAGTCAGTTTTGATGACTCATGCACGTCTATCATTACGGAGAAACAAAAACTCATCAGTCGAGAGCACGAATTGTGTCTAAATGAGTTGTTTCGCACTTACAAGCGTGAGCGAGAGGCAATGCAGTGACTCACCCACACCCTGCAGTTTGGTCTCCCACTTAACATTTTTCCCCACTAGACCACCGTAAGGTGAGAAAATGTCAACGCCAGCAATTTGGCGATCGCCTCCGTTTTAAAGGGATCGTAGGACGCGACGATTTTGTTGTTTTGGATCAGTTCTCTCCAACTACCCTTACTTGGAGCTTTTATTTATGCAAACAATGTTCCTAATAAACTATGAGGTGGATATCAAATTAATTTTTCTAAAAAAAGAGCAACCCACATTAAGTTTTTTGGTGTTTTTTGTCAAGATAGCATCAAAACTTGAAAAAGTTGGCCCAAACTTTTCAAATTTCAATCCATTTCCATCCTTGCCGCATTGGTAGCAATATATGACAAGAAACAGTTTTAGTGTCATAAAAGTCTTTAAATAACAAAACTAGACCATTATTTTTGGATCTCAATTAACGGCAAGACATATTTTGAGTTTTAACAATATGCTAAAATAGCGTGACATAGTCTCTTTAAAGTCGAACGCCAATTCTCGGCACACAATAAAACAAAAGCCCTATTATCTTCTAAAAAGTCAACCATAACAATAGGAAAAGTTTGATATGGTGATGATGATAGTCTTCATTGTTTGTTTATTTGTCTATGTTTGTTTGTTTGTTTGTTTGTTTTTCAATACCTCCTGGTGGAAACAATACTCGACGCACCAAATCGTGTTATTTTTGCTGTCCTTCACGAAATTTGACATATGCAAAAATCACGTAGTGACTTAGTCAAAGGGTCAACATCCCTTCGAACGCACTTTCTGAGCTATGACTGTCACTAGTAATGACGATGATCGCAACGATAACGATGGGCAGGAGAGGCGGGAGGTGATCATGATTATGAGAGTGGAGAGAAAGTAAAAAGAATGAGCATAAACAAGTTGGGATGAGGACCTGGACAACGAAGATTGTGAATAAATGCGAGAGAGTGATAATGATTTTGAGGATGAGGGTAAATGGCGATGTGGCTTACACGCAATAGCTGAAGACCTTTGAATCAAAACGTTTGCACTGACAGGTGTCGGATTTCACGCATTCCTGTTATATTATGTGCCCAGCGTACATAACACCAAATACGGTCCGGATCCTGGAAACTAGACGCAAGCAAAACTAATTCATTTAGCGATTTAAGAAGTGGCATCGATCGCAGAGGATACAAATACAGGTTAGAAATGTAACTTGTAATCAGCATTTTGGTAGGACTGTGTAGTTATGAGTATCGCAGTTCCAATGTTGTATGAAGCAGCGAAATTTCAGTCCGCCAAACAAACAAAATACAGAACGAGATAACAGTTACTCTTATGCTATTTGGGCTTCCGTTGTGTACCCAAAATCATGCCTATCGCGAAACAGACGTATTACTGTTTTGTACAATTCGCACGGAGTAACCATAAAGAGGTTAGGGACCTTAAGCAACGACGACGACGACGGCAACGAGAACGTCATTTCAAAATATAATTTCTCGTTTTTGTAAGTCTTTCGCGATTATTCCGATTTGTTTAACGTGAAAAATGCTGACGAGCTGTCCAGGGCCTAAATTACTGACAACGGTATTAAAGCAAAGGAAACGAAAGGAAACTCTGCCACCATGCGCTCACGTTCTCGAGAAAACCTAAAATTTGGTCTTTTCGCGTTGTTGTTTTGCAGAGGACGGCAAAAAAATGTACCAAAATGTAAAACGCACGGGCAGAGTATTGTTTTGGGTCATTAATCCCATTATTTTGTGGTGTTCTCGTTGCCGTCGTCGTCGTCGTTGCTTAAGCTCCCTATTGCTAGTTGTAGTACGCCTCAGTTTTTCAGAAATGAACATGATTGAACAACTTAAAGCGCTCCGCACAACCGCATGCCTTTGAATGCTACAAACCGTCAGGGGCTTCTCAGTTTAACCTCGAGCCAAGCTATGATACATTACTCGCGACCCAGAGTCCTCAGTTTTGAATTTTTGCCACAAAACATGTTCTTCAATCCTTCATCTAGACAAAAGCAAGCGAGTTCGCTGGCAAGGAAAAAAATGCATGCAATTTTCCCTCGGGAGAGTTCCTACACTGTATGATTTAGTTACTATGACTGGACAAAATATTTTTGTTGGCTACGTTCCATATATCTTATATCGAGACAACACCTCATGTATACATGCATACATACACAAATTTTATTTAAAACTCGGTAAAACAAATCTGCTACAATAAAACCTATTGCATTTACTGTTTTACAAGCTAAGATTGCCGAGTATGAAACCGATGAATCGAATGTGCGTTGAATTTCCTTCTTGAATT
>OX419343.1:11101878-11124378 GCA_948470475.1 Galaxea fascicularis | reverse complement strand
ATATCACCTGGGTTCAGTTCCGCAACATCTCCTGCTCTGATAATTTCCACGTTAAATGTAGCATTTGAATTGAAGTAATATGCTACCTTTCCTTTTGAATACCTCCGCTTTGTGTGGGTTTTGATCGCATGCCTTCTCGTTTCGTCTGTTACTGGTATTCTTTGCTGCACTTTGCTGCTGCGTTTCGTAAGGAATTCCTTCCTGAAACTGTCCTCTAAAACTGTGGAGCCTGACAGCGGAGTCTTAAAGTTGTCGTTAGCTCTTTTGGATGCTACAGTCTGATTAAAATAGCTCAATACAAGTGCAACTATCAGAGCAAAGAGTCTGACATCCGCCATTGAAAATGCAATGGCAATACCAGTACTGTGAGACGGAACCTCCGGTTCATCGTCCTTATCCGAGAAGACTATAAAGTCTAACCATTTGCAGATGACATTAAAAAGGCAGCACTCTCTCCTCAGTTATTTAAAGACCCTGAGTGCTGGCCCGGTCGAGGTTTAAACCCGTGACCTCCCGAACAGCAGTCCGGTGCTCTACCAACTGAGCTCACTGTCTGAGGGTTTCAAGTCAGTCTTCAGTACTGTAGAGCACACTTGGTTGCATCAAGTTTGGAAATTTACATTTAGAGTTGAATACATATAGCTCCAATCTTTGGATACCTCAAGTGGGTTTGATCTGAAAGGTTCTTTAGGATACCAAAAGTACGATAATAAAAACGGCCAAATGAAAAACGTCTAGCGACAGATATACAGAAGAGGAGGAACTTCGTTTTGATAATTTCGATTGGTTTAAACGGACAAGATAGATTAGAGGCGGGTTACTTAAATCAGGCTTTGGCAAGTTACCAAATGATAACGATTCATACCGTAACTTTCAAACCATATACCCGAAAGTGGTTCATAATTCATTCTCCGAGTTTAGTGGCTCATAGGCACTTAGCAAGTCGACTTCGGTTTTCTATCGTCTGAACTCCTGATTTCCATACGATCGTTACTATCCCTTCGATCGCTGTTAAACGAGTTCAGCCTGGAAACCTGGAATTGTAGACCTCAGAATGACGTTATATACAATGTTTAAAACTTTTGAACATTTTTTGGTGTAATTCTATGGTCCATAACAGTACAAACGATAGAAAACTGATGTCAATCTGTTTTTTTTTTTTTTTCCGCAAGAATATGGAAACAATACCAGTGAAATCGGCTTTTTTGCGTTGAGAAAAGCGCACGTGCTGGTAGCAAGTGACCGAGGGCAGCCCCTAAAACACGGAATCTATCATTCGAAATCCAGAATCCGGAATTCGAAAATTGGAATCAGAAAACGTTTACTGTGGCAAATTGTAGATCCCTTTTTACAAATAAAGACGAGAGATACTTTTGGTTTTTAGACCAAGCCGCCATCATGCGTAAAGGTAACTTGCTTCTCTTCTGGAGCTTTTAATAACGCTTTCTAACAAAAGGACAAAAAACCATATAAACCCGCAAATAGATTGTGATTCGTTTCCTAGCCGGTTTCAGTGGCTCATAGTCATTTTCATCTTATTCTTTGTTCCGGAGCCGCTAGTGTGGTTTTATGTTAATGATTGTCAAAAGATGTGACTGTTTACTCACAGCTGAAGTTTGATTCCCTGGCCAACAATATCACCCCTAGTCTAGCCGCATTGCGCTGTCCAAAACCGAACAGAACGTCCAGTTGACGTTGAGACGGCCCCAAATCAGTTCGATGTATCCCCGATAATCGAGTTTACGCTCTTCATTACATCTACAGAGGATATGAGATCAATGCTTTTTGGTTATAATTCATTACAATGACCGATGAAAACGTTATATTATTTTATTCTGCTGTTCTGGATAATCGTGAGTCTTTTCATTTCTCTGACTGTGTTGTATCATGCATGTCTAAGAACTGGAAGTATGTTGGGTTTTTTTCGAGTTCTCTGCTGTATGAAATCAAAACGTGTTCTGTTGGCCCTATAGTAGAGCTATCATTCGCGTGCAAACGTTTTTTTTTTTTAAATTCTCGAATTTGACCTTGCAATCCTCTCCGATCCCAGTATAAGATAAACATCAAGTGGACAACATTCTAATTTTAAACATAAGAATACATCACCAAAGGATGTCTGGTATGAGTATGAACCCTTTGCCCGAAATCCCCTTTCGTTATCTATTGAACATTGTTTGTATGCTTTTTTCTTTGTTCGTTTGTGGGTTGCTATTAATAATTTGATGCTGTTGTTGTTGTCTGTTTTTAGTCTATTTATTTCTTTGATATGCCATATCCCATATAATGTTTCCAGGATGGCGCCTGATTTCCGAGAAAGACTGGACCTAGGTATCATTTCAGTTGAATGCATGTGCAAACAAAACGGCCGAAGATACAGTACGACACGAAAACAAGTGTTCTCACTTCCTTGTGGGGCAAAATGTAAGAGTTTTGCTGTAATTTTCTTGCAAAATCACGGCCTGGTAAAGTTATTCGCCGAGAGAGACGAAATAAATCAACATTTTCGGAACATAGATCGAAACACTCGATGAGTGTTGATCTTGTGAGATGCAAGGCATGCACTTTTTGAGGATTTTCACGGCAAGTTCATTGAATGGTTAGGCAGACTGCGACTGCAAACGGTTCAGTAACCCTTTTTACTTAACAGGGAGACGAAACCTAAGCAACGACTAAAGACAATGAAAGTTGTAAACATTTATTTTTATTTATGCAGATACTCATGAAACGTAAGCCACGAACAGTTAAAAAAAAACCTCAAACAGTAATGGATCAGCCTCAAATTGCGTCTACTAACCTTCTATACTCAGATCTTTAAATGAGCACTCAAAATCCTCTAAAGCTTTCTCTGGTTCTGCCATTGCCAGAGAACCGCAATTTCTGGCAGAGAACCGCACATTATATGGCAGAGGTCTCCTCTTCTCTCTTTCCCCTTCCCATCGACCCACGCGCGCTTATATTTTCCCTCTCCCCAGCCTCCCAACGACACAAAAAGAGACCTCTGCGGAGGAGAGAGATCTCAGATCAAGTTAAAATCGATTTGTAAACAAGGGTATCGCGTTCCGTTGCGGACAAAATATCCAGATCGAAAAATAAGAACTGAAGTCGAGAATCGAAAAAGATGACCCAAAACCAGAAAATGAGTTCAGATCAACAAAACGTTGAAAACTAGAAATCCTAGCGCCAATCCCCACTCACCAAAAATTTCGACGATATGTAAATTAAATCGAAGTCGAAAAGTGAGGAGAGTAGGCTGACCAGCTTCACTTGTTAGACTTGTAGAGGACTGTGAAAAGTTCCTCAGTTGCTCTTTGCTGGACAACTCAGAATTCTTATTTTGACGCCTTGGGGAATGTGAGAGGACGCTCTCAACTATATCATAAAGATTCACTGAAACTTAAGACAGCACACAGCGGGCCTGCACAATGTTGGCTGTCTGCGCACACAGTTCGAATGACAATGCACGATTGATTTGGATAACGACTGCAGTGCAGGCGATCCGAGGCAGGATGGCTTTTTTCTTTTGAAAACAACCACTCCCAGAATCAGGCGCTCGATCAGCTGACCTAGGCCTGCAGTCAGTCGTGAACAATTGTAAGCTTTGCATCACTCTATCGGCTACCGCTGGTATATTGGAGTGATCTTTCTCTGTTTCCAGTTCAGTCCTTCACATTCTAGCACCTCAGTTGTCAATGAAACCCAGCCGGTTGAAGAACCATTAGTTTTGGGCGTACATGTAATTATGTGGGTCCAGAAAATATCCACTCCCACCCCATGAAGGTAATTCAAAATTCTGATTGCAAGTCACTGCAAGCCAAGTGTCGGTTGAGCGCCTGATTCTGGAACTGGTTGCTTTCAAAAGAAGGAACGCTACCGTGTCTCACATCCCCTGTACTACGGGGGATCGTAGTTCGTTCCCTGGTCAATTCGAAGCGCTTCCTTTCCCTTCTCACTTATTTCCGTTTGACGTCATAACATAAATTAATAAACATTTGATTTCCCGAGCCCCCTTGCTATAGCTCATCATTGCGCATGCGGAAGGAGAAATATAAGACTTGAGAATCATTCTTGTCCCAAAGAGGCCGCGATCCTTTCGGTCAGTGCCGAGAATAACGACTTTGGCCGGTTTCGAATTTTAAGTCCGCGATTCGTGGACTTCTGGTCGTTCTGTACAGCATCAAATATTACACAGGTTTGTATAGCTGGATGTCCTCGGCAGCGGCAATCCCTGGCAGTAACTTTCTTTGCAAAAACTGAGTTCTTAATTGTTGGCACCCGTCAACAACTTGAAAAGATAGCTATTCAATCTATAGTATTGTTGGTGACACCGTCATTGAACCTTTAGAAAGTGTCCGGAACCTTGGGTCCTGGTTCGATGCGTATATGCGAATGGATATTCATATAGGCAAGGTTTTTAGCAAAGCTTTTCACGGATTATACAACATAAGACAGATCAAAATGAAATTCCTCATCGTTCAATCGACTAAGACACTGGTCCATGCCTTTGTATCTTCGCACCTTGATTACTAAAATGCAATTCTTTTTGGTGTGCCTAAATGTCAGCTTGATCGTTTACAGAAAGTTCAGAATGCTGCGGCCAGAGTGATTTTTCAGATCCCAAAATTAAATTCACCGATAATATCACACCCGTTATCGACTTACATTGGCTTCCAGTAACGTTCCGAGTTCAGTTTAGATTGCTCCTCCTTGCATTGTCTACAAGTCATTACACAATCAAAGTCCAACCTACATCAAAGATCTTTTGTCCCTGAAACCAGCTACTAATTATGCTCCTTGCTCCTCTGCACAATCTATTCTGTTCGTCCCAAAAGTCAACTGCTGTTGCCTTTGCTCATGCTGCACCTGGCGTTATGGAACTCGTTGCCATTAATTATAAGGCAAGTAGCAGTCTCGCCATTTTTAAAAACAAACTAAAAACATTTCTATTTAGGAAAGCTTTTAGCCTAAGTGTTTAGCGTTTTTGATTATTTTGATTTTAAATAGATATAGAACTTTCTGGAAAGCGCTTTTGAATATTGTTTATCGTTTTTACGCTATACAAATTTCTTATCATTATCATTACCATTTGCTTCCCATTGGAAGCTGAGAGGTCGTCCATCGCCTGCTTTATCAGTAGGAGTAGCTGGTACAATTGTACGCAACCGACGAGCCGGAGGTGCACTGTTGGTTTTAGGAAACAACAACAGCCACGCCACATGCGTATTGGACTCTCCTGCTGTCTTTAATTGATACTCCTGCCGTTCTTTCCCTTCTGGAGACTGGAGAGAAAGCGGAACATGGGTTAAAATGTATCACAATTCCTGCCACTTCATCAATAGCATTATCATCGCCGAAATTCTTGGAAGGTGGTGATTTTGCCGTAGCAACTTCGACGTAAGTGCGATTGATACTCATTACCGGTTTTTGCACAGTGGAACGTGTCTAAAAATACTGTCATTTCCTTCTCCTTGGCCTTATATGCCAATAAATCGACGTATGGGTTGTTTTTTAAACACGATGTTATTGTTACAAGTGCGATGAACACATCTTTCGGTAGAGTAACTGTTACGAAAAATATATATTGCGTGACTCGCGTTACTGTCTGGAAGTGTCTAGAATGTTCTGCATATTTAATTAGTGTCTTATCATCGTGATTCAGCAATTCTATTTTAAGCCGTTTGCGTATTAGCTGTAAATAGTTTTTCATTGTAATGTTTCTTTATTTAGTCGAGCCGGAAAGTTCTAGAACCTTTTGTTGTCAAGTATATAACCCGATCGGTGTAGCTTTAGAGTTTTTTTTCAGAAGCAGAGTGTTTGTTGAAGAAAGTGAAGAGAAGTAATTTGAGAGCTGAGAGTAGTTGGCGGAGGCCGTGTTTATTGAAGTTGACAGAGGTCGTTTATACAGTTGGCAGAGGCCGTGTTTATTGAAGTGTGACAGAGGTCGTGTACATTTGGCAGAGGCCGTGAGTATCGAAGTTTGACGAAGGTCGAGTGTGATTTTATAAGCCTAGTGTGAGCTTATTGTGAAGCCTTGTGCAGAGTTTACTACATTTCGTTTGGAATAAATAACCTTGTTGCTGTTCCGACAACCCTGCGTTCTGTTTAGTCTACAAACAACCCACTTCTCACGTCACAACACAATCGAACTCGTAACAGTAACTCTTGACCGGCGCTTACGCGATGTCTGTAAACAAGATTCATTTCTGGCTTCGTCCATTTTTCTGCAATAGCCAATAAGAACCGGCTAGAGGTCGTTATTCTCGGCGCTGACCGAAAGAATCGCGGCCTCTTGGGACGAGACTGTTTAGGCATCACGTTGAGAGTTGCTCAAGTACCTCGTGTTTTCTGGGAACGCGCATGCTCACAGTCCGTCGCGTATGTGGGAACGTCGTTTGTTAGCATGATTATTTCACCTCAACTGCGATCATTTGTTACTGGGATTAATTAAGTTTAATTTCACTCTGACGATTCATAGCCATCTTAAGGTCTAGGTTTATGAACAAGCCCATTCCATGTTACCAACATCTGTTAGCCAATTAGAGGTAATTTTATGAAAACACACAATACTTTTAACTTTGAACACAAGACATGTTTCAGCGGTTCCACTGTCATCGTCAGTCAATTATTAATGGGCAGAGCACGAGTGCATGCCTTAACCCTTAAGCTCCCAACGTCACATATGTGCGACGAAAATAGTGTTACTTCTTTTAATATTTGCTGCTTGCCTAAGTTAAGTCACAACGTTATTAAAACTAGTTCATAGTGTCGTGTTCCCAGCACGGCAGACAGGGGGTGTAACGTAGTTGGGTTCGCCAGGTCAACCACAGTGCCGTAAAAGACGGACCGCGGACTCTTAAGTACTTTTATTGACTGAACTAATAGGGAATCTGGCTAGCCGACTTGTTACAACAGTTGCGGTGAAAACTAAAAGGAAACGCACGATTGTCTAAGCCAGAGAAACCAACTAAATAATAAATCTGACGAGAGAAAGCGAAACGAAAAACTGACAGAAACGTAACGATCGTGACTTACGTCTGATCTTGACTCCTGAGGTGAGAAAATTCCAAGTTGTGAGAAAACTCCGACAGACTCCTATAAAACTCCTATTGCTCCTGTGACAACTCCTTAAAAACTAAAATGTTCGCCTGGAAAAAGACGTAATATACTTTGATGACGTAAAGGAAACTAAACTAAAACAACTCTTTGTGCGGCCAGCCAAGAAAGGGTATTTTGTAATCACACAATCGAAACGAAAGAAGGCTACAATTCAAGTAAACAAAAAAGTCATTAAATGTTTCTAAGTGTTCTTTGTACGGTAACGTGACACATAGCGCCGACTGGTTAGTTTAACACCTATCACAACCCAAACACGGGACGACGACTCCATATTTCTGCTGGTCTCTGTTGCAATACACTTTTCATCAAGCAACAAATCCCAAAAGGTTGGTCAAAGAGCAAAAGCAAACAGTGCACTTCTTTGTCGTCGACGTTTTAATGGAAAATCTTGTTAATAAACTTTACTTCAGCAGCAAACCTTGAGGCCAGACCATGGTATACGGCCGCAAGGCTTGTTCTCACGTTTTCTGCTCGCCATGCTTCAGCCATTTCTTGAGAGCCAGTCTCGTGTATCCCAACTTGTCTCGTAGGTGCCCGAAAAGAATTCTGGGCGAGCATAGAAGTCTCCCGATTCCCACTTTACAGATTTTTTCCTCTAAGCCACCCAGTCTCACAAACAAAATATTACATCGATCGAAAACTTGCCTAACCGCCATGTTTATTAGAAAACATCGTTGGCACCTCAGTGAGCATGAAACCGCGTCTCGAAGCGTCTCTGTTTTCTTACATAGGCTTGCCTCCACCTCGTACCAGTTTAATGATGCTGGCCTAAGGGCTTCTGTTGAGGAAAATAGCTGGAAGAACACATAAAAAGCGATAAACCTATCAGATTTTTTTTTATACCACAGCTACAATCAGCGACATAATTAGTTGACACATTGTGTTTCTATAGTAGTTTTAGTGCACCAAATGACACCACTCTTTTCATCGCGCAATAAACTGTGAAAAAGACCCCCGCTCCCCCATCCAATATTGCTTGTTTGTACCTCGAGATCACATCAATTGACGCACAAAATTGTTTGGGGGGAGGGGTGCTGACAGGACAAGCGAGGGGGGCATAAGGGAGCACCTTGAGGAAATAGGGGGTTAAAAAGGTAAATGCATCAACAATTTCGGCGCCGATTGTGGTTTCTTATCTCTCAGTACGCCCGCTGTGATTGGTCAGTTTTGAGGGCCGTATTCCACTGCACGGCCCGCTAAATTTGGAAGTGGCCACTTGACTTTAACTAGTTTTCCTTCCTACACGCCCGATTAACGTCGGAGATATACAGTAATATCTTACTAACCTCGTTTTCTCAGTCGGTACTGTAAATTACGGATCCTCGTTTTTTTTACCTGTTCATTTGTGGCCCAAGCACGAATAAATATCGGTTAGTAAGAGGTATGACCGCTTTTCCCTACTGAACCATCCTTATAAAACCAAAAACGAGTTTGTACCATTGTTGTGTTCATTCTATTGATAACCAGTTTCACAGCAAATAAGGAGCGTAGTGTCGAATTATAGTTGCAAATCTTGCTTCTTTTGGGCTCCAGCACGAGTTCCTGAAAATCATTTGTATGGAAAAGATAACGCTTTGCTTCCTTTTCATTCCGTTTGGTGGTTTTACGTCCTTTTGATGACAACTACAACAACTGAAAAACTGGGTATACTTTACGACAATAAATAGCCAGCAGGTAATGAGCAATGCGTCGCAACCGGAAGTAAACCAAACCGGAAACAGGACTTTCAGATAAATCAGTGTGAGTAATGGTGGACAATATTTGAGCATGTCACTTTTTCTTTTGTCTTTTACAGCTTTGCTGCACCGTCTAAAGCTTGGGCTGATCCGCGCGAATCACCTGTGTGTATCAAATCACTCGGAAGGATTTACACTGAACAGACAGCAGATCATGATGTATTCGATAAACGAATTAATCCTTAGTGGTTGTTGCAAGATGGGCGAAAACATCACAAACAACAAGGAGAGCTGCCCGATGGATATGAGAAGTGAGATTTGTGTAAAGCGAGAAAATACACCCCCATTTCTCAACAGTACCGACCATCAAGTGGCCATGGGTCTACTCCCAAAAGAGTTCAGCTTGCAAGCGGTCCTACTAAGTAACACTGACCGATCCATGCCTGAAGATTTCCATGAGGAACTTGTCTATCCTCCGATTGATCAGCCCCCATCAGTTGGAGTTGGCAAGCAGCCCAACAAGCAGGTAAAGAAAGAGTTGAGGATGTGGAATATTTTCATAACCAACCTGCCAACGTTAAGTGTTACGCTCACCTTCGATGCTTCACATCCCAACGGTTGTTAAGTTGGCCCTCCAAATAACTGGCTTTTTCCCATAAGCCTAATGCCCTTTTTTTCTGCTTCTGAAAGGAACTGTCGCCCTGTTCTTTGTACCTCTTACTTTTTCAAACGTTTGTCCATCGTTTACAGGTGCACGACAACCAAACGTGCACGCATGGAATACAGCTATGTGCGGGCGTACCTTTTAAGGGATCAGTGTTTTTACTCGTCCAAAATAGCATCGAAAGTCTTTTATGTGTTTTGTTGTGGTATCAGTTGTAAATTGCGGGAATTCTTCATGTTCCCTTTGGCCTTTCCGACATTGTTCCTGTTAAACCAACGTCCTTTAAGTAAAGTCTTCCTATGGGACATATCGATAGTCACCTCTGGAGAAATGCCAAAACGAATGGCTCGTCTGTTATGAAGCAGATGTCTCCAGAGACTACAGAATCCGTCGCTTTGTTGCGCGCGAATGTATGACAGTACGACTCAAGAATTCTTATCGAAACTGCGGGAAAAAATCGACCTGAGGGCAGTGACAACATTGGAAGCATTCATTGCAGTCAAGACATCGACTGCACTGAATGTGGGAGTGGTTCAGTGTGCCCGCCCAGGGAGGGTTAATTCAAATTTAATTTCCTGGCCCTGCTTTAACCATCCGTAATTGTAAGCCTACAGTTGCAGTTTGAATTTATGAAAGGCTTTTCTAAAATCGAAAAATAAATCGCATGAGATTTTCCCAATCTAATTAACTATCACCAACAGATTTTCTCACCTGCCCAGATCACGTCCAAAACCAGAGACGATCTCCTCGAGCAAGTGACTTCTTCATCTACAATCCCCCTTTATGGCTGGACTACGAAGATGCAAGTGCCAACATTGCAAATGAAAAGTTTCCAAGATGGTCCAACACCGACTGTGCACCAACCAATTTTAACCTACCATAACGGCAGCTCCTCTCCAGAGTACCTTCCAGACTGGCAGGCGTCAAAACCACCGGAAAACAACATCGTGGTTAACAACCGCACGTGCCCCATAAAAAACTGTCAGTGCATCTGTCATGACCGTCCTCACAATGCTCCTCCTCGTTTGTCTTCTTTTCACGACGAGGAACAACAACGCCCAGGCGTTATCATGGTTCCTGTGAGCCGCAAAGCGAAGGCCGTTTCAGTGGTGACCCACGTGCCCTTACAGGTAAGATACAATCGCCTTTTACCATACAGCAATATACTCGCAAAGAACTGAACGGCACCCGGTACATAACGTTCGTGATATTTGTTCTTGCTAATTTTGTAGTTTATGTTTGTTTGTTTACTAGACAGGCCTGGATTCGTAACTGGTAACAAAGCTCGTTTGGTTATGAAATGCACTTATCCTAAAATTCATGGAGATTGTGTTCACATTGTTTACAAACTCAACGATGAATCCAACAATTTAGATGAAGAATGATCCTCGCAGTAGTGAACACAATTTATGCAATAGCGTAAAGAACCATGAAAAAAATTCAGGACTTCAACAGGGTTTGAACCCGAGACCTCGTGATACCGGTGTGATGCTCTAACCAACTGAGTTATGAAGCCACTGCCGTTGGGAGCAGACCATCCTCCTTCAGGCTTCTTTACTCTATTGCATAAAATGCGTTTACTACTGCGAGGATCATTGTTCGTTTGACTTCATTTTCGCAGTTCATATATGATTTATTTGGCATATTTATTATTCGAAGCCAAAAATTGTTTCTCCTCTAAGGCTTCCTGTGAAGATTCAAGAAGCGTAGCTATGGTATCCGTTTACACTCAACAATGGCGACTTGAGGAGTTAACAGGAACGGAAGTGTAAGACGGAGCAGTTCTGTTACTTTTTGGCATTATATTATCTTAAGAGAAGAGACGTTACCTGACAATTTGGTAGCTTCAACGATGGTGGTCTGGTCCGAAGTTTGTTTGTTCGAAACACGTGGGAGAGCGCATTGTTGCTAAATACCCAGTTTGTGTTTCTTTGTTATTCTTGGGTTGGTGGTTCAAGCGGTGCTACTAAGGGTAGTAATGCGATGAAACATCTTTCAAAAACTTCCTTCGCTTCATATGAATACCATATGAATCACGCATGTATATTATCCATTAAAAGTTGCCTACAGGTAAACTGCGCCTATCACGCTGCCTGGAATATCTAACAAACGGATAAAATAACAGACGCATAATGCCTCTCTAGTATAAAAATAGCCGATAACAAATTTTGTTTCAATTTTAGTTGCTTAGAAAAGGTTCTGATAGAGTCTCCAAAGGTCCTGGAACCCATGTCTGGGGCTCGATTCCACCCGAGACAAATCTTAACAATTTTTCTCTTTTTACTGTTCTTCATCTTGTCCTTAAGAACCAAGTGGCATTGATGGAAATATAAATAAACATATCTCGGTCCTCAGTTTCAACGTTCAGTCACTTTTGTTGTAGATGACAACCACCGGACATCTCAGCAAGCCCTCCCAGAGCCAAGTACAACAGTTCGTCCGAAACAGAGTGGTGAGTACATGAAGAGTATAGAGGGCATATAGGTGAAAACAGCAAGAAAACAATTTTTCTCTTTTGCGATGGTTAGCTACCTTGTATTACTTATTTTTGGGAGACTTCATTTTCGCGATTTTCGATCGTAATCGCAAACAAGACGCGGGATGCGTTGGGCAGTGTTAACGCTAAATTTGAATGGTTGCCCACACCCCCTGGGGCTGGGCTAGCCACAGTCAGAATCTTTTCATACGTACAAATATTAAAATGGTAATGCAAATGTAAAGAATAGGTACAGTAACATGTATATTTAGGCACGCCTAAAAGCGGAGTTCCACAGTTCTTTCCTTGTATTTTTATGGCAGATAAACTAAAATCACTGCCAGAACTCGAGCCAGGACTCTAGCTATAAGGACTTGTGATTATAGGCTTTTTTTACTGTATAGCTGCAGAGCCACAACCACCATTAAATCAAGTGCAAACGTACATTTTCGAAATATTATCGACCTTTATGGGTCAAGGGACAACATGAACGAGCATAAACGACTAACAAACTTTGACGTCATCACAGTTTAATTAAATCTGATTACATTTCAATACAAATGGTTTAAGTCACTAAGGGGCGAACCATTTGACTTTTGAGAGGGGAGGGGGGGGGGGTTGGAAGATTTTAAAAAAATATTCTGCAGTCTCCCAGGCAAAGAAAAATATCCATGCATGGCCAGGTCTGAGAAAAAAAATCATGCATGCGTTGTGCAGCCAAAAAAAATTGTGACAAATCATAGAAGGCCCATCCCTACCTGTGGTCTACCAAATCTACTCTTTTATTCAATAACGCGAGGTTTTCTCAAAAATGGGAGTTCACTGAGTTAACTTAACTTAACTTAACTTGTTGATTTCTATAGCGCATTACCATAGCGTAATGATCTAATGCGCTTTACAATTCTATACCGTCAAAAAACAAAACAAAACAGAAGAATTACATGCATAACATGCATAAATTATTTACAATAGTAATCAAAGGCTCCCATGAGCCAGCTCATGGATGAGGAACATAACAATACTTTGAATTTACAACAACTTTATTTTCTAAAAAGATATGTGTAAGAAACCTGTACATTCGTTTGTGTTTTGTGGAAGCACATCCTTTTCAGACACACCTCTTGGTAAAAGAACCGTTTACGCGCTAATATTTTCCGTAAAATTACGCAGTTGATTGACAGGCGCCAGAAGCATTACATTAGACGAAATTGACAGACGTAATTTGAACCGATGATATTCAAATGTGATCGCTTTGTTAAGAAGTGTAACAGGCAAGTTAAAGTTTCTTACTGGTCGACGGCTCATTTCAAGTTAGTTTTATAAACCTTTTTGAGCTAAACTTCAGAATACCCGGCCACTTATTTGCATGTGAATAGTGTGTATTGTTATCTGTCTCGTTCTTCAAACGATGCCGCTACAAGAAGACAATAGTGGCCGGGTATTCTGAAGTTGCTCCAGGTGAGATATTCAACTCCATCTATTTATGCTTTGTGCTACAATTAACTTGACTTTCCAAATATTTTGTTGTTCGAACAGATTAGCTGTTATAGCTGCTTGTCAGACCAAATTATATCCTCATAAAGAAAAATATTTGCATGCTTGTGGTCCTTGTGTTTTTGTCAAATGTTGACAAAGTGTTATACTGATCTTTTAAGCCAAGGGATATAGCCTTTCTAAACAAGATCATATTTGCAATCGACCGTTCACCATGAAAAGAGCGTCTTCAAAAATACTTCATTACGTACCTGATTAAATCGATCATATGTTGTTGCTCATAAATCAAATGCGTTTGTTTGCCAGAATTCGGTTTTTTGGCTAGAAAGTCTTTATCCTGTTTCCCTTTTTTGCCGATTTTCTTCATTCTTCCTTCTTCCATCATATTGTGGCAAAAAAATCTCGATTAACTTCTGCCCCAGGTACCGCACAGTGGTAAGCTTTATAGTTGCTTTTGCGATATCTCAAAGTTCATTTTCGCTGCTCTGAAGATTTCAAAGTTCAATTATCGCAACTCGTGTTCTTCATCTTATTAACTTTATCCGATCACTGGTCCTTAAACAAAATAGACCTTTGTTGAGTTGGAAAATCGAAACCAAAAATCGACGCCATGAGCATTAAACACGTAAACAATATCTGCAGAGCAAAATTCTCCGCCTTTGTACTACACCCTGAAATTTGCAAACGTTGGACCAAGAAGACTATGGAGACAAAAGCCAAACTTACCAGGGGAGGGACCAGGGGAAAGTTTAATGAATAAATTAATCAGAATCGAGTGAGTGAGTGAGTGAGTGAACGAATGAGTGATCCCCTGAGTGAGTGAGCGAAATTCACACCCATAACAAAACCTCATGGCATGACTACGTCATCCATGAGCTAAAAATGGTAAAATAAAACAAAATAGTAAAAAATTTACAATTATTCTAAAAATACTTGTTTAAAAAGACGGGTCTTGAGTTCTGATTTAAAACTATAGATGCTAGCACAGTTCCTAATAGTAACCGGTAGATCGTTCCAAAGTTTTGGTGCCGCTACCGCAAAGACGCGGTCACCGAGTGTCTTATAGGTCCTGCGAGATGTATGCAATCCGTTAAGGATGATGCCTTCCTGGCTGCGTAAATTGAATCTCCCCTGAGACCGGATACATATAAGGCAGCTAATGTATTCTGGTGCCAACCCGTGGATAGCTTTGAAAGCTATCAATAATATCTTAAATATTATGCGGTAATGGACAGGCAGCCAATGTAGTTGTCTTAGCAATATAGTTATATGGCAATACCTAGACTCTTTAAATATTAAGCGCGCTGCTGCGTTCTGTACCCTTTGCAACTTAGCTATCTGATATGCGGGAAGACCATACAGGAGACTATTACAATAGTCAACTTTACTCGTAATGAACGCGTGAATAGGTATTTCTGTGGCTTCGTGTGACAAAAACTTCCTTATCTGCTTAATGTTATGAAGGTGGAAAAATGCCGCACTGCAGGTCTTAGTAACATGCGTGGCCATAGTAAAGTTCTTATCAAAGTATGAGCCTAGATTCCGCACAGACATGGAGGCAGCAACAATCGCATCACCGACCCTCAGATGGCTGATATTAATTTTGCTAAGTTGTTGGCGAGTTCCTAACACTAAAAGTTCTGTTTTCCCGTCATTAAGCATGAGACTATGTTGGCGTGCCCAAGACTTTATGTCCGCTACACAGTCCTGCATTACTTGAACTGCTTGCTCCTCGTTCGCACAGCTTGAGGGACTGAAGGAAAGGTAGACTTGGAAGTCAACAGCATAGGCATGCACAGCAACAGGGGCGTGGTTGCTGACGATGTCAAATAGGCCACTCACATATATATTGAACAGAAGAGGGCCTAGGCAAGAACCCTGAGGGACTCCCGAGTTGAGTTGGTATGTCCGTGACCGTATGCCGTCCAGAATAATTCGTTGAGAGCGACCCGAAAGGTAAGAGCCAAGCCACGCAAGAACAGTACCGCCTACCCCCAATCTAGAACGGACCACTCTGAGAAGCATACTGTGATCTACAGTGTCGAACGCGGCACTGAAATCGAGTAACACTAGTAGAATGACCTGCTGACTGTTCATATTAAGTAAGATACCGTTACGCACTTTTAACAGTGCTGTCACAGTGCTGTGGTGCTGTCGATAAGAAGACTTATGTAAAGGATACAATCCATTTTCAAACATATGTTTCTCTAGCTGGGTGGCGGCGGCTAATTCAGTGAGCTTCGAGACATATGCCAGATTACTTACAGGACGCAAGTTCGCCATCGTCTGTTTCAAGCCCGCCTTTTTCAAATGGGGTGTAACTAGAGCTTCCTTCCACTTCTCAGCGAAATGGCCCGACTGAAGCGAGATGTTGATCATATCGACCAGTATCGGAATCAGCTCATCTAGACACTGAGTGCCCAGAGTAGTTGGCATAGGATCTAATGGGCAAGACTTCTTGGCTGCGCGACGAGTCAGATCTCTGACATCCTCCAGAGATAAGATGTTAAAATTTTCAAACAAGACAGGACAGTTACCATCTTCAAGACCGTCTTCGTCGACTGCACCCGAGTTACCATCTAGGGCAGCGTGCATCCGTAAAACTTTGTTAGCAAAGAAGTCCCCAACTTCATCAGCCAGGGAGACAACGTCAGAGCCAGACGGCACAGTGAATGACCTCGGCTGGGATAGAAGGGATTTGTTAGCCCTGAACAACTTTGCCTGATTATCACTATTATCCATTATAAAGTCAGACAAGTAACGCGACCTGGCCTGACTTAGAACCAATGATGCGTAGTTCTTTGCACGCGTGAAAGCGGCAAAATGTTCATGAGCACCAGACCTTTTCCATTTTCGTCCAGCACGACGTCTCTCCCTAACAGCCCCTTTAACGTCATCATTAAACCAAGGCGTGCGCGGTCTGTTGGTGAGAGTACGCGTGCGCAGAGTTCATAGAGTCTTATAATTATTTTTGTTACGTAATCCCTTTTCTGGCATGACAATCTTTTATATCATCCATAAATAATATTATTATTTCGTTGATACGTGACCAATTGAAACAACACTCTTGCATTCAGTTGGGAATAGGATTGATTCAAGGCCTCGTATCAATAAAACTGATTGTAATAAACACTATTAAACCAGAACATTGTTAAAACAGAACGTTGTCATACTTCGTGGCTCTACTGATAATTGATTGGTGTACTGAACTGAACTGAATCAGGCTGTGAAGGCCCTACGGAAAGGGTCTCATCATTTGTTGATTACTTCCTTCAGCCCATTGCTAAGGTACAACAATCCCATCTCAAAGATACTACAGATTTATAGAGAAAACGAAAGTCGCCAAAACTACAATCCTTGTCTCAGTGGACGTCACTGGCCTATATACCAACATCCCACAGAAGGAAGGAATCGCTATTCTTGACGTGCGCACGCACTTCAAACCGACAGACTTTCCAATACATACATACATACTTTATTTATTTAAACACGGTAAAATCTTCAGTTAAAAAGTTAATTAACAACAACACTGTTTTACAAGATTGCCGTGTGGGAGCCCGACTGACAATTGCTGTAAAATTTGTCAAGTTCCCTTTAGAAATACCCAAGAGAATCTGATTTTCTTAAGTTTACAGGTAGGCTATTCCATAGTAGCGCCCCACTGTAGCCCAAGGCACGCTTGCAATAGTTTTTAGCTTAATCTCAGAATCTCTTAAGCTGTACAGTGTACTTCGGATACTAAATAAATCCTGCAGGTACGCTGGGGAAAGCCCCTTCATTATTTTAAACATTAACGTTGCTTTAAGCTTTTTCCTTCGTGTGGAGAGATTGTCCCAGTTGAGCCTGTTTAGAAGGATACTGGCACTGGTGTCGTAACTCGACCTGGTAATGACCCTAGCAGCCCTATTTTGGAGTTTCTGGAGTTTGTCGCTCAAGGTAACGTTGAGTTCATCCCAAGCAGGGCTGCAATAATCAAAATGGGGCAAAATCAACGCTTGGTAAATTTGAAGAGCAGTACTTTCGGAGATGAATGGCCTTATTCGTTTAAGTGTTCCTATCGCTGAAGATATCTTCTTCTTAGATTCTTCTATATGTTTTGTCCATGAAAGGTGTTCGTCAATAAACAGGCCCAGCGATTTAGCTTCTTCGACTTTTTTGATCGATTTCCCGTCGATCTCAATATCGATCTGATTATTCGATAGAGCATGTATTCGTTGATTGGACCCAATTACCACAAATTCAGTTTTAGCGATATTAAGGCTTAGCCTATTGGTTGTAAGCCAGCGCTGAAGATTTCTTAGTTCTAAGTTTACAGCATTCTCAAGATCAATTATTGTACTGGCAGCGAAGGTTATATTAGTATCGTCGGCAAAAATTCTAGGAGAGGCTGAAGCGAGGCAATTAGGAAGATCATCAACATAGACTAAGAATAGGAGTGGACCAAGATTGCTGCCTTGTGGGACGCCACAAGAAACTGGGGCAGTGTTTGATAAATGGCCATTTGCGCTGCATTTTTGGTTTCGGTCACAAAGATATGATTCAAACCATTTGAGACTACTCGAGTCAACGCCATATTTTCGAAGCTTTCGTATAAGGATAGTATGGTCGACAGTGTCGAAAGCTTTTTTCAGATCGATGAAAATCACACCATTTACAAGGCCATTGTCGACATTGACCGACCAACTATTAGTAGCTTCAATCAATGCAGTGAGTGTACTGTGCAATGATCGGAATCCAGATTGACAGTGAGTTAGTAAGTTGTTATCATTAAGATAATCACAAAGCTGGTCGTATATAATTTTTTCGAAAATTTTGGCAACAGTCGGAATAATGGATATTGGTCGATAGTTGTTCGGGTCGTCCCTTTTGCCCTTTTTGAAAATAGGAGTTACTCTAGCGAGTTTCCACTCAGTTGGAAAAATACCAGTGTTAATCGACTTTATAAATATTTGAGTGAGCGATGGTGCGATTATGTCGCCAGCCATTTTAAGAAGTCTAGATGGAATGTTATCTAAGCCTGTAGCTTTCCTTTCATTTAGTTTGGCCAACAGTTTGCGGACTACGCTCACCGGTGGATCTTTCAGAGAAAAGGTTGCTTTAGTTGCTTCAAAGTATGACTCTGGCTCAACATTAGATGACGGTATTTCTGAGGCTAGTTTCTCACCAACGCTTGAGAAATGCGCTCTTCGGCTATCTCAGAAGATTCAGTTATAGTTTGGTCCCTAACCTTAATTTCCGCAATATTCCTTACTTTATTTGGATGTCGCGAAGACAAATCATTAATTAACTGCCAGGTTTTTTTAGGATTTGTTTTGCTGGCCTCCAAATTATCAGTAAAATATTTACGCTTAGCTTTCTTAATTTCGTTGTTTGTGTGGTTCCGGGTACGTTTATATTGATCCCAAGCCGAAGGGGAACCGTCCAAAACTGCTTTCTTTTTTAAGAAATCTCTTCTATGTATTTCATGGCGCAGATGATCAGTAATCCATGGAGACTTTTTGTTGCCAGCCCGTTTAGTGTTTAGAGGTGCATGTTTGTCTATGGTTTGCATCAGCATATCTTTCCACATTGACCACATATCATTTGGATCGTTTCGTGTTTCAACATCTGACCATGCCTTTTCTTGAAGGTCCCTTAGGAAGCTTGCTTTATGGAAATTTTTCATTTGACGGGTTTTAATTGTTACTGTTCCTGCACGCTCATGCTGGACCTTATATGTCATATAAATTAGTGCATGATCGCTAATTGCAAGATGGACAACACCAGACTTTGCAACTTTAGTTGGTGTGTTCGTAATACAAAGATCAATTAAAGAGCGATAACTTGGGTAATTCTCGTCGGCTCTGTGATTAGCTGATCCAATCCATAAATATCAAATATATGTTTAAGTTTACCGGCGTTAGCTGAAATCGTGTCCACCATTAGATCCACGTTTATATCCCCTAAAAGGAAAAATTCCCAGTTTCCCGCGTCAACCTTGTCAACTAGTTCCTTAAATTCGTTAAAAAGGCTCACAGGGGAATCGGGAGGCCTATACCAGGTCGCTACTAAAAATGGTCGTGACCGAGTCCTGATGATTTCTAAAGTTAGCCATTCAAGATTTTCTGTACTCAAGTTTTCACGAGTTTTATAGTTTAGATTAGATCGCATATAGAAGCAAACTCCACCTCCGTTACGCCCATTTATCTTACGATCTTTCCTTATTATTTCAAAGCCCGGTAAATATAGTTCACTGTCATCGATAGTGTAATCTAATTAAGTTTCATTAATGGAAAGTATATCAATTTTGGAGGTTGACATGAAAACTTGAAGTTCGTCAATGTGGGCTAATAAACTATTTATGTTAAGAGAAGCAATCACCAAGCCTCGGCTGAAGGAGTTGACTCATTAACAAAGGACTTACCCTGAGCCGTGGCATTACACTTCTCGTCCTGCAGGACATGTACAGTAGGCTCCCAGACGGCAATATCCTAATCCTTATTTTTAAGAAAATCTAAGAAGTTACGAGCTAGTCGAGAGGTTCCTACTTTATTTAGGTGAAGACCACTACGGTTAAGATGATGTTCAGCAGTGATGTTGGAGTGAACAATCATCTTCCATTTGTTTTGGCGGCAAAATTTCTTTAGATTTGAGTTTACTTCCTCTACTTGGGTTGCTAGTTGGTCATCATCGGAACGGGCTGTCAAGCTTGACAAGACTACTTCAGTCCCTGGTGCTGCACTTTTGGCCCAGCTTACGAGGTCGATAATTTCCTCAGAACAGGCAGTTGGACTCTCACTATCCCGAAGGCTGTTTGTGCCGACATGAATGATGAGCTGATAAGGTTTTTTCCTTATAACGGGCTTGATATGATCACGCATATCTTTAGTGGTGCAACCAGGAAAGGTGGACACTCTGACTTTGTTGTTATCTTTGGACAATTTTTGAGCCTTTAAGTGTTTTAGTACTGAGTCACCAGCAATTATAGTTAAACAAACGGGATTGTCGTCACGATCGCCATCTTCGGCGTTGTTCTTATCCGTTGTCGCCCCCATTGTGTTCTCAAGGACTTGAAATCTGTTTTGGTGTGCGATGGTGCCTCTTTTTAAGTTTTCTTTTCCCTTTCGATCTGATTTTGTTTTATGGCTTTTCTTTTTTGCGTAAAGTCGACAACAAATGTTCATACCTCGTTTTATAATCAATGCCCTCAGTGACTACCATAAGTTCTTGTTTTTGAATATTTGCTGACAAGAAATTTGCATTTTCTTCTACCTTTTTCTGTAAGATGAGTAAATCAAGTTTAAGTCCCTCTATATCAGCACTCACCATAGAATTTGATCGCTCATCAGTTGAACTTTCTTGCCCTTCTCTGTCAGCCGATGTTTGTCGAATAAAGTCTTCAGACAGCGTGGAAGGCGACACTGTTTGGCTCTCAGTTTGCACGGCAATTGTAGATGTATTCGAGTCCGGCGTGTTAGTTGTCATTTCGGGCATGTCCTGAACTAATTGAGCTAACCTATTCTTTAATGTGGGACCATCTCGACCCTGGAAACACAGAGTCTGTTGCTTCTTACTGTACCAGTTGATGATAAGGTTTTTGTCAGTGCTTTTAAACTGTTTCATGTTCCCGCCAGGCGACGTCCACTTTCCCTGTTTCTGCAAATCACACATCACGAAATTCTTCAACGAATCCAAACTACTCTTCCATTTAGCTGAAGATGTTGTAAATCACTCTCAAGGTTAGGCAATAACAATTCCATTTCAGGGTCCACAAATTGACTGACGTCCGCGGAGCTTGAAAGCGTGCAACCGTCCTCCGGGCACTTTAACTCCTACCACGCCCAGGACGTCATGCATGGAAGGCTTTATCAAAGGCAGAGCCTTAAAGATTCTTAGAACTAACTCTACAAAAGAAAATTTTGAAGAAAACATTGCTTTATTTAAACAAAGATTGCGCCCTAGAGGTTATCCAAATAACCTTGTGAACATAACTCTCGCGGAAGTTAATTATAGAGAAAGATTGTCGGCTCTGCAAAATAAACAAAAAACACACAAACGAATTTTTGCCTTTTGTTACAGAATATCGTCCATCTGTGCCTAATTTCAAACAAATTCTAATGAACCAATGGCACCTAATACAAAATCAGCCCTTGCTAAGAGAAATCTTTAAAAACACTCCCCTGATCTCATACAGAAGAGTGAGGTCTCGTAAAGATGTACTCGTTAAAGCTAAGCTTTGAAGGTCTATGCATTTCCTATCTTGACCAATGGGAGTCGTGTTTGGCCTTTCTACACCTTGAATGATCATTGCAATACACTGCACAATAATGAACATTTGACAAAGAAGAAACCAGTATGAAATGCAGGATGCATCCCGAATGGACGTGCAAAAAAAATGCTGCAGAGGATAATCTCCCCCAAGAAATATATTGCGCTGCTTTTCGACTGAAAAAATAGTCTGCCTTGTTGGTCAGTTGAGAAAAAGAGTTCTTGCCACTGAGAGATCTTCCAACACCCAACTCAAAAGTCAAAGGGTTCGCCCCTAAACTAGATTAGCAGTCCCAGTGTCCCACTTGTAAATCCAAAATCACAACCGGTTATGTGCTAGACTGCAAAACAGTCGTATTTTTTGCGAACGCGAGCGACGGTGTCGGTCCATCTTCGAACGAAAGGTCTGGAGCGAGTGTAAAAACGGCGAGGGAGAATGGGGAGAGACGCTAAAAAATTAACCTCATCGAACCGAAATATTCCGCAACAAAACAAAATGGCAAAACCCCAAAGTGGGTAGTCTTGGACACCATCCAAAAAAGAAGTTCAAAAAGTCTTTTTTTCACCATGCTCTGACTATTTTATGATGTTATTTTTGTGATCTATAAGAGTAAAGACGATAGAAAAGTGCCGTCGATGTCCTTTTTGACAATAGCACCGAAAAACGTTGAGCGAAATTGACTTAACTTTTCGTTGAGAAAAGTGACTGCGCAACGATAAGCCATGAATCAACTCAGGTGATCAACTGCAAATGCTTGAGAATGGTTTTATTCTTGACTTCGATCAATTTCAAATATTGCAAACTACAAACCTTGACCACAATCACTGTT
>OX419343.1:11081878-11089378 GCA_948470475.1 Galaxea fascicularis | reverse complement strand
GTAGCTGACAACGGTGTAGAACTGCTGAAAGCCATGTTTTTGCAAATTTGTAACCAGGCCTGGTCTTAAAACGTGGTACCTGGCCGTAATCTGGCACAAGTTTCTTTCTTTTATGAACGTCTAATTTTGGAGCTGAGGCTGAACGTTCTTATTTTTATGACGATTCTGAAAACGTTCTTAAGATGTTCTCATGGTTTTGAATTTCAAAAACTGAACAATGCAGACTTGACCAGGAAACCTCAAGTTGCTTTGTCACATGCTTGTTCGGCTTACTCTTATGCCACGAACCGCCATGTCACGCCAAACAACTCTTCAAACCCCGTTAAAGTTCGGAATTTTTTTCAGGCTTCTTTACGCAATTTCATAAGTTGCGTTCACAGCTGCGAGGATCATCCCTAATTTGATTTTATTTCCGCAGTTCATATATGATTTCTTTCATATACATCATTCACAAACAATAAAGTGAAAGAACCAATGGAAAATTGATACAACTTCTTCACCATTATTTTTATTACATATCCACTACTGTTATCATCCCATAGAGGTTTTCCAACAAAGTGACGTAACAAGCTGAGTAATGCAATGAAGACTAAACAGTATAACTGCTTTTCTGTTGTTAAACAATTTGAAGATCTTGATAATTGAACATCTTCCTTCTCCTTCTCGTCGCGGGTGATTTTAATTTGAGGAGAGCAAAATATCCAGATATTGATTGTAATGAAGGAAATCACATGAAAGCCTACGATCAATCCGAATTTTCGCTCACGAATTGGACACGAATTTAGAGCAAACCAAAAACATGATGATCCCTCGAATAACTTTCTGCGTGAAGAATATCATAGTGTCTTAAAACAATACAATAAATTGTTGAACAAAAAGAGAAGTGAGTACTACAATGCAAAGATTTCGGAGCTAGAGGATTCCGTGGTGAATTGTGATAAGAAACAATTTTGGAAATGCTTTGGCAATGGACGACTCCGTGAAAATGAAAAACATCCCAGAGGTTTCAGAAGACGATTGGCTGTCTCATTTCCACTCACTTCATTCAAATGACGCCCTTACCGTGGTCACCCTACAAACATATTTACAAGTTAGCCAATCAGGATACGCGAATTTGATTGGCAGACACACCTCCATTTGGTTGCTGCGTATTGAAACTTTCTAGGGAGGCGCGTCTGTCAATCAAATTCGCGTGCCTTGAGCGGCAAACACGATGTCGGTGTTATTTCGAGCTAACTCAGTGTACAAGACGCCTCAAATACTGAATTACAAACTGCTTTAAATACCTGAAAAAAGGCCGGTGAAAATTTACTTTTAAACGGTACCTTTGAGAAATGTCGAAGCTTTCCGAACGTTGAGTATTTCTTTTTAAAAAAATTTAAAGTTTGACAGCTCAACAGTTTTCGCAAACACTGGGGACCTAAGGCAACGACGACGACGACGGCAACGGAAACGTCATTTGAAAATGAAACTTCCTCTTTTTGTAACTCTTTCGGGATTATTCCAACTTGTTTAACTAAAAAAATGCTGGCGAACTGTCCAGGGTCTGAATTACTGTGAACGGTGTTAACGTAAAGAAAAATAAATAAAACTTTGCTGTCATGCGGCCACGTTCTGGTGAAAATCTAAAATGTAGTCATTTCACGACGTCGTTTTGCAGATGACAGTAGTGTATAAAATAGCGGTACCAGCACATTTGAAATTTTTTGGGCTCGTACCGCTGTTGGGACCATATGCACTTTTTTAGTTTTTTGTATTGAATTTAAAAGTTTTAATTTTCCATTTCTTTTTTGCCAGCACATTTTAAATGTTTTTGAAAGTTTGTTCACAATTTTCCATTTTTTTTTTTATTTATATGCTTGTACCGCTATTGGGACCATATGCACTTTTTGTTTTTTTATATTGAATTTAAAAGTTCTAATTCTTCTTTTATTATTTCATTTTGTTTATTTTATTATGACCATAAGCATAAGACGTTATTCCATTATCATGAATAAATCTTTTATCATCAAAACAACTAAGAGATACTTTATTTAATCCATAACTACTAATTCATGCTTTTCTGGTCTTATAGTTTTAATTTTATGGAATATTTGTTTATCATTAAATAATATATCTCTATAGTTTTCATGTTTGATATTTTTCTTGATTGTTATTTTTTAAATTCCTTTTGCCGTTTTTTCATTTTTCAAATCATCTTTCATATATGAATATATTTTAGATCTACAACTTCAGTAATTGGAATTTCTGCAGCTTCCAATCACCTTTTTATTTTCAGAGAAATGATATTCATTTTCTGTTGAATAGTTGAATAGTCACTATTATCAAATTTTTCTTTTTCTTTTAAAAAGTCCTTATCATGTAGATTATGTAATTCTTTTAACATCATTTCTTTTTCACTTGTTTCTGGATAAGACCATAGATTAGTTTTGTTTATTTTTTTTACTCATTTATTTAAATTCTCCTGTTGGCAAATATTGACTCATTGCCCAACCATATAAATTAATAGCATCTAAATACATTATATACTTGGATTCTGATATATTTTCATCATATACTATACTATAGAATTCTTTTTGTGTTGGTAATTGTGTATCATCAAATCGTTCCCATTTATCCATATAATCATATACTCTTTAAATACCTTACTTTTATATTTAAATTGATCATCTGGTAAGTTGCTAGAACGTTTGTCAAGTGATTGACTCATGAATTGAAAACTATCAAGAAATGCAAAATGTTTTTCAAGCATGAAAGCCATATATTTTTGCATAAGTATAAAAAGATGAAAAAGAGCTATTAATTCAGCTTCAAAATACAAGAGAAGCTATTGAATACAACATTAAAAGAATATTAGAAGAAATGCATGGAATGAAAATGGTTGAATCATTGGAATTAACATTTGAAAAGTTTAATGGTGATGAAAAAATAACAAAAACAGCATATTTCAATAGCAAACCCCAAATAATAATAAATACTGAAGGACTTCCAGCAATATTGGTAATAGCAAAAGAACAAATTTTGAATATGATAGCTGTTTGGTTATCAGAAGGAACAGGTTGGCAAATACAACCAGTTGATAATCATTATATTAATATAGCAATATACAAACCAATGAATGGTAAATCATATACAAAATTACCAGTTGAATTACAAAATTCTAAAAAAGGATTAATTAATATCAAAAATGAAGACGATAATGAATGTTTTCGTTGGTGTCATATAAGGAATTTAAATCCACAACAAAAGAATCCACAAAGAATAAAAAATAGTGATAAACTATCTGTGGATCAATTGAATGATGAAGAAATCGAATTTCCTGTTACTACTAAACGATACAATAAAATTGAAACACACAACAGTATAAATATCATAGTATTTGGATATGAAAATAAAGAACCATTTCCAATTTATATATCAATAGAAAAGTTTGAAAATGTCATGAATCTGTTATTAATCACAGAAAATGAAAACAAACATTATGTATTAATTAACGATTTTAATAAATTTATGTTTAATCAAACAAAATATGAAGGAAGAAAATATTTATGTATGTATTGTTTGCAATGTTTTAGCCGCGAAGAAATTTTGAATAAACAGAAAGAAAACTGTTTGATAATCAATGGTACACAAGCAATTAAAATGCCAGAAAAGGATACATCTTTACAATTCAATAATTATTATAAACAACGACAAGTACCATTTGTTATATACGCAGATTTTGAAAGTATAATAGAAAAAGTACAAAGTTACACAAATGATAATAATAAATCTTATACTGTAGCTTACCAAAGGCATACATCATGCTCTTATGGGTATAAACTAGTATGTTGTTATGATGACAAATACTCGAAAGAAGTACAAATATATCGTGAACAAGATTCGTTTTATAAATTCATGGAAAAAATGATTGAGGAAGTTAGGAGCTGTAAAAAAATAATGAGGAAGTATTTTAATAAACCTTTGAAAATGACAAAAGATGAGGAAAAGAATTCCAAACAGCTAATAAATGCCATGTATGTGATAAAACATATACTAAAAAATATACTAGAGTCAGAGATCATTGCCATATTACAGGAAAATATAGAGCCAGTGCTCATCAAAAATGTAATCTTGAATTGAGAACAAATCCTGAAAACATTAAAATTCCAGTTATATTCCATAATCTGAGAGGTTATGATAGTCATTTTATAATGTAAGAAATTTGCAAAATAGCTGGAAAATAAAATGAAATGAATATAAATTGTAGGTCCCTATACGAATCAGCATTAGGGTGAAAGACCCTCACGTCGAAGAATGCTGAACGTTGGTTCTCCCAGAACCCGCGTGCGTGGATATCTAATCTCGCAGCTGCAGCTCGATTAGAACCCCTTCCTAGCTGAGATATCTTGAAGAAAGGGCTCTATCTCAACATCGCTACACACCATGCTCAGGAGTTCGGCTTCTAAATCTCTCAGCTCATTGTGACGTTGGGTAACGAACCCACCTCGCTTGCATATCATTGCGTGGTCTACTGTGAAAATATCGCCGCATACACAAGTGGATGGGATATCATCAACCGGCCAATCATAGAGCAGTTTGATTGCATCGCGGAACTCCCTCTTATTTAGGTTGAAACCCATTTCACGAAGAGGAAGTACCGTCAGCCAAACTGATGATTAACACCATCAATTCGTAAAAAAATTATTCCTGCTCTTCCTCACCCAGGAGCAATTTTTGCAATTTCAGAATCAACATAAGATTTATTTGTCAATTAATGACTACTTGTGGGACTTACTGAACATACAGGAAACATACAAGAAAATGTTTTAATCCCACCTATTGTTTGATTACTAGTTGTAATAACCATGTCAGTATTTGAGTTTCCAGTATCAGGAATAAATAACGTTTTTGGTGAAGTTTGATTTCTAACAACTATTCTGATAAAGTGATTATTATCGGGAAAAATAAATAATTGTCTTAATCTTATTGAGGCATTATTACCATAAATAACACAATTATTTGAATTCATGCTATTAATTTCTGCAGTAATTAATTTATTTAAATCAACTGCTTTAACATTAGTAGCTTGATTATCAATTTTCAATAGGCCTCTTGTTATACCAAGGAATCCTCGGTTTGTTATATTCAATGTTCCTGTGATATTATTATCAACGGAAGAAACAAGAATATTTGATTATTTTCTTCCTCCTCGATCATCATAGGTTTTTAAATTTGGAATATATAAATGAACATCATCAAACTCTTGATTTTCAGCTTCTATTATAACACTATCATTATTAGAATCAGCAACGTAATATTTATTTTAAAAAAATACCAGAATCAGGTAAATATTTTATTACTTTGTTAGCTTCAGGACTTAAACCTGAAACTTTTGATTTATCTACTTTATTTGGATATTCAGAGGTATCTTTAATATCATTAGCTGTTCCTATTTCCAAAACAGTTTAACCAATTTTATTACATATCTGATCCATCAATGTTTTCATATCTTGTATTTTTTTCCTCATAATTATTAGGTGTGTACATATACATTTTATCATAATAAACTGATGGTTCTCTAAGCATATGCACCAGAGTATTTGTCTTTCCACAGCGACTTTGTCCTGAGATAAGCATTCTGTTATCTTCACTAAGAAAATCACACAATTTCCTATTCTCTTCTTTTTCATTCTCCATTCCATCATAATTTGGTATAATATGAAAACCTATTGAAAAAAAAGGGATTTGATTTACCGTCTGTATATCTAAAAAAAGAAAAAATGTCGATGAGGCTATTGCAAAAGTCAAAAACAAATTAAAACGTTCTATGAATTATATTCAAGATCATACAACTAAAAAGGGTAAACCGCATGCAGCACTGAGACCTATTGAACAAACAAGTTTAGCACGTAATTTAAAAGAAACAGAATATTACAATGATCTTTTGCAAAGATTAGAACACATAAAAGCAGCTCCAAAATACACAGGTGAAGGTGTTACAAAATACAAACAACCTAAAAGAAATGCTTACAAAATTCAAGATAGGCAATATGGTGGACTAATGATTGATGTCTCAAAGTTGATGAATAATATGATATTAAATGCTTATCGAAATGGACAAATAGTATGACTCACCAGTTGATAGATTACTATAAATCTGCTGACTAAAAGATACAATCTTAAAACAAAATGTAGAGTGGCCGAACAAGGCCGTAACGGCCGCCAAAACGAGAATCAAACGCCACAGTTTGAATGCACTTTTATTCGAGACGCTAGTGTGTGTGATTCAACTGAAATTTAAAATAATTACAATGTTATGGACTACACAGAACGACGATACGGAACAACAAATAAACCGAAATAATGACAAAAAGATGAAACGGATACTTACAAAACTGTGGCAAATAAAAGTTGTAAAAACACACGTCGAGCTCGAGGGAATAACGGCTCGTAGAAACGACGCAACAATGTGACACTCAAAAACTGCTATAGTCAAAACTGTAGCTACATTCAAAACTGCTGCAGTAGCACGTGAATCAACGTCTTATATATTCTCTCAGCTCATGAATAAACGTGCACTAATTGGCACCACTGTCGCTACATATAGCATTGATGCAATAAGAGTTTTAAATGTCTTAATATGCTTGCTAATATGCCAAAACATAAATCTTCAGGTAAATCAAGTATGATAGGATCAAGTGTGGTTTATTATCGAGATCCAAATCAATTGGCAGATCGTATGAAAATAATTATCGGATCAATGAATGCTGGTAACAATAGTTCAGTTTTGAAAAATATTTTCTATCTCAAATAAATGATGGAATGCTTAGAATAGGAGCTATTGATAAAATAATGCATGAAAAATTATATAACAAGTACATATTATAAATAGATGTGAACACAGTTTTAATTTTGAAATCAATTGATGCAAAAAAACAAAATCCTAAGAATAAACCTGGATATTTCACATTAAAATTTATACCTCAATTACAATTGGAAAATAATAAACAACATTATTTAGCTGTTGATCATATTTCTATGACAGCTAGTTGGCATAATATAAAACTTGAATGTGATAATAATAAATTGAAGATTTCAAATGACAAGGGTTCAACATGGGAAAGTATTACATTTCCTGATGGAGCTTATGATTATGATGATTTAAATAAATATATTCATAGTAAAATTGAAAAAATAGGAAATACTGATACTTATGGAATTAATATATTATTTGATCTAGCAACCTATAAGGTTTTTATAAGACGATGAAAATTATCACATTGATTTTAGTACTAGTGGTAATTTTGGAGATTTAGTTGGTTTTGATAAAACAAAAAACTAACATCAAGTTCTTATGGTGAAAACTTTCCTAATATAAGTAACAGTCAAATGAAGAATGATCGTCGCAGTTATGATCGCAATTTTTGCAATTGCGTAAAGAAGCCTGAAAAAAAATTCAGGACTTGAACCCGTGACTCGCGATTCCGGTGCGATGCTCTACCAACTGAGCTATGAAGC
>OX419343.1:11031878-11079378 GCA_948470475.1 Galaxea fascicularis | reverse complement strand
CGTTATAATGACTTTTTAGCGGAGCTTCAGCGCCCCGAAGGGCCGCAAAGCGGAGCCCCATACCTATAGAAACCCGTCAACTGCTTTTCTCATGGTAATCTTGGCTAGCGATATTGCTCGTGGGCGCGACCGACGACGAGGACGACGACGACGACGACCTCGCACAATAATTAATAATACCCTAATAATAATAATAATAATCCAACATGGCGGCCATACTCCAGCTGACCACCTAGTTTACAGCGGACATCTTTGATATTAGGCATCCATGTCAATGTCAATTGACACCTGTCAAAACAACGTATCCGCTGACCAGTATCACGTGACCATATTGCGGGCTCAAGTTATGAACTGTCGAGGTTAGCTGTTTTTTGAAGTTTACCGCTGACCAGGTACTGGTTTTCAATTCGATCGCAGGCTCAAGCCAGGCCAAAACGAAGCGTAATTTTTCGCCAGGATCAACAGATCTCCGTCCTGTAAACAATTCGCCGCCTACAGCTGTACCTTTACTACTTCTCAGTTCGTTCTTTGTTTAAACCAATGAGAAGCAGCCTTTGGATGTTAAGAGCAGCAAATTGGATTGCCTGGCTTTGCTATTTTATAGTTTACGGATCTTCGAGAGAAAAGATCGTGTGGTTTGGCAGGCTTTTAATCATGCAGGCGCTGTCTTCGATTGCTGACTTTTGACTGGACGGTTTTGCCGCTAAAAATCCTTAATTGAAGAAGCTTCCTTCGTAGACATGGGAAGTAACACAAAGTGACGGTGAAAAACTTCAAGGCCCGATAAGGATTTGTATCTGCTTAGCAAATGAATACTTTTGTGTGAAATGACGGCTTCTGCTTTAGCTTTGCGTTCGGAGTGATTGTTGACTGACTTAAACTGTCCGCAGGTTAGTAGTCCTGTTGTGTCTTTTATATGACATAGGGTGATTTCTCGGTCCTCATGAGATGATGCTTACAAAAACACAAATTAATAAATTAAAAAAAGCAATGAATAATGGAATTGGTTCAGATATTAAAATAAGCAAAACACAAATCAGAAAGGTAGTTAGATAAGGTAGGGGTTTATGGAGTACACTTGGTAAATATGCTTTCAAAGCGGGAAAACCATTAGTTACCGGAGATATTTCCGCTCTTGGATCTTATGCTGCTGACAAAATATTAGGAAAAGGAATGCAAACAGGAGGTGCAATCACAATACCATTAGCAAAACTTCCTTTAATGTTTCAAATTGAAGACTTTTTTAAATACTAAACAAAAACAGGATCTTATAAATGCTATAACTTCACAACTACCTCTAATATTCAAACCAACAACAAAACAAGTGGGCCAAGGTATTTGGACAACACTAGCATCAATAGGTATTCCACTTTTAGTAAATGCCGCAGCTTCACTTTTTAAAAAAGGAAAAGATCTAATGATGTTACCATATCAGGGTGAAGGTTTAATGGTTTCTCCAAGGCCTGGAATGATGATGCCTTATAATCCTCCTCCTTTTGTTGCAATTGGAAATAAAAAAAGGGGAAGGGGTTTTCTGACAGGAGCTCTAGGAATTCCTCAAAACACAGCATTCAATCGAAACGTATGGAGCAAAATCCCTTTAGTAGGCCAATTAATATAATGAAATTTGAAAATAAACCACTATCAAACCTTGATCTTCAAAATTGGTGTAATTATTTGAATATTCCAATCAAAGGTATTTTTAGCAGAAACGAATATATGCCTAAAAATCATTCACCTTGTATTATTAATCTTGATGAATTTGAAAATCAAGGAACTCATTGGACATCTTGTGTTCCAGCAAATAATAAAACATTATGGTATTTTGATTCATTTGGTATGCATTATCCACAAGAATTTGAAAAAAGAACTAAAACAGATAATATGAAAGTTATATATAATAATATACCTTATCAAAATATATACAGTGTGTTATGTGGATATTATTGTATATATTTTCTCCATAGATGGTAACTAGATGAACGATTTAATATTAATGATGTCAATTATAATGAAAAATTCATAGAGAATTATTTTAAAAATATATGAATTATATATAACTAACTGCAGACAGTACTGTTTCGGCCTTCTGGGCCTCATCAGTGCAGTGCTGATGCTGGGATGAAGGTAAGACTATATAGCCACCCCAAATGATACTACACTTGTGGTACCATTTAGTCATGCCAGAGTGCTCAAACTGGTAAAACCAGTGAGCGACGCGCAGTGCATTAGCAATGACTCATCCCAGTAGAGTGCTCAATTTGGACATAAAGCCAAAGCTTTGTAATGCCAAAGAGCTATATCTAACTGCAGACAGTACTGTTTCGGCCTTCTGGGCCTCATCAGTGCAGTGCTGATGCTGGGACGAAGGTAAGACTATATAGCCACCCCAAATAATACCACACTTGTGGTACCATTTAGTCATGCCAGAGTGCTCAAACTGGTAAAACCAGTGAGCGATGCGCAGTGCATTAGCAGTGACTCATCCCAGTAGAGTGCTCAATTTGGACATAAAGGCAAAGTTTTGTAATGCCAAAGAGCTATATCTAACTGCAGACAGTACGGTTTCGGCCTTCTGGGATGAAGGTAAGACTATATAGCCACCCCAAATGATACTACACTTGTGGTACCATTTAGTCATGCCAGAGTGCTCAAACTGGTAAAACCAGTGAGCGATGCGCAGTGCATTAGCAATGACTCATCCCAGTAGAGTGCTCAATTTGGACATAAAGCCAAAGCTTTGTAATGCCAAAGAGCTATATCTAACTGCAGACAGTACTGTTTCGGCCTTCTGGGCCTCATCAGTGCAGTGCTGATGCTGGGACGAAGGTAAGACTATATAGCCACCCCAAATAATACCACACTTGTGGTACCATTTAGTCATGCCAGAGTGCTCAAACTGGTAAAACCAGTGAGCGATACGCAGTGCATTAGCAATGACTCATCCCAGTAGAGTGCTCAATTTGGACATAAAGGCAAAGTTTTGTAATGCCAAAGAGCTGTATCTAACTGTAGACAGTACGGTTTCGGCCTTCTGGGATGAAGGTAAGACTATATAGCCACCCCAAATGATACCACACTTGTGGTACCATTTAGTCATGCCAGAGTGCTCAAACTGGTAAAACCAGTGAGCGATGCGATATATATACATATATATATATATAATCCAGGTGATGTGATCAACAGAAGGTATGACTTGGCATTTTTATTACTAACTAGTTTCGTACCGCACGGGAAGTGCAGCACTCATCAGATAAAATAGCCAAATGCAAAGATCGTTACAAGACTCGCTGACTACAGACGCGCGTGCGTGCACAATTTGAATTTAAATTATAACAGCTTTTAGCGCGCGGAATACGCACTTGAACAGTTTTTAGCGCGTGACAATAGCAGGCTTAAAGTTCTTTAGAAGAAATTTGTTTGCGTGCCTACAGGAAGTCACCAGTTCGTTACGCTTGTTCAAGGTCGCCAGTTCCGGTTTGCAAATGATGAAGAACTTCTCCCACAGACACAAATTGCAGCGGTTTGAGGCAGGGCAATATGGAGAGGTTTGCTTTAAAATCCTCCAGGCGATCTTGAATTTCGACCTTGCCTCCTTTAAATTCCAAACATGCTTGCTGAGCTCAGTACAGTGTCTTTTGCTGGGGTCGCTGAAAGAAGATTTGTGGTTGGCAAATCTTGCTTTGAACGAGGTCTCCGTGAGCCCGACATACGTTTGGGCTGGCCTGCTGTCTTCCGTTGTCACTGTTGCTTGGTAGACAACGGATGATTTTAGGCAATTCCCGGTCATAGGGCAGTCAGCTGGTCTTCGGCAGTTGCATGCTTTCAAGATTGGTGGTGCGGTTGTTTTCTGCAACGTTGATTTGTTGCGACCATCAATTTTCTGCTTGAGGTTGGGCATGCAACTGTAGCTGATCTTGACCGTGTTCCGGTTGAAGATCTTGTGGAACACGTGGCTTTCCGGGAACTCTTCGTCGAGGATCTTGAGAAACGCTCGCCCAACATTTGTAGCCACGTTCATGCTAAAGGGTGGATTGTACCAGATGATGTTTCGCTGGCGGTTTTTTCTGTTGGAGCTCGAAGGCTGCGCAAGGTTTGGTTTGAACGTGAGTCGATGATTGTATCCGCTGTCATCTAGGGCTTTCTGATAGAGAGGCACTGCTTCGTTAAACGACTGTTCATCAATTGAAATTTCTGACAGTCGTTTGTTGATGGATTTCGGGATGTTCTCGATGATGCGCGGTGGATGGTTTGACTTCCTATTGACGTAGAGTGGAATGTTTCCGGGTTTGGTGTAAGCCATGTATTTCCCATCAGACAGGTTGAGGGTGACATCGAGGAAGTTGACGGTTTTTTTGTTGGCTTCTATTGTAATTTTCAGGCCATAACTACTGAAAATACTGCACAGATCTTTTTTGATGCACTCTGTTTGCCGTGGTGATGCTTTGGATATCCCGAGGCCGTCATCTCGGTACAAGCCAAAATCGCATGTGCTGCCAAACTTTTCCTTGATTTTGTGTAGGAGGTAAGCACCGACAAGCTCGCAAGATTCAGCACCGTCATAGCTCCCCATAGTGACGTCAAAAAGATTTGATGAGGTTTTCTTACCCCATGGTTCACCATAACTATAGAGGAGAGAACTTTTGGCTTGAAGGATGATATGCCGTTCATTGTCGGTTATGGAATCATATGCGGATGCAAACTGCAGAGCTTCACTTAGCAATTCAACTGAAATCGATGGGTAAAACTCAACTACATCGAATGCAATGAACGAGTACATATCCTTGTGCTGAATGTTATTGAACCAAGATCAGCACAAGGATATGTACTCGTTCATTGCATTCGATGTAGTTGAGTTTTACCCATCGATTTCAGTTGAATTGCTAAGTGAAGCTCTGCAGTTTGCATCCGCATATGATTCCATAACCGACAATGAACGGCATATCATCCTTCAAGCCAAAAGTTCTCTCCTCTATAGTTATGGTGAACCATGGGGTAAGAAAACCTCATCAAATCTTTTTGACGTCACTATGGGGAGCTATGACGGTGCTGAATCTTGCGAGCTTGTCGGTGCTTACCTCCTACACAAAATCAAGGAAAAGTTTGGCAGCACATGCGATTTTGGCTTGTACCGAGATGACGGCCTCGGGATATCCAAAGCATCACCACGGCAAACAGAGTGCATCAAAAAAGATCTGTGCAGTATTTTCAGTAGTTATGGCCTGAAAATTACAATAGAAGCCAACAAAAAAACCGTCAACTTCCTCGATGTCACCCTCAACCTGTCTGATGGGAAATACATGGCTTACACCAAACCCGGAAACATTCCACTCTACGTCAATAGGAAGTCAAACCATCCACCGCGCATCATCGAGAACATCCCGAAATCCATCAACAAACGACTGTCAGAAATTTCAATTGATGAACAGTCGTTTAACGAAGCAGTGCCTCTCTATCAGAAAGCCCTAGATGACAGCGGATACAATCATCGACTCACGTTCAAACCAAACCTTGCGCAGCCTTCGAGCTCCAACAGAAAAAACCGCCAGCGAAACATCATCTGGTACAATCCACCCTTTAGCATGAACGTGGCTACAAATGTTGGGCGAGCGTTTCTCAAGATCCTCGACGAAGAGTTCCCGGAAAGCCACGTGTTCCACAAGATCTTCAACCGGAACACGGTCAAGATCAGCTACAGTTGCATGCCCAACCTCAAGCAGAAAATTGATGGTCGCAACAAATCAACGTTGCAGAAAACAACCGCACCACCAATCTTGAAAGCATGCAACTGCCGAAGACCAGCTGACTGCCCTATGACCGGGAATTGCCTAAAATCATCCGTTGTCTACCAAGCAACAGTGACAACGGAAGACAGCAGGCCAGCCCAAACGTATGTCGGGCTCACGGAGACCTCGTTCAAAGCAAGATTTGCCAACCACAAATCTTCTTTCAGCGACCCCAGCAAAAGACACTGTACTGAGCTCAGCAAGCATGTTTGGAATTTAAAGGAGGCAAGGTCGAAATTCAAGATCGCCTGGAGGATTTTAAAGCAAACCTCTCCATATTGCCCTGCCTCAAACCGCTGCAATTTGTGTCTGTGGGAGAAGTTCTTCATCATTTGCAAACCGGAACTGGCGACCTTGAACAAGCGTAACGAACTGGTGACTTCCTGTAGGCACGCAAACAAATTTCTTCTAAAGAACTTTAAGCCTGCTATTGTCACGCGCTAAAAACTGTTCAAGTGCGTATTCCGCGCGCTAAAAGCTGTTATAATTTAAATTCAAATTGTGCACGCACGCGCGTCTGTAGTCAGCGAGTCTTGTAACGATCTTTGCATTTGGCTATTTTATCTGATGAGTGCTGCACTTCCCGTGCGGTACGAAACTAGTTAGTAATAAAAATGCCAAGTCATACCTTCTGTTGATCACATCACCTGGATTATATTAACGCTCTAGTTCTACTATTGAGCACTCTATCAGCAGACGTGCAAATTAAATGCTATATATATATATATATACCTGACCTTATGAAAACCAGGTCGACGAAAATTCGAGGCTTTTTAGAACTTCCTGTGCTATTACCTCCGTTGTTCAACAAAGACACTTAACTTTTTGCTTATTACCAGATAACAGGGTCGACGAAAGGAAAAAAAAAAGAACATGGCTATTTGCTATATAATTAGACATGAAATCGACGTAACCTCTGACCTGAACTATCTTGTGGGCAGTAGTGTCAGTTTTGCCCAAATCTTGCTTTGAAACGTTGGCCTTGCCGAGAGCAAAGTTGACGTCGGAAAGAGGCATCGATTTCCACGAAATCAAGCAACGTCTTAAACCGAATTCCCTGGTGGCTAACACAAATAACAGCAAGCTCGTGGTAAATTACATCTACGTAAACATGTGGCAAATGTAGCGACTAGATTTGAGGCCGGAAATCACACATTATGACACTTCAAATTATCACATCACTTATCAGATCACTAGCATAGAATCGCTAAAGCCGCAAGGGCGGTAACAAGGCGGGAAACTGGAAAAACGTACGGTTTTCGCGCAGAAATACAGAGGCAAATCTTGTCGTCGCTTGATAGTTACTTGAAGTCCCGGATGTTGAAAAACGATTTCAGGCGAACTTCCGTCAAGCCCTTGTTTCTTGCTAAATTTTTACTAAGTCTTTAGCCTGGTCAAAAGTCAAGTCCAATTTCACCATGTGCGCTTACAAATCAACCCTGACACCTACGTTTTGGGGCTAAAGACTCCTTACCTCCGAAAGCAAAGCTCTACAATAACCTTCACTGCGCCTAACAGTCGACTTCATAGCCCCGACAAGATAAATACGCACGAAGGTTATTAGACGAGGCAGACACTGCATCTCGCCAGAATTTTTCCCTCACGGAGCTTCATGATGCTCTAAGGAAAACTTTGCTCTAGGAGGTGAACAGGAAAGCTAAATATACTGACTCCGTTTGAAACTAAGCCTACGCTAAGATTTCAAATTCATGCAAATTTCCTTGAGAAAGAGAGAGAGTGGGACCAAATAAAAAGGGTTAAAAGGGAGGAGGGGGAGGGTAGGGGGGGAGAGCTTATTTTAACTTTCAATGGTAACTTTCTCTTACTAATCAGCTAATTGCCATCGTCGCTCCCCCCAACACAAGCAAAGACGAAGAAGAATAGAAGGGGGAAACACACCTCAGTACTAAAATAAACAAGGCTTAGTGTAACTTTCCTGCGACCCTGTTTTCAAAAATCCAGGTAGATATATATATATATAAAACACAAATGAAGACAAGACACGTTTATAGAGAACACCTATATTTCGACCGACTTGTCGGTCTTCTTCAGGGTGAATGAAGAAAAACCGTTATACAAAATTTCTACTACGCCACTGAAATACGAAAGTGCACGCTACGACTTCAACCGTAAATAACCGTAACAATTCAAACATAAGTAACATCCGCACGTGCCAAAGGACAACATACGCGCGTGCCAAAGGATAGTATGCGAACGGAGAGCATATGAATTACGCTAAAAATAAAAGGGAAAGAAGTGTAAAAATAAGGGAAAATAGCAGATAAATTATCCAGTAAAGTAAGTAATAGGTAATCCTGTATAAGAAACAGAATTTTACTTTCGGCTACGTTCCCCTCTGTTTTGGCTAAAAAAGAAGTCACTCTCGTTAAGCCCATCCGGTTTCAAGGATCGGAGCCGATATGCCCATTGTCCTTCCTTGGCAAGCAGATCGTCTTTTGCATTAACTTTATCTATAAGTTGTATGCTAACATCTTGAAGTCCATGATGCCCATGACTATAGAAATGCTTATAGATAAAATCATCGCTCTCCTTATTAACAGCAGACATCCTAGAGTGGGCTCGTAAACGGCTCTTGTGGTTGTTGAACCTTAACCTAAACTTAGTGGTGGTGGAGCCTACATACTGAAAACCACAAACCTTGCAACTAATTAAGTAAACAACATTCCTAGAATTACAATCCAAACTGTGGTTTATAGTATAGCTAGTACCAGTAGCATGGCTAGAGAACCTATGTCCTACAATAAGATAATTACAAACATCACATCTACTACTTGCACATTTATGAGTTCCTCGGGCACCCTCAGTTTTCGGATCAAGAGGTTGTAATTTAGCGCGAACTAGATGTTACTTATGTTTGAATTGTTACGGTTATTTACGGTTGAAGTCGTAGCGCGCACTTTCGTATTTCAGTGGCGTAGTAGAAATTTTGTATAACGGTTTTTCTTCATTCACCCTGAAGAAGACCGACAAGTCGGTCGAAATATAGGTGTTCTCTATAAACGTGTCTTGTCTTCATTTGTGTTTTATATATTGCTTCTTGAAGAAAACATCTACACGTATTGGATGCTTGTGAAAGATTTTATATATATATCTGTCTGAATTTGTAAAAAGGTGCCTACAGAAATTTCAAGCGCGTTGTAACAATTTGACCCTTGAGGTGAATAAAATACAGCTAAATGTCGTTAGGTAGGGCTTAAATGGACAAATTAATCGCTGGAAACAGACGACAAGTCGATCTTGGCAAAAGCGACAGATTTGTAATGAAATAAACAACATTTATTAAAAGCACAGAAATTATGAACTTTCAGTCTCGCAAACTATGAGGCTCAGAGCGAGATGCCCGACTAAAACAGATCCAGAATTTACCGTTCTTGAGCCCAGAATCGGTTGTCTAAGACAAAACTTACTTCAGCTAAACACTCACGAAGCGTTTTTAGGCTTGCACACACTATTCTTATAACACGAGCACCACGACATACCTGAAATCCGTCTGTCAACAAGTTGAGGAAATCACACAATTATCCACGTTCGCGGCACTGATAAAGCTCTCCACAACCAAACCAGGCACAATGTTTCCACACTTGATACGGGCAAAGTATCATCAAATTACTCTCTCTCTCAATACTGAACTCTCGCTTTCTCCACATAAATCATCACATGTAAACTTTGCTGACACAGTCGATTTATTCAAGATCCCGGATGTACCCATTCGTTTTCAAACGGACAACTAGAGGGCGGTATTGACAAAAAAATTTAACTAAGTCTCTGGCCTGGTCACAAATCAGCTTTAATTTTGCTCTCGCCGAATAGATCTGACTCCTACAAACTACCTTTTCAGGCCAGAGACTCGTCACTGCCCACAGCAAAGCTCGCAATATGATGCCTTTCCGTCTCAAGCCCGAGATCGGTGTCTCACCCGTTTAGCCGAAATGAGACGGAATACGGTAACATATTGGACGACGGCAGACCTTGCCAATCGTGAGAATTGTTCCTTCATAAGGCTTAATGATGCCTTCCGGAAAACTTCACTGTAGGCGGCCAAAAAGAAATGTAGAAAATTAACCGACCACTGAAAACAACTTCTAACGCGCGCGCTGATTTCAAATTAGTGACTTATGACACAAAGAGAATTGTGGGAAATGATATGTAGGGGAGAGGTGGGGGAGGGGGGGGGAGAGATGTAAATAGCATTAAAAACACGTTTTTTTGTCTACTGCAGCTTGTTAGGAGGTTTTGTGTACTAAAAACAGAAGGACAAAGAAAAACTGGTCAAGTACTAAACAAGCCTGAAATGAGACTGTTGCTAAAAAATCCTGGAGGTACCTTTTTGCAAATCCAGACAGATATATCTATATAGTAAGTTAAGTAGGTCCCTTGAGCCAACAGCGTATCACCTCCAGGAGGATCGCAAATGGATTCACAGTCCAAGTTGAGGAGAAATTATGAAAGAAAGTAAAGGAAACCCAACACTGGACAACTTCTGGAGAAATTGAAAAACTGTAATTGCCCTGAGCGGGATTTGAACCCACGTCCCCCTGATCGCTAGTTGGGTGTAATGACCACTACACTATCAGGACAACCCCGCTGGCAACGAGGCTGATAAATCACTTAATGTGTGGCATTCTACGTGGTACTCCCTAAGGGCCAGTTTTTCTGTGTGATAACGCTGGATCAACATGTGATTCACAGGCGGACAAGGGTTTCTCCAGAAGTTGTCCAGTGCTGGGTTTCCTTTACTTTCTTTTATATATATATATATATATATATATATATATATATATATATATATATATATATAACTAACTGCAGACAGTACTGTTTCGGCCTTCTGGGCCTCATCAGTGCAGTGCTGATGCTGGGATGAAGGTAAGGCTATATAGCCACCCCAAATGATACCACACTTGTGGTACCATTTAGTCATGCCAGAGTGCTCAAACTGGTAAAACCAGTGAGCGATATATATAATGAAATCATATTGTGTAAAACGGAAAAAACAAACTGAATATGTTCCAGAAAGTGAAACTTACATTAAAACAAAAAATGAATGTTCACTGATGAAATGTAAATGTGCAGACTAAAACTAAAACTAAATTCATAAAAAGTCAAGAAGGTGGGCTCCAGCAAGAAAAAGAGGTCCTTCTACAGTTGTTAAAATTGCTTATGTAGCGTCTAATTTCGTAACACCAGCTCCAAGTTTTGTTGCTTTAGGAAATGTTTGAGCTGGTCAAGCATTTAAGGGAGTTAAGGATAATGTTGATTATTATAGAAAAGGTTGAATTATATGTAATTAATATATGTAATGAAATCATATAGTGTTAGACAGAAAAACCAAACTGAATGTGTTCCAGGGAGTGAAACTTCTATTGAAATGGACGTTCAATGATGAAATGGTCATGTGTAGAATGTGGTATAACTAAAACAAAATTTGTAAAATCAACTGCTACATTTGGAAGTGGAATAGGAGGATCCGTGTTCTATTGTGGAGCAAAAGAAAAAATTCCAAAAGGAAAAACTAGAGGAAGTCCATATGCATGTTTACAAACTAATCAATTACGATATTATGGAATAGAGCAAATAGATCCAAAAATATTAGAACGAAATAAAAAAACCAAAACAATAGGTAAAGGAGTAGACATTCATAAAGCAATTGGAAAATTACCAAAACCAAATTAAAACGAGGCTTTACATTACCGGACCATAATTATACTGGCCCATATAACCCATTAGAAGAACAATTGATATTTGATCCAAATACTGGCGAAATCCTTGAAATCTAGCAACAACCAACGGGAAAAACAGATGCTGTAGCAATGCAACAAACACCTGAAAGACTTACTGAATAAACATAACACAACACTGTATTCAACAAAAAATGAGGAAAAATCATCAGTAGTAGAAAGATGGAATAGAACAATTAAAAACAAAATGTGGAAACAGTTCACTGTTCAAGGCAATACACAGTATTTGGATATATTGCCAAAAATATTGGAAAAATATAATAACACAAATCATAGTTCAATTAAAATAGCACCCACAGAGGCATCAAATAAAAAGAATCAAGGAGTTTTTTACTTTAATTTGTATGGTGGTATAGAGCCATTGTCATATAAACCAAAATTTAAGGTTGGTGATAAGGTTCGAATATCAAAGTACAAAAGAAAGACTTCCGATAAAAGTTACACACCAAATTGGACAAAAGAAATATTCACTATAGATAAAATCCTGTATACTAACCCAATCACTTACAAAATAAAGGATCTCAACAATGAGGAAATAAAAGGATCGTTTTATGAACCTGAATTATTGGAAGCAAAACAAGATGTATTTAGAACTGATAAAGTCATTCGTAGAAATTATAGGAAGAAACAAGCTTTAGTGAAATGGAAAGGATACAGTGATAATTTCAATAGTTGGATACCAATGAAAGATTTACAAATTATCTAAGTAATATATAAAAAACCAAAACAGTGCATATGGTCCTAATAGCATATAAACAAAAAAGAAATGGAAAATTGTAAAAAAATTCCAAACACATTAAATATGCGAACAAAGAAGGTGAATGGAATTGAGGTCGACCATTCAGCAAAACGACATTCTGTAAAGCTTTGTTTTGAAGTGTGTGTTTTCATTTTCAGGGCGTTCGATGAATTCCTCCAATGAACGAAGATTCCTTACCTCTTGAACAGCTTTAACAAGAAGCCACGACTTAGGAAGAACGACTGACTGAAGCTGTTTTGAACTTCATGTTTTGCTCATTAATCGTTGGCTTGGGAAGCTGTCTTGAAAGGCGGGAAAAGCGATACGATGTTTTTCAGTAGTGAACAATTTCGTCTGCGGCCTGTGATACGATATTTTTTCACTAGTGAGAAAAATGGTCCGACCAATCCGATTCGTTCTAGTTATTGTCGGACCATTTTTATTTCACACCTCTCTCCAGAGTAAATCTCACTACTTATATAATAAATATATATATATATAAATTCTGAATACTTAGGTAGAACAATTTTTCGAGAGCGCTCAACTTAACAGGAGCGGTAAATATGATTTTGCTGATGCAGTTCCAGGCTTGGCTTCAGATGGTACTCATCGCTTTGATTTGCTACAGCTCTGTTTCGTATGGTCGAGAGCGACCACACTCATCAGGCAAAAATAGCGAATGACCGTTAACTGACAATGCTGGCGATATGATAAAAATACAAATGTATGCGCATGCCGGTAAATAGCGCGCGCCGTTTCGTTGCATGCACGTTATGTTATTCGGAAGAACTTGAGTGTGAACCTATTTCTATGGCGACATGAACTTGCTAATTCATTTCTCTTGTTAAGGCTGCTTAGATCTTTCCTAAAAATGATGTAATACTTTTCTTGAAGGCACAGATTTGCACTTCTTGCTCTCGGTATTGTATGGTTTGCACGTTCTTAGAATTCTCCACTTAACGTGAAACGACTCCTTTCGGTCTTTGAGGTTCCAGATGTGCTTCGATAGCTCGGTCTCATTTCTTTTATTGGGGTGCCGGAAAGATGTCTGATGGTTTCTATACCGTTATTTGAAATTCGAAGCAAGTCCGACATAATTCTCCGTTGTCGTTTCTGTGGCAACTGTCGCTTGATAAATCACGTTTTCTTGCATACAGCTTCCTTGTAGTGGGCATTCCGGCTTATTTCTGCAGTTACACGTGCGTGGTTGTTGCGAGGGTGTAGCCGTAGCGCTATCCTGGGCAAGCATGGTCTTATTATGCGATGAAATGACGGCTTTCATGTTTGGCATGCACGAATAGCTGAGTTATGCCTAAAATCAGTTGTTGTAGAACCAATGTATTGCAGGCGACATTTCTTACACGAAGCCAAATAAATAGAGTTCGATTTCGCAACCATAAGTCTGCTATGGTCACTAAGAAAAAGACTTGTGAGGTAGCAGTACATTTCAACAAAACACCACATGATTTAAGCGACTTCTCATTCCAATGTATTGATCAAGTGCAGGCGACTGTAAACAATTCAAGTAACATCGAAAAACTTTTAATCACTAAAGAGGCATATTGGAGTGCACAGTTGTTCTCTTTGTCACCCTTTGGTTTGAATAAACGTCAGGAATTTCACTCGAAAAAAAGAATTAACTACAATTAACGTAGAGGCAACTCGTATAATTGGGCGGTTATCAAAGGTCCCAGTCTTGGATCCTGTTAGCTTTGTTAGCGCTAGGTAATCTCGGGGGCTCTCATCTGGGAATTTATTACAATGCTGTTGTTTAAGGGCCCAGGTCGGGGCGCCTTTTGTGCCCTATCTCGGCATGGTTTCAGGGGCTTTGATTGGGAATTTTGTTTTAACTCTCGCCCTTTTATTTTTAACGCTGGTTCCTTGGCACTCTCAGTGGACTCGACAGCTTTATCTTTTCTTCTTTATTTCATTTCATCTGTATGCTTGTATTCGTTTATTTTACCTTTCATTTTGTTTTTCCAGTAGATTTATATCGTATTGTTATAGTTTCATGCATAGTAATTACCGATTGTTCATCACTTGTTAATTTTTTGCTGTTATGTGTTATCACGCCCTGTTATGTAATCATCTTTGTAATGTTTTGTCATCCTTTATGCTGTAAACTTATTTAAGGCAATTGTAATTTTCACTTGCACTGAAACTGATGAAGGTCACTGACCGAAACGTCTTTTTATAAAACATTTTATCTTTTTAATATTTTTTAGTGTATATATTTTCTTTCGCTCGAAGTTGTCCGTCCTCGTTTTCCATACTAGTTTTAAATTTACTTCTCGAGGTTTGGACTGTGAATCCCTTCGGATCCTTCTGGCGCAGAAGCATTTCTGTTGGCTCGAAGCATTTTAATTTGTTATATATATATATATATATAACTACGTTTTAATCTGGGTACGGTTCATAGATGACATTTTCTTAATATGGAAAGGGGACAGAGACTCCTTAACGAAATTCATTGACCACCTGAACAACGCAGCACCGTCAATCAAATTCACACACGAAATATCCATTAATTCAGTTAACTTTCTGGATACTACAGTCCTAAAGGATAGACAAGGCAACATCAGCACAGACGTCTATCAGACGTCTATCAGACATCTACAGACACACATCCATACCTACACTGGACTTCAACACATCCACCACACCTCAAACAAAGCATCCCGTACAGCCAAGCATTACGTTTGAGGAGAATATGCTCTTCCACTGATACACTGAAGAAACGGATAACCGAATACGTTGATTTCTTAGTAGCATGTGGCTATCAACGGACCAAGGTTTTACGAGAAATGCAAAAAGTCCTCACAGTGACACAAGAATAATGTCTGCAGACCAGAGAAAGGGAATCTACCGATCGTATCCCCCTGGTCACTACATTCAAGCCACATACCACCTTTATTGCAGAGATTACAAGAAGAAATTGGAACTTCCTCCAATCTAAAGAAAGACTGGCCTGCATTTTCAACAAACCACCCTTAAGTGGATGATGCATTAATTACCCTTGTCCGCCTGTGAATCACATGTTGATCCAGCGTTATCACACAGAAAAACTGGCCCTTAGGGAGTACCACGGAGAATACCACACATTAAGTGATTTATCAGTCCTCGTTACCAGCGGGGTTGTCCTGACAGTGTAGTGGTCATTACACCCAACTAGCGATCAGGGGGACGTGGGTTCAAATCCTGCTCAGGGCAATTACAGTTTTTCAGTTTCTCCAGAAGTTGTCCAGTGTTGGGTTTCCCTTAACTCTCTCTCTATAAATATGTATTGGGTCTCAAATAAAGCGTTAGTAATAGTAGATGGACTACTCAATATGAGTACATACGGAGTTTATTACAAATTATTTATATATAAAGTTAGAAGAAAAGCGAGGATGGACAACTTCTGACGTTAAAAAGAGATAAAAATATAATAAAACGTTTCGGTCAAAGACCTCCTTCAGTTAATACAACGTTTGAATAAAAACGGACCTTAACTAGGATAAAAATGCTAGTGATTACTTTATTAAAGGTGACAACTACCGAATAAAGTACACGATTACAGAAAAGAACAAAAAATGGTGGTAATTAATAGACGACAAAAAAGCAAAATCAGCGGAGCGAAAAATCTTGAATAAACTGAAAAAACGCCACTATGAAAACACACACATGTAAAGTAAGGGTTCTGGCGCAGCCGGGTGGTAAAGGGGGGAAGATGGGGGTAGAGGGGGCAAACCGGTTCAAACCACCCCAACCTACCCAAACAGACAACCAACACAAACACAGGCATGCCCGCCAATTGCCGCCCAGTCGCGCCCCAATGGCGGCCCAGCCGCGCCTGGGTGCGCCGGGGCAACACCCCTCATAGAGGAAGGGCCTCTCAAGTATATGGCAGCAGCAGACCCATCTCTCGAAGATCTTTGGGAGTTGGCTTTCCGCCTGATGGACACACCGGCGGACAAAGATGAAGGCGGAGATGAACGTGGAGATGACGACGTCGACAGATTCCCTGTTCTGTGGAAACCCACTGCTTCAGGAAAGCTTTAGGAACTAGGTGAAAGACCATTGCTTCATTTCCGGGACCTTTCGCGGTGCCGCGCACGACAAGTGCAACAAAAAACTGCGGATCAATCCCAAGACGATTCCAATCCCCGTTGTATTCCACAATCTGAAGGGCTATGACACGCAACACTTGATGCAGGAGATGTCACAAAATAGAAAATGCCGGGGATCTGAGATGCATCGCCAACAACATGGAAAAATACATTTCATTCACTCTAGGCGGACTGCGATTCATCGACAGCAATTCCTTTCTGCTTTCCAGCTTGGACCCACTTGTAAAAGCCACACCCGAAGAAGCGTTCAAAAACAAAAACCCTTTCCAGAGACAAAGACGGCCTTGGGCTCCTTCTCCAAAAAGGGATCTACCCCTACGAGCACATGGACTCATGGGGGAAGTTCCACGAAACAAGCCTTCCAGCCAAAGAAAAATTCTTCAGCAATTTCTCCGGCGATCACATCTCGGACGCAGATTTCGAGCACGCGCACAAAGTTTGGAAAACGTTCGAAAATGTCCGCGGCAAAAGCAATACGGCTAGGACCCTGCGAACCACTACACTTCCCCCGGCTTGTCCTGGGACGCGCTCTTGAAAAAGACAGGCGTCGAGCTCGAGCTTCCGACAGACAGCGATATGCACCTCTTCGTAAAGAGGGGGATGCGCGGAGGCATTCCGATGGTGTCACGAAATTTTCTATTTTGCCATGTTTTAATTTAGCTTTTTGTTTTAGTTTTTCGATCTCAGTATTCCGTATCGTCCTAGTGTTAATTATCTAGTGTTAATTCAACGTTTTAGTGTGGTTTGTAATAAGAGATGTATTGTAACTTAGTCTGTAATTAAAACCTTGTAAGTTTATTGTTCTTAAGGGTTAATTTAGTAAAGCGTTATCATAAGAGTGTAAAGGTATCGTGTTTATGACATAAGGGTGTTAGAAACATAGTATTGTAAGGTACCGCGTATGTATGTAAAGTGCTAATTGCTAAGAACTAATTATGCATATGTATAAATGTAAGTTTCGTGGTAGTCAGGGGTCAGTCAGTTGTCAGTTGTGAGAGGTTGAATTGGCGATTGTCGAAAAGTTGAAAGGTTAAAGAATTGAGAAGAGGAGCTTTCCTTGCTAAAATACATTAGCAGACGCCGACCAAAGAAATCAAAGGCAAAACCCATTTGTCATTGACGGTGATCGTTGGCCTGAGGGTAAAAGGAAGAGGAAGAAGAGTACAGAAGTTTGACGGAGAGAAACGGAGAGTCGCGTCGTCTGGAGCAAAGGAAAAAGTTGGAAAGTGAACGCGGCTGAAAAGGTGATAAGGGAGGAATTTTGGTGGAGAACGACAGTAAGGTTGGTGGAGCACGTTGGTGGAGAACAGAAAGAAACTGAACTGAACTGTCCGATTGTAAATATTAGAGTTAAGTAATTAATAAATTTAGTGTTACCCTTTAAGTTAGGTTAGTTTAATATCTAAATTGTAAGTTAGGAGTTATTAGTTCTCTGTAATATTAGGATTTTTCTTGTCTTCTATTTTTAAATTAAATCATTCATTTGTTTATCTTAGGTGTTTCATGGTCGTGTGTTGTGCGTTTGAGGGAAGGAGTGTTTGTGTAGCGTTTATTGTTTCTATATTGTTTTGTTTTGGTGACCCGCGTCAAAGATGGTCAGCAAGAGGTACACAAAAGCAAACATCTCCCAAGTGCCCAGCTACGACCCCTCCCAAACAAGCACATCATGTACTTTGACGCAAACAACCTGTATGGGTGGGCAATGAGCAAGTCCCTCCCCAAGAGCGGGTTCAAGTGAGGCAGCTCATGCCAGAAGAGGACCAGATACTCGAGAAGAAGGAGAACAGGAAATGCGGCTGGATTCTCGTAGTTGACCTCGAATATCAACGAGAGCTACATGAAGCGCAGCTATCCACTCGCCCCGGGGGAAAAGGCGGTGAGAAAAGAATGGCTGTCACCTTTCCAAAAGAATCTCGTGGAGAGCCTCGGCCTCCACCTGCCAGACTGCAAAACACTCCTGCTGACGCTCCAGGAGAAAAAGAACTATGTTGTACATTACCGTAACGTGCAGTTCTATCTCGTGCAGGGAATGAAACTGAAACAGGTTCACACAGTGCTAGAATTCGACCAGGAGCGCTGGATGGAGCCGCGCATTCGGTTGAACACGAACTTCCGAAAGAAGGCTAAAAACGCATTCGAGAAAGACTTCTACAAGCTGATGAACAACTCCGTCTTCGGGAGGACCATGGAAAACCTGCTCAACCGCGTTGACATACGTCTTGTGTGCAGCCACGAAAACAACAAAATCCGGAAATTAAACGCCAGCCCTCTCTACTCAAGGCACGAGTTCTTTGCAAACAACCTTACTGGAATCGAAATGCAGAAAATCAAACTGGTTCTGAACAAACCGGTCTACCTTGGAATGACGATCCTCGAAAACAGCAAAATCCTGATGCACGACTTCCCCTACAAAACTCTCAAGAAGCACTATGGGCCGAAATGCGAACTGCTCTATTCGAACACGGACAAGCTGTTACTGGAGATTGAGACAGAGGACGCTTACAAAGACATGGAGGGCTCCCTTGGAGCAGATCTCTTCGACACGAGCGACTATCCGAAAGAACACCCGCTCCACTCCGACAAAAACAAAAAAGTCTTGAGAAAATGAAAGATGAATGCGCTGGAGCGCCAATCGCCGAATGAGTCTGCCTGCGACCTAAAATGTACTCTCTTCGTGACAGACGAAAAAAACACCAACGAAGGGAGTGAAAAAGAACGTGGTCAAGAAGCAGATCCTGCATGAGAACTACAAAGAAACACCATTCGACAACAAACAGATGGCTCATGGAGTGAACCTTCTCCGGAGCGATAGGCATGAGATCTTCGGAATGCGCGTGAACAAAACTTCGCTGTCGGCGTTTGACCCGAAGAGATGGATCGCGGACGACGGCGTCAACATAAATGCCTTCGGGTACAACCTCCCACTCACATACACAGAAGCTGAAGAAGAGGCTTTGTGGAGGTTCGTTAATGAGGCTTTGGGGGCCTATGAGGCTTTCGGGCGGCAAATCTGTGTTTGGGGTATGACCAACAACTCTTCGCGCACGAAATTTCGTTTGGGGCAGTCGTGCAAACAGTACATGATAGGTTGGTCACACGTTTGGACCGTTTTTTCAATCTGGAACACTTTCAAGGACCAAATAGGATCTGTGGCTCTTTTTGTGCCACCCTCAAACTCACCAGGTTGGTAAGGATAGTGGACACGGACGAAAGAGGGGAGTTCTTTTTCGAGCGTTCCCACAGGTCTCCAGTATGTCGTTGAGGGCTTGGTCGCTGCCATCGCCGATCGCCCTCGCGAGATAATTGCCCCCGATAAAAGTCGCGGCATTCAACACAGCCCATGATTGTGATGCTCGCCATGCTGTATAGAGACTGCGTTTTTTTAAATTAACTCCACATGTTATCGGGAAGGATTTTTTGGTCGTGGAGGTACTGTTTGAGCGCAATGCTGCCCGCCATGGCGGCGGTTGACTGCACGTAGTTCATTGCGCTGTTGCCGGAGTCCGACGTGAAACTCCCTTCCGCAACCTTTTTGACAACCCAACCTACTCCAGCTGCGAGCCCGGTCAACGTTGCCGCGTCGAGAACTATTTTGACAAGCTTGTTGTCCGACATGGTCTATACAAAGGCTTCAAAGTTTAAATGAAAAAAATTCAGCCGCCTTTGCATAAGACCAGTGAAAATTTCTTATTCCATCAGACGGACACCTCCTCTCGGCTGCGGCTGAGGTTCCTGCATCTGCGGATCGTGCTTTTCCTCCTGGCTAGGCTGGAATGCAGCTTTGAGCTCTTACCGCCTGTAATAAAGGCTAATCAGCGAGACGATGATGCTTCCCAAAGCTCGTGTACGTCTGCGTCAACACCCAAACGCTGATGCCGATATGGCAAGCAGAAAAAGCCAGATTGACCAACTCGCCTGTGCGCCCTTTCACGTCTTTGGAGGCTGCGCAGACCTCGAGGACGATGAGAGTATTGGTGCCCTCAAAACCAAACTTGGCAATTTACAACCATCTTTCGACCTCGTACTGCTCGCAGACCATGATAAACATCCCCCGATCTTTTTTGCCGAACCACTGGAAGGTTTTGTTGTGCGTGAAGGTCGGGCAGATCAAAACGACGTAGTCGAACTTGCCGCGGAAAGGGCCATAGAACTGGCCCACCACGAGCCTGGATTTGCCTGAACTGGTCGGGCCAACGACCAAAACATTGAAAGGGTTGTTGTCCGGGTTCATCGCTTCTAGTACCACTGGGTAGATTCTAATAAGTGAGCCGTGTTGTACCCTTCTTCGCAAGATTCATCCTCGATTTTAACCGTTTCAGCGCCACTCTCCGCACCCGTCGGGAGGCCCTCTGGGTGCCAGGCCCCCACAACCCCCGTCGGCAGACCATAAAGGACCTCGTAATTCCCGATGGCGTCGGCGGCAAGAATCATACATGCGCCCACCGTCTTTTTGGTCAAGTGCAGCCAATCCGCTCCAATCCCCATGACCACCCAAACGACGACCATGCATTAGGAGCAAGGGTGGCACAGTCGGTTAGTGCGCGGCCTTGGTGCATAAGGTCCCGAGTTCGATCCCCGGATCTCACATCCTTGTTTCGACTTCTTTCCTTTCAACGTAGCTTAAGTAGCTTTAAATACCCTTAAAACGGAGCACTGATGGAAAGAGGGGGGTAAAATGAGCGCACCGTCGGCTTCCTGGAAGAATACTCTCTAGAGAGTAAAGGAACTTCAGACGTTAAATAAGGTGTACCTTAACCTTTACCTTTAAAGTTGGGCGCTTTCTGCACGAGTCAGGCCCCCACACCCTCCCGTAACAGACTGTTTCTTGCAAAACGGTGCCCGCGAACTTAAGATGCAAACAGGGTTGCACGAACAAAGCGGGCTGCCAGAAACGTCTTTTGACGAAAATACCCCTTTATGGGAAGGACTTAACAGACGAGCTGGGAGTTTGCTCTCAGAACTTAGTGATCGGGCTTTCGGCGTTGTGAGGAAAGAAGAGCCTACAACCGTAACAGGGGTAAGAGCGTTTGTGAAGACCAATACCCAAACGCAGACGCTGAGCTGCTAGCCCGGATTGTTCCGAGAGGGGTGAAGAATAGCGTAGGTGAAGCCGAAGACGTCATTGTAGCTGGCCCAAAGGGAGGGAACACGGGTACTAAGATCATAGTCAAAGACGGGTACAGTTACAAATTATCCGCCCGCTTTTTGGCAGAGTATGAAAAACTTATCGGCCCAAAAGCTGAGAATTTGATTGCGGAAAGAAAACAACAACAACGCGATTTAGAACACGGTTTGGCTGATGAGCGGCGGCAATTAAAAGGGACGCAAAAAGTGGATTTAGAACTTGAGAGACGGAACCAAATTCTGCAAAAACTCGAAAACGATCTTGCCAGAACAAAAGCTCATCGTGAGCAGTTGAAAGATGGGGAAGGTTCTGCAATCGAAAACCGCGCTGAAATCGAAGGGAGAAAAATCCTGGAAACTAATCTGAAAAAAGACATTGCTAAAGAGAAGAAAAAGATCGCGGACATCCGAAAACAAACCAAAACCAAGGTAGGGGTGAAAAAATCTATAGAAGAGAAGTCCGCACAGCTCGCGAAAATGAAGGAACGAACGGCTGGCTTGGAAAACGCCCTCAACAGCCCTCTCAAGGAACTCAAACAACAAGAAACTGAGCTGAAAGAAAAAATCGAGCAAGATCAGGCGATAATCGATGATCCACATGCCGCTCCTTCTGAAAAAGAAGCCGCAAGAGAAAAGGTGGTTGACAACCAACAAGAGCTTGCGCGCTTGCAAACGCAGATTGCGGAAATAGAATCCTCTCTTCCTCTTCGTGAAAGGATCATAGAGATCTTCAAAAAACACGGCGATCGTTCTCGCGGCTGGTGTCACGATTGGGGCCGTCGTTGGCGCGATTACCAGCTCCTTGAAAGCTCTTGGCAAAGGGGTGGGAAACGGGCTGAAAGAAATCGGGAAAAAAGCGGCTTCGCTTCTGCCCAGCTTGATCGGCTCGATCGTTTCTCTCCTTTTCAAAACTGCTGGCCAAGCTCTCGGTTTTCTGGCCGAGCACACCTGGCTTCTGATTCTGGCTGTGGTGGGCTTTCTGGTGGAGCGGTATGTAAAGAAAACGCGCTGAGCCTAGCGCATCGAAAGCATATTTACCCTCGCAATCGCAACAGCCCCAGCCGCAACCAGAATTTTGTTCACATCGTGAGCCTCTTTTCCAGATCCAGCTGTCGGTGTTGGCTCTTTCGGCGTTTCACTTGGTTTGAAAGCGCCTGGGGCTGCCGGTTTTGTGCATTCGCGTGATGAATTGGGTTGGAAGGGTGGCTGTTTGGGGTGTTTACCTTCGAAGGCCCTCCTCCAATCAAGTGCAGGGCCGATATTTTTGTGCCCTGGTTCAAGCCATTGACACCGAGACTCATCCCTGGCCCTGTTTGCTTGAGTTGGTTGTTGTAGCCCACCACGCTGCCTGTGTTTATGACCATGCGCGAGGGCATCAGCCATGCTCTCGGTGCTACTGCACCTTGGCCTCGTCTACTGCTGGTTGACAGCGCTGAACGCTTTTGGAAATATTAGGGGTTGGGATCGCATCCTCCAGTAAGACGAGGAATTCTCTCTGAGATTCCTTTGTTCGCCCGCCGTTTCCGAGAATGCTGCTGCGAACGTTAACCTGCGCACCCGGGATGCAGCAAACGAAACCCTCGATTGACTGGTTCAGCCGCCAAGGTCCGGCAGGGATCAACCCGTTTGCGCTGTCGGGCACGAAATACTCGAACTGCCTGTCCGCGCGCTGGTCGTTTCTGATGTAATCGAGCTTGTTGCCTTTTTTGTCTGTGCCGCCCTCATCTGCGATCCTTTGGTTTGACGAGTTGGAAAGGGGCCGTAGGTACTGCCATTGGTCTCTTTCGGGATAGTTCTCGAAGATGTAGCCGAGGCCGTGGTTTTGGCCGTGCTTGAAACAGAAGTCTGCGGTTGGCTCAACGCCGAATTCGGCGAAAATCCTTCTGTACGAGGCTTTGTTGTATTTGTTGTCTGTTTGGGAAAAGTTCGGGTCGTCAGGCAGAGAGCTTATTCTCTGGAACCCACCCATTTCGAAGAAGATAAAAGGCGCGGAGCTGCGAATTCCCAGTCAAGGCCTGCCCTTACAAAATCTCCCGAGAGATGCCACAGGCTGTTGTTGTACACCACAGCGCGAAGTTCAGCTGCTGGGGCCAAAACCCCATTTGCGGGCCACGGAGCCATTTTCTCGCGTTTTCTGATGTTCTGAATGTGATCTGCGTTTCTTTGAAAATCTGCCTGTACTGCGTGATGAAAAATTCTGTGGTGGTGACGTAAATTTTTTGCAAATTTTTCAAATTTACGCCGATTTTTCCGCCGATTTCTTCAGAAATATCCACCGCGGGAATTCTCGGTGAGGGGGGCGAAGACAGAAGTTACAGTTAGCTCGGGAAACCGCCGAATTTTTTAATCTTTGTTGAAACCTTTTCTTCGGCTTTCTTTTGCGCTGGCTTTTCTATTAGGGGGGGGGGGCTCCTTTTCACCAGCCCCTCTTTCGGAGTTTCCTTCTTTAGTGGTTTTTTCTTGCAGCGCCCGCCAGCTCATCGTCAGCACATGCCATCCATATATGAAAGAATGGACATTTTTAATTGAACATTTGTGAGAATTGAAATATATCTTCGCGGAAATATGGTCGTTCTCACAGTCAACACGACTGAGAACCCTTGCACTGTCTATCTTTCACGAACCGCTTCCGAAACCCGATTTTGTTCGGCTTCTTTCCTGCTCGCTGCCGAATTCATGGCACAATTTGAAAACCCCGGGGGAAATGGCTTTGATGTCTAGAGACGGTGACCCCTTTATCGTTGCAACAATAGATGAAGGCTATTACACCCTTGAAGGGATGGCTCAAAGAATACAAACCGCTTTCAAAGCTTACAGATTAACCACAGAAATAAATACATCTTCTGGAGCAAAGGTTATCAACAACCTGGGATCCCAGCAAATAACTCTCAACAAAGTCTTGGCAGATCTCTTGGGAATAAGCCGCACTTTAGAGCGAACAACATCAGTCAAAAGTCTCAATGCACCCAGTACTTACTTCGTTCATTGTGATTTGGTCGACCCAATGAGAAATTTGATAAACGGAAAGAAATCAAAACTGCTTGCAATGTTTGATATCCGGGGAAAGGCGCCGTTCGAAAAAATTCACTATCAAACGGGAGAACAACAAAACTTTCGTGACGCTTCCACAAGCGAACATTTAAACATTGTGACGCTTTCAGTCAAAGATGACAACGGGGAGCTGTTTGATTTTCTCGGCCAAAAGCTTCACTTCCAATTGGAGATAAATTAAAGAAAAAACTTTTGATTTATACGAAGGCGTCTGTGGATGTTTTAGCAACCGCTCTGCCCGAGAGGGTTGCAGAAAAGCAATACACACCGCTCTATCCAACGCACAAGGAACCTGTTCTCCCCAATGCCTAAACTTTCCGGCTGACAGAGATTTCCAAAATAGAGAAACAGAGCTCCGATGAGGAGGAGCACTACAGGCTTGTTCTCAAAAAATACGAAAAGGCCCAAAAAGCGTTGAACTGGGGCGTTGCTGGGCTCGGGATTCCAACAACAGCTGTGTCTTCAGGAGCGGTCGCCTCGGCGGTCACTGGCGTTGGGATCGTAATAAGCGTGCCTCTCGGTGTCGTGGGAGCTGTGTGTGGCCTGGTTTCAACTGTTTTGTCGTCTGTCAGCAAAAAGGTTGAAAAGAAAGTGAACAAGCACAGCCGCCTCTCCGCTCTGGTAGCTGCAAAGCATGATACAATCCGCTCCTTTGTTTCCCAAGCCCTGGATGACGAGGTTTCGGACGCGGAGTTCAAACAACTCACACATGAAATGAAGAGCTACGACCAAATGAAAGGCACTTTACGCGAAAAATACGCGAAAAAACAAGCCACTTCACCCGTGCCGGATCTCGAAAACATAAAAGAAGAGATTACGGAAGAATTTCGAAAACAATTGCGGCGAACGGCGCAATTTTGAACTGAGGTTCGAGATAAACAGCGTCTACTCAGGTTCTATCTGAGTTGCTTGAAGAAATCCCAAGTATAGGCGGTCGACACAGCCGTAGCCATGCTTGCATTGCTCTATGCTGTTTGCTTTAGTTTCACAGACCTTTTCACGTCAGCTTAGCAAAAAAATGTGAGACGAATCGCTTTTGAGGTTGTTGAAGCAATGGACTGAAGTGTGATCTGCTTTTCAGCCCTCATAACAGTCACAAAGCATCGTAAAACGGTGGCAAGTGGCACAATGGATTGGAACATCATGTTCTATCGCATTTTCCAGCGCCAATTCTTCAATGACCGCTTCTTGGCGCTCCACTTCTAATTGAAATGCTTCAAGTTCGTCTTCTTCTTCTAAAGCCTCTTCTGCAAGAGCCTGAAAAAACTCGAGAAGATCCCTATGGACTACAACCCAACCCATTTTTTTTGGCGGCAATCAGTTCCTTAAGGATCCTCTCTTGAACTAGGGGAGGCATACACTTAATCAATTTGTCAAGCGTACAGTTGGCTTCCATGGAAAGCACAGGAGCTGCTACCATATACCCGAGAGGCCCTTCCTCTAAAAGGGGTGTTGCCCTGGCGCACCTAGGCGCGGCTGGAGGGAAGGCGCGATTATACTATTGGCGATTATTTCCAATTAAAGATAAAAGATCTTTCGCCAATCGCAAGGTACAGTCAAGTTGGCTGACTCGAATTCGTCATAAAGTTAAGTAAATTCTTCATTCCATATGCATTTATCATCCTACCGCACCAACCACCAATCCTTTTACTTCTTGGAACGAACACCTTGATTTTCACTTTAAATTTTGACATAATTACTCTATAAAATGTCTGGATGACATAAAAATTTGACCTGGCGGGGACGCCGAACGGATTCCATTTGAGTCCCGTTTGCTTCATGTAAACCAATTTCGAGCTTTTTGTTATTTTTATTCTTTTCTAAGGATGCGTTCCTTTTGGATGATCCAGATCAGGATCAACTGAATGATCCAACATCACTCTGATCATGGCGCATCAAAGAAACCGAGAAATCCACTCTGGGCAAGGATTCCTTTGATGCGCGATGATCCGAGTGATCTTGGATAACTGATGCTGATCTGGATCATCCCAAAGGAAAAAAGCGGTAAGCATTGTCTGAACTGAGGCGTGTCAAGTTTCGATTATTATCTCATTTAACATGCACATGACGTTTCAAAGGAAGCCTCTCCGATTAGAGATCCCTTAAAATTTGACGCATGTGTAAAAAAACGTTTATTCGGCAAAACGGGGGGGGTGAAGTGCGCAAAAGAGACAAATACAGGTAAAAGTTAGGAATTTATTACTCATAAATAATAAGTTTTCATTTTCCTGTCAGGAACTACAAATAATGTGCTCAGTTCTGGTGTAGCATCAATGGCAGAGGTAAATAAACAAAAAAAAACAGCCGTATCGGACGCATTCATTTCCCCTCTCACCGATTATGGCGACTGAGGTATATCTCCAGATTTAATAAAAAAGCAGCCTTTTGGGAACCGAAATACCCAATATACACAACTCGCGAGTCTTACGTTTAAGAGAAAGATTTTTATTTTCCAGTCGCGTGCATAACCATGGTGGATGCAACGAGTTGAAGCCCACTTCAGATCACTGTGTCACGAGTGCATTGCGACAAAAGTAATCATTTCATTTTGTTCTCGCTGTTGGAATTGAATCGCTTGATTGATTTGAATATCCCTGCTATTCCACCACACCGGCGAGAGCCAGCATCCAAAAGCATTTGAAAATATAAGCATAACACTGAACACAGTTAGCTCTTCACCTCGATCTCTAACTCATACAAACCGCACATCAAGAATCTCAGTTTTCAAATGTCAGCGAAAACCTTGTTCTTGAGGTTCTTCAAACGAGGAAAATCCAGTTCATACGCACGTGAAAAAGATGAATTTTTTACTGTATGATTTCGCAAAGCCTCAGGAACAACGAGACCGAGCAGAAGAATTGTTTGCCATTGTTTCATAGTACTTGGCTATCAGCAAAACCATAACTGGTTTTAACAGCAATGTCTACCAAACACCTATTGGAGTCAATGAACATACATGTGTAAATATTTCTAACTTAAACAAGCTATATTCGTACAGAAAGATAAAACACTCTCTAAACAACACATCCGACTCGCTACATTAATTAGACGCCAATAGCTGATCATGAAATGATCCGAACTTGTTTGTGAGTTTGACAATTCCCACTACCAGTCACATCACAATAAACCGTAAATAGGGCACAACTAAAATATAAACCCATCTAAACGTCTGTCGTCTCATTTCAGAAGGAAAGAAACGCATCCGATACTTCGCATATGCTCGTCATCGAAATATGAAAGGTTCTCTGCAACCAAATTTACCCCCACAATGGGTTAATGTCTCGTAAGAAGAATCTCTTGGACAAATTCTCAGTACAAAATTATAGATTACACACAAATTTATCTCAGAAACACCGGTGAATGCGTTTCCAGCTGCACTAAGACATCTTCGACCTCGCCCATATTCTTTGCCATGAAAAACGCCAGCATATCGTTTTTGTCATCTACTATTTCTTGCGCAGGCACGCAACGGTACTGACAACAATAGACACAAATCAAGCAAACTGTTCTTCTTGTTGTGAAAGCATGAAACTCTAGAGCTTCACTATTAAAAGTTAAAAGCTAGAATTTTAAATCTTGCATATTCGAAGCAGAAGCTTTCTTCCCCGGCTGTTCTTCGAAACCAAACATCATGAACATTAAGAATCCAACTTCCCTCTTTAATTAAAACGATATTAACGTGAATATTTTACGTGCGTATACGTACCTAAACTTTAAATGCCTCAGTTTACGTGGATAAATAAAATCGACCCGACAGTTAAACCAAGCTTACTCAACTTTCACTCTTACGCGTGGCCACACGTCTGTATGCTATCTACGTACGTAAAGCCAGTTAAAGTTTACGTACGCATACACACGTAAAACTTCGCGACATCCACCTTTAAGGTAACCGTAAAATCAAATTTGTTCGTTTTTAGCCTAAGCTATTTATAAATTTTTTAGGAGCTCGCTAAATCCGCAAAAAGAAGTTCGGCTCATTTCTTTGACTCCGTTCATTAGCTTCTTAAACCTATCCCTCGCCGAAGCAGACACGCGAATAAAAGCACGTCCACTGCAAGCATAAATCTGCTAATAAATTCACAAAATAAAATTCTCTTGCCTTTCAGTAAATAGTGTCCCCTCGTTCCATTCCACCAGCGCCTAGCTTCTGTTTTCTCCCTGGCGACCCGTAGTAAAACTCACTCTAAGCTATCACTTTCAATTAAGTTCTTTCTCAGCTCAGCGAAGTAAACCCTACACGGTCCCTGTCTCTCGTTCATATAGAAACATTAAACATTGGCTGCACAATAAACGATTTTGGAAAGTGGGTTATTGGAGGTTAACAGTGTCGCCATCATCGCAGCCTTTTAGAGCAAAATGGTGCTAACTGAGTTGTTATGGAGATAATTTCATTACCCCTCGAAGTATTCATAAGGAGTGCACGACATTGACCAAAGAATTCACCCGGGCTTCAAAACTGTGAAAATTACAACAGCTAAATACGACTTGAAAACTCATTTATGCCCATTATGTTCGTACACCTCAGGTCAGAAAGCCAATTATTGTATGCATATCCTGATTCACCACGATCAATTCACATGTGTAGCAAAGACTCGAGAAAGATACAGCAATAATTTATACTAATAAAGAATAATTTCAATGAAACAAGCTTACATCTCAATCTTCCACGAGCTTATTATACATAAACATTCATGGATTTTGCAAATGAAGAAAAAGGTGAGTCACTGCTAGACTGGACGAGGTCATGACTCAATTGTCTCTAGAAACTGCTTCAACCAAAAGCTTTCTAAATCAAGAAAGCGCAGCGGTTTGTATACAGACAGGACTGGATTCACAACTTTGTTCTTTGTCTGTAAAAAATGCACGTTTGATGCAAAGCGAATTAAATATTGCGCCCTCACTTTGCTGAATGAGACATATGAGCAAGCGATTGATAGACACAATTGTGGCTTCAAGTTGTTCAAAATATTGAGACAAAACCTAGCACTGAAACATTAGTAGCTTTGACCAAAAATTATAAATTTATTTCTATGTAGAAATTACACTCAGCCAATTGTCTCTTCGACTGGAGTATCATTTTAATCCATTCATGTAAGAAAAATATTTTTTTTCTTTTTTTTTTGGCCACTAATGGCCTTGGCTCAAGAAAATAGACATTGCAGGATTTGCACAAAACCAATCTCGGTTAACCTATATTAAAATCGCGCAAAATCCTTGATGGAGTTCTCGCATACTGATCGTGAAATCAGAAAAATCGAAAACTCAGGACAACAGGCGACTATTGCAACTTGCACTTGCAGTGCCTTATTTCTCTCTCGTGTCCCTTCTCCTCCGTATACGTTCATCCTCAATGGCTGCTCAAGTCAATACTGGAGGGGAAAAAACATAAAACGTGTTTTGTGGTATTCATTTCAAGATTGCACCTTCAAATTTCAAAAGCGTTTGCCCCTGTCCTTGTAGACATGAGGTTAATCGTCCTCCAGAATATAGTCATACGGGATAACTCTGAAACCAAAAGAGAACATTTTTCCAACCGTTCATCCCTGTGATTGGCTTCATCACAACTCGTAAAGTCTGGAAATTCGCAAACGTTATTTGAACTAAACCACGGTAGATTCAAGTTAAGTATTATCGTTGCAATTTCACGAGATCTGGTGGCTCTCTGATTACGAACTGTTTTAATCGAGTTGTACAAATCAAGGCAAAGATGGTCACTCTTAGTTTTGATTTTACGGTCATACCTTACCTTATTTTATGGGATCAACACGGTAAACAACTAAACGGGCTGCTAAAAATTTGTTTTGCGAATGAGGAAATTAAGCCAGTTCTTGTAGACATGAAGTTAATCATCCTCCAGAATATAGTCATACGGGATAACTCTGAATCCAAAAGAGAACATTTTTCTAACCGTTCATCCCTGTGATTGGCTTCATCACAACTCGTAAAGTCTGGAAATTCGCAAACGTTATTTGAACTAAACCACGGTAGATTCAAGTTAAGCATTATCGTTGCAATTTCACGAGATCTGGTGGCTCTCTGATTACGAACTAGTCCAGTCGACAATAACTGTGCTATTGTTTCAGAAAAATAAACACATTTTACCTTTATTTAGTTACCTAATAGAAAGTACTCTTAACCATCGCCTTGCAAAGCACTCATGATCTTGTATAGCTAAGATGTACCTGAAAAAAACCCAAAATAATTTTGAGTTGCATTAATCATGTCAAAAGATGCACATTAATACCCTCAGATGCTGCATTCTCAGCAGGTCCTAAACTGGCTCTTCCACTTTTCTTAAGTAGCTTCTGTTGCGTTCCGCACACAATCGTCACTATGTGTTTTAAATCAATTCACAGATTAAAAGTGGAATTCCCATAATCTACAACCTAGAAGGTTCTACCACGATCATCAGCCTTTTGAACTTGAACATGACGGAACATATTCAACAACGATCTATTCACCTCAGGGCAGAAAGCCAAATATTGTCTCTGACTTCACCACAATGTATTTACGTTTCTTGCAAAGCCTCGAAAAGATATAGAAATAATTTAAAATTATTAATAATAATTCCAGCAAGATGAACTTACATCTCGAACGACCACAAGCTTAAACTGCGAATAAATTTATCAGTTTAACGCTGTTTTAATCGAGTTGTACAAATCAAGGCAAAGATGGTCACTCTTAGTTTTGATTTTACGGTCATACCTTACCTTATTTTATGGGATCAACACGGTAAACAACTAAACGGGCTGCTAAAAATTTGTTTTGCGAATGAGGAAATTAAGGCAGGTGGAGATTAAAGCTCTTGGTGTACATTGGTTTAATTTTTTCAACCTGTATCAAATATTACCGTAATCTGCAATAATAATTTAAAGCCCAACACAAACATTCTAAAAACGATCACAGACAAATGAGTCACTCAGACTGACTTTAATTGCATGTATGGTCAGGGTCAATCAATTGCCTCCAGAATCTGCCACAGGCTCAATGCTGAAGATTGCATACAGGCAAGAATTAATTCTCGAGTAATAACTTTGTTCTTTGTTGGTGAAAATAGCATGACAGCGACTGAAATATAAAGCACTCAATTTGCGGAATGCAATAGCATCTGAAGCAAGCGATAAATAAACACAATTAAGGCCTTCATGTTATTAAAAAAATATTAGGACAAAACCCACCTTTGAAATATTAGCACCTACGGCCAAACTTAAAATTTCGCTTCTATGTAGACGTAAAAACTGTCCTCGTCCAGTGATTGTCTCTTAGACTAGCGTATGTGAATCTACTCCTGTGAAAAAAGATTTTGCAAATAACGGTCTTTGGTTGTAAAAGATAGGACTTGCTGTATTTGCCCTAAAACATAATGTCCCTACCGCTATGCGGGTGTATTTTGGCAAACTAAATTAGTCCCACCCTTCATGGAATCTGTTCCGTGACGTCCAGTAAATTCACCATTTTGGAGTACTCTAGATGCACTAAGAACCATACTCTTCCACTAACTGTAATTTAGAATAAATGCAAACCAAAGTGATATATAGAAATTGAGTAAAGCGCTTCGCTAAGGCCCGTTCCAAACGTCGTGCTACTGCCGTACTTAGCTGGCTCGACTTTAGCACGACTCCAACACGACTTGGTTTCAGACGTCGAATTTAATTAACTCGAATTAAAAACTGTCGCTGTTAACGTACACAAACCATAACAAACCGGTTTTGCTGACTTTTAAAATGTATTTATAATTTATGAATTAAGTTCGACACGGCAGTAGCACGACTTGGATTCCAACGTCGTCCTACTGTCGAATTTGATTCCATCAGTTGAGTTCGACACGGCAGTAGTACGACGTTTGAAACGGGCCTAAGTCACAGGTCCGCATGCTAATATTAACAGAAAATAGATTTTCTAAATCACGAGATCGACGGGTGTTTGGTCAACTTCAAGCTAAAATCCTACAAGCGATCACATCCACCTGAATCTTTGTAACGTCCTCCATATTAACTTTATCCTGGGTAACTCTGAACTTTCCATGAAACCATGGTATATTGAAGTTGAGCGTAATTTACGCCTAATAAAGTCAGGCGATCTGTTGGGTCTCTTATTACGAAATAGTCCAGGCGAGGATAACTACCATATTGTTCATAGTAAAACGTTTACCTTTCTTTGTTATGTTTTATCATGCACTGTTGACCATCGCCTTGCAAAACAATACTGAAATTTTACTGCGAAGACTTACCTGAAAGAAAAACCAAAACAATTTCCTGCTACATAAATCATGTTAAATATGTACATTTGTCTTTTCAGACCTTCTATTCCACAGCAGGTCTCAAACATGTTGTGTTGCGGACAGATTCGTCGCTATGCGTTTTAAATCAAATCCGTAGATTGCCAATCAAAACGTGATTTTTGTCTACTGTGTATCAAATCATTACGTTCTCTTAATTCGTTAATTGATTTTAGTTTTTATTGTCCTGAGTAACTGACTTTTTTTATCTCACAGCATGAATTCAAACAGGTCGCACAGGTTTAGATTTAGTTGTTACCTAAATAACTGCCTTCCAAGGTCGTACTCCAATTAAAAATGGTAGCAAGGCCACAGACTGCACCAATATGGTTTAATAGACATTCAAAACGTACACAGATTCACCATGGAATCCTAAGCTACGACTACAACTTTTACGTCAACGTGAAGAAAACCAAACTCACCTTTCAAAGTACACAGTTCTTTATGGTTTGATCAAACTCCCGTTCCCGAAGAAGAGTTATTGAAAATCTACACTGAAACAGGGCCGTCGTTGATATCGTTCAAAAATCCCGCTGTCGCGAATTGAACAAGATGGTAAAACCCACTCTTGAGCTTAAACAGGCACTGTTGTCAACAAACGAAGAAATTGTGTCACCCTTCTTTAAACTTGCTTAAGTAATGCTCAATGGTAATGTTGATCAATAGAGCTGAGTATAGAATCTTTTTGAAAATTACTTCGCTGACACACTTCACTCGGGATCAGCTAAGATGAGAATCTTCTTCTTCTTTCTCAGTCCATCACGAAAAAGAACTGTTGATTGATAATGATTGGGCACGAGCGCTAGTGCATTAAGGTAACGAAAATCGTGGTAGTCTACAATCTTGAAGTAAAATGAAACGTTGGTTGTACCACGATGATCAAGGTTTGTCAGTTAAGAAAGAAAACATGTCTAAGTACGGTCTATTAACCAGACATTTCTTCACCTAGTTACCTCGGCTAGTTCACTGTATTGACAATCTACTTGGTATGTTAAGTACTCACGAATTGCCGAAGAAACCGTTTCTTCGCACTACTCCTGAACTAATCTTGACAAGATCTGTAGGTGTTTTGGTCACAATAAATCAAAATGAAGCAGTCAGCAATTCATAATACTGATTTTGATAAAAAAAATTTTTTCCGGATATCACCCACATCAACAGTGCTTAAACCAGATCATGAAATGATGCGAACTTTAAATGGCTAAGTTTACGTGGAAAATAAAAAAGACAAGACAGTTAAACCAAGCTTACTCAACTTTCACGTTTACGTGCGGCTTTTCACACGTCTGTATGTTATGTACGAACGTAAAGCCTGTTAAATTCAATGTACGTAGACTACTGTGTAATTCCACCTTTATAGTGTAACTGTAAATCGAATTTGCTTATTTTTGCTAAAGGTAGTTACAATATATTTTTAGGTACTTCCTAAATCGGCAAAGAGGAGTTCGGCTCATCTATTTGCGTGACGCAGCAAGTTCAAAAACCTTTTCCTCACCGAATAGCGGACAAACGAATTAAAGCACGTGAAGGAAGGCAGAATCCCCTCTTGCTTTTCAGTAAATAATGTCCCCTCGTTCCATTCTGCCAGCGCTTAGCTTGTGCTTTCTTGCTGGTGACCTTAATAAAACTCACTCTAGTCTATAACTTTCTACTGAGTTCTTTCTCAGCGAAGTAAACCCTAGACGGTCCCTGTCTTTCGTTTATATAACTTGGCTGAGTAATAAACACATTTACGATTTGGAAAGTGGGTTATTGGAGGCTAAGAGTGTCACCATTATCGCAGCCTTTTAGAGCAAAATGGTGCTAACGGAGTTGTAATGGAGATAATTTTATTACCCCTCGAAGTATTCATAAGGAGTGCACGACATTGAACAAAGAATTCACCCGGGCTTCAAACTGACTGTGAAATAACAATAGCTAAATACAACTTGACAACACACGGTTCATTTTCCATTGTCTTCATACACCTCAGGTCAAAAAGCCAACTACAGTAATAGCCCACCTATAAGAACCTGAATTTTCAAATTTAGCCTAAATAGGTTCTTATGTTCTTATGGTAAATTTAGGCTACCAAGATTCTTAAAATAGGTTCTTCTATTTTCATATGAATTTCATCGAAATACACTATATAACTATATTATAAATATCATCTCATAATACAGTGTAAATCCTTTATTTGTACCATAGAGCAATGCCTATAGGCAGTTCATTGCAGGAATAGTATAATATGTCCTGAACAAAATATAACAAAGAAACTCATGTTGATACCAGATTTATAACAAGTTCAAGCAATGAGGAGAAATGAAAAAAATTTAATTAAAAGCTGTATGGCTCTAGCCCCTGAGATTTGATCATATCAAAGTTATGTCAAGTTACTTTTAAATACATGATGATCTTAATTCAGCAGTTTCTATCTATACACTTTTACAGCAACCCCACTGATAAGAACCTAACTTAAAATTTTAGCCTTAACAGGTTCTTATGGGGAGGGGGCTTAAAATGAAAATTTTAGCCTAACAGGTTCTTAAAGCCCAGGCTCTTATACGAGGGTTATTACTGTATTGTATGTATATCCTGATTCACCACAATCTATTCACATGTGTAGCAAAGCCTCGAGAAAGATACCGTACCAGTTTATAATGATAAATAATAATTTCAATAAAATGAGCTTACATTTCAATCTACCATGAGCTTAAACAGCACATAAATTCGTGGCTTTTGCAAATGAACTGAAAAGTGAGTCACTGCTCCCTATCAGTCAAAAGCTTTGCCAGACATAACATATGAGCAAGCGATCGATACACACAATTGTGGCATTCAAGTTGTTCAAAATATTGAGACAAAACCTACCACTGAAACATTAGTTAATGGCCTTGACTCTAGAAAATAGACATTGCAGGATTTGCACTGAATACAATCTCCTTAACCTATATGAAAATTGCGCATACATAATATACTAACATACTAATAATGAAATCATTTTGCGTGCCTCATTTCCCTCTCGTCTTCAGGGCGTGTTTTGGCAAGAGCAGTCACAATGAAATCGGTTTCGCATCTCCCAGTTAAACCAAAATTAACCACTTTCGAGCTTTTTTTTAGATATATCAGGAACCATATTCTTAAAATACAAACAAAAGTGATACATGATTTAGTAAAACAATTTGCTAAGTCAGTCTCGAAGCCACAGTCCCGTGATGTTAAAATTAACAGACGCTGGGTTTTCTTATTCACGGTTTGGTCAACTACAGGGAGCCAAAATGCTGTTTAAAAGCGAGTTTAAGTCAATCACAATCTGCGTTTGAATCCAAAAGAGTCAGTTCATTAAGGAATATAACACTATTTCAAGAGTTTGTTGACTAGAAATCTGTTACACCTAAACACACTTGCTGTGATATGTTTAGACCTCATCATGCAGCTTGAAGTTAGTTCTTAAGTATTCAGCAAACCGTTTGCTTTTAATTTTGCTACGTGTTTCTAGCCATGACGAAGATAACAGCTATACGTGGCGCTGAAAAACCGGCGAGAACTCGAGCTGCATAAATCATGTCAAAATATGTACATATACCCTTGGACGGTGTAATATAAGTTTTCTAATTCGCCATTTTTATTGTCATCGTCGTTTTTATTTCACTGGAACTGGTGCGAGTCAGACAAGTTAATAGGCATACAAGAAATAGGCCGCGTTTCCTTACAGCATGATTTCAAACAATTCGAAAGAAAAACAGGAATGCATAAGAAATTATTGCAATCTAGTTGGCTTTCAAACCAGGGCCGTAAAAAGTGCTTTAAAAGACATCCAAAACGGATGCAGCATCACCATGGAATCGTAAGTTCGTCTAGAACTTTAACATGCAATTGTACGAACTAGTCCAGGTGGCGATAACTGCGCTATTCTTCAAGAAAAATAAACAAATTTTACCTTTGTTTCGCTACCTATTAGAATGTATTGTTAAACATCGTTTTGCAAAGCAGTAATTGATCTTGTACAGTAGTACCTGAAAGGAAACCAAAATAATTTCGAAATGCATTAATCATGAGACTGTTGTATGTATATGAAATAAATCATAGATTCCATTAATCATGTCAAAAAACGCACATAAATACCTTCAGATTCTACAGTATATTCTCAGCAACTCCTAAACTGGCTCTTTCCCGACCTTTAGTAGCTTTTGTTGTGTTGCGCACAGAATCGTCACTAGCACTGTCACTGTGTGTTTTGAACCAATTCATTCAATTCAAACGGAAATGCGATAATCTACAACCTTGAAGGTTCTACCACCATCATCAGTCTTTCCTGTACGAAAAATCTCGGCGAGACACGACCGAGATTCACACCATAATAACCAGCCAGAATTCGAATGTGACCATCATTGCGATTTGGCTGACACGAGCGAGACAAAACAAAGCGAGCGAGACAAAAAAAAATTGAGCGAAAATACCGCGAGACAAATGTATCGCCGTGACATTTGCATGGTCTTACTGAGCGAGAATCCGGCCATATTCAAGCTATGAAAAAGTAACGCCATTTACCCATAATCGAGCCTCACGTAATTCGGACTGACAAGTGATTGAAAACGAAATAACAATTGAGCGAGAATAGAGCGCGATATCTGCACTACTCCCAATTAACAACAAAATAATTTCCCCAGCTATTAAAGCTATAATATTAGTGCTAAATGTTAAATAAAAAAATTGCTCGATGAAATATTTCGCGTTATAATTAAGCTTAAATTAAAACGCCACATACCACAACGGCGTTGCAAAGTCTCCCAATAAATAGCGTCACATGTCATTGGAGTCAGAAAACATTTAAGCCAATCTCAAACGAAATCCACAACTGTTATTTTGTACATGTAATTAATTAAAACGAAAGGAGTATTTGTAGAGCATTGAGTTCAAAAGAGAAAGAACACAAACCGAAGTAGTACAATAAGGGGCTGTTTATTTATAGTTCCCATAAAATCGTGGCATATCTAAAGTAATACATTTACCAGGGGCACCCAACGAGAAATTTCGATGAAATATCTGTTCGGGAGAGTCTACCCGTTCTAAGACTTTCGGATAATGCATTGCCAAATAGCTACTGATTTCTTACCTAAAACATCACCTAAAAGATTCGCAACCAGGGAAATCCACGGGGAAAATAGTCCCTTAGATTTTCGGAAGGGATATTTTTGCAATTTTTGGCTCTTGAAAAGGTCGCCTAGCATTTTCGGGTAAGCAAACAGTGTGACATGTTGCGTGACACATATTGCGTCACTGAGTTCCGTATTATGAGAAGCTGTCAGCATGTGCTCACAATGAATGTAGTTTGTTGTTTAATCTCTGTTAAATCACCGAATATATCTTGATACATGGTGGCAGCGGTCGTGGTTTTTACTCTGTTTTACTCAATTTGGGGACGCTGTCACAAAATTAGAGACGTTTGTATGGATTTTGAGCTATGTTTCAATGTCCATAACTTCGTCTCTGTTCAACCGAAAAGGATCAAACTTGGTCAAACGACTAAACTCAATGTCATCTTTCATGTGATGGTGTCAATTTATCGATTACTTCAAAATTTGAAACTCGCCCCAGTTCCCTTTTGAATTTCGGAATGGCCAATGGTGTTCGCTCGAAAAAAGACAAGCCCATTTATTGTGAGATGCGGGTCAACTCTAAATCAGTCACTCTTTAAGTGGACTGTGGGGCTACTGTATGCATCATTCCCAAGAGCCACATCGGAGACAACCATATTCAGTCTTCCAATATTTCCCTGGAAATGTGGAACAAAGCAAAGATGAATGCGCTTGGGACTTGCAAACTGCTTGTTGAAAATCCCAAAACTTTGATGAAGTACATGGTGAAGTTTTTTGTTGTTGAAGAGCTTACCCCACTGCTAAGCCGCAAGGATGCTGAAAAGGTGAATCTCATCACAGTTAACTTATTTATCTATTTATTTTATTTATTTGTTTGTTTAGTCACTTATAAAACCTTATACAACATCAATAAAAGTTGTTAATTAAATTATAAAATTAATGTGACAAGGAAGCCTAACGAAGCTTGAAGCTTATATTAATAGGCTTCCTTCAACTACCTAGTGAACTAAATTCATGGCTGAGTGCAGAGTGAACAAGATTAGAAAATTAAGCAACAGATCGGTTGTCAGTGAGATAATTCTTTAAATTTTTTTTAAAAACGAACATAGAAGGAGAGCTAATTAGTGAAACAGGCAACGAATTCCAGATTTTAGGTCCTCGGTAAAGGATACTGAATTGCTTTATATTTGTTCTACAAAAATGAGGTCTATACTGAGAGGCTAGTCGAGTTTCGTATTGATGGACTTGATTACTACTTAAGAACAAGTCATGAAAGCTACTGGGCAGAAGATTATGGTGATAAGAATACATAAAGGTAGCGACAGAAAATGAATTAAAACTATATATGTCAAGGACTTTAAGCTGGCTAAATAAAGGGGCGGTATTTGCTAGATAGTGAGATTTTGTTATGAGCCGCACAAGACGCTTTTGCAAAAGGTAAATACAGTTTAGGTTGGAACAGTAGGTGGAGGACCAGGCGACATTACAGTATGTTAAGAAAGGATATACAAGGGAGTAATACAAGGTCATCAAAGTTTGGGATGATAGGTAAAAGCGGGCTTTCGCAATAATTCCCACACTTTTCGAATTTTTTTTTGACACGAAATCAATATGTGGTTTCCAAGAGAGATGCTGATCAATAAGAACACCTAAAAATTTTGTCTCCGTGACTTGCTTGATCACAGTATTTTCCAGAATGAGAGGGGCATTGACATTAACTTTCTTTTGCCTTGGATGGAAAATCATAAAATTTATTTTAGTCAAATTCAGAGATAACTTATTCACCTTAAGCCAAATAATTATTTTTGCAAGTTCATTGTTAAAAATAGAAATGAGGTGGTTGGCATCTTTATGGGAACAAAAGATACTTGTGTCATCAGCAAACAGTAAAGATTGAGTGAGACTAGAGACATAAGGAAGATCATTAATGTAAATAATAAACAAAAGAGGTCCAAGAATTTAGCCCTGCGGGACGCCACATAAAATTTTCCGCGGATAAGATCGATGGGATCCAAACTGGACAAATTGAGTCCGATCATCAAGATAACTTTTGATCCACGCCAAAGCAGTATCCCGAATACCATAGTGTTGCAGTTTTTGACACAATATTTCATGATTAATAGTATCAAATGCCTTAGAAAGATCTAAGAAGATGCCTAAAGTTGCTTCATTTCGGTCGATAGCTGAAGATATGTTGTTGATCAAGTCAATTAGCGCTAATGTAGTCGAATGATTATTACGGAATCCAAATTGTTACGAGTATAAGATATTATGCAAATTTAGGAAATTAATCAGTCGGTTGTACATGACTTTTTCAAAGAGTTTAGAAAAGGCTGGAAGAATTGATATTGGCCTGTAATTACTAAAAAGTGTTGGGTCATCTGCCTTAAAAACTGGAATCACTTTGGCTATTTTGAGAGATTCAGGAAACACACCAGTAGACAACGAAGTGTTTATAATGGTTACAAGAGGCTGCGCAATATTTTGGAAAGACTGATGAATTATCTTCATGGATATATTGTCATGTCCAGGAGCTTTGTTAGCGTTGAACGATTTAACAATATTGTTTAATTCATCGACCGTTAGTGGTTGCAATGAAATGGATTCAGAAAGAGAGCTGCTCAAGAAATCCTTGGGTGATGAATTTGTGGCAGGAACTTTGCTCGCCAAATTTGGCCCTATATTGGTGAAGTAATCACAGAAATTATTGGCAATGTCAGTAGGATTGCTAATTTCCATTTCATTTTTGGTGAAGCTTGCAGGATACGGTGATTTAGCGACCCGCCTGTTGATCACCTCATTAAGAATTTTCCATGTTTAAGTTTGATCTAGCCTTATCCAATTTGTTGTCATAAAATTTTTTCCTGGCGATACGAACAAGACAAGTTAGCTTATTTCTAAATGATTTATAGTTGGCTTCACGCTCATGACTTGGTTTCCTTAAGAATAATTTATACAGTCTAGACTTAGTTTTAATTGATTTCAAGATTCCAGTTGTAAGCCACGGATTATGCAGAGTTTTTCGGTTTTTCCCTCGACAAAACTTTATCGGAAAACTCTTGTTATAAAATTCAGTATATTTTTGTAGGAACCCATTGTAAGCGGCGTTAGCATCAGCATAAATTAGAGAGCTCCAATCGAATTCGCACAAAAGGTTGTTGAATGCATCAATATTCTGACTAGAGAAGTTGCGAATGGCAACACTTTCCTTAGGCTTAATTGTTGAAGAATGGGCATCAGTGTAACAGAGTGTGAAGATTGGTAAATGGTCAGACAGATCATTAATAATGAGTCCATTGTCACACGAAGCAGAAATATTGTTGGTAAAAATGTTATTAATCAGGGTGGCGCTGTACGAAGTAAGTCGAGTAGGTCTCGAAATTAGCGGGTGAAGAAAATGAGAAAATAACGCATTAATAAACTCGTTCGTAGCTGAATGCAAATCAGTGTTAAGAAGGTCTAGATTGAAATCACCTATTATGTAACACATTTTGTTGTCCCTGGTTAACCAATCAAGCAATTGGTGAAAAGATTCCAGGAATTCATGCAAATTAGCAGGAGGACAATAAACTGTACCGATAATAAAGTTTTTTCCATGCAGATTATCGATTTCAACAAAAACAGCGTCAAATAAGGACGAGTTTGACGAGCACAAATCAGACATAATGTTAAAGTTAAAAGTGTCGCGTAAATAAAGGCCTGCGCCTCCACCAGGCCTACCCACTCTATTCGATGAGATAAAACGATAGCCAGTAATGTTTACATAATCTTCATTAATATCATTTAGCCACGTTTCTGAGATACCTATAGCTGAAAATTCATGCTGCGAAGAATCTAAGAGTTGGGTAAATTTGTCAAAATTTTTAGGTAAGCTACGAGCATTTAAATGCAAAAGCGAAAAATTGATAGCATCCTTCTTATTACCAATTAGGTCATTTAGTTCTGGCTCGTTATAGTAACTACATTTAGGAGTAAGATTTAGAAAATTGCTATCTGGATCAATGTCACTGGATATTACAGTATTGCAATTACTTATCGGGTTAAAGTAAAGGCATTCTAATCTATCATTATTAAAACGCACTGGGCCGTGAGCTAACTCATAAAGGGCAAGATTAAAAGACACATCGTCAAGATGATTAAAAGGAAATTCGCTCGAGGGTCTGTCTTTGATTATCAATTTATCCAACACAAAGTAGGCAATCTTTCCGGCTTGCTTTGCTTGTTTTAGTTTCGGCAGTTGATCTTTACGCCTATGAAGAGTTTCAGCCGCAAGATCTTCATTGACAAACATTCCGTCTGGCTTTACAGTCCTCGCAGCCTTTAATATTGGATCCTTTTGCTTCCAGCTTACCAGGCGACAGATAACTGTACGAGGACGGGTAAATAAAGCGTTGTCGTCAGAGCGCCGATTAACTTTACCAGTACGATGGGCTCGGTCGATTTCCACTTCTAGTGCCACTTTAGCTTTACTTTCAGTGTCTTCCCAAGTTTCATCGGGTTCCTCAGGGATTCCATCAATTCTAATATTGTTGCGACGGCCCTGGTTCTCGAGATATTCCATCTTGTCACAATGGAAATCTACCTGGGCTTGGACTTCTCCCAGCTCTTTACCGATCTTAGTCATCTGCTCAGTTACTGGTTTTAGGTCTTCAAAGTCTTTCTGGGTGAATTGTAGGCTAGATTTTAGCTCAGCCAGGTCTTTAATAACGCCATCAATTCTGCTGTTAACATTTGTCAACAATGAATCAAATAAATTGCGAAACAACGATTCTTGCATTTTCATCATCTCATATACATACGCCTTTGTTACATAGTCGCCATCACCTTCTTGTTCTAATTCGTCGACGCCATCTTTGATAGTAAAGGACTCTTCATGAACTTGATCAGTTTTTTTTGCTTCTGTTTCTACGCGACGATTTACTCATTTTATCGGCCTATTCAGCAGGAATCTTACTGATTAGACTTAAGATTCTAAATTTGTTTGATTAAAAAAAATTAGAATGAATTTACGGGAGCACAGTTCCACCCCTCTGCACTCTCCACGCACATGTGATCAATCTCAAATCAATCTCAAACTGTGACTTGTTTGAGAATGTCAGTAGTGTGGTAGATGACACAGATATCTTAGATGGTTTTCCTGACATCTTCAATGGGGACGTTGCCACCTTTCCTGGTTCTGTACGTTTGACTCTGAAGCCTGATGCAGAACCAATACTACGCCCAGCAAGACGATTACCGATTGAGTAAAAGGAACATGTGAAACTAGAACTTGACAGGCTGGTTGATGTCGGAGTTCTTGCTCCGGTAGATGAACCCACTCATTGAGTAAATCAGATGGCAATTGCTACTAAGAAGGATGGAAGCCTACGGATCTGCATAGATCCACGTTCTTAGAACCTCGCATTAAAGCGGGAGCACTATCAATTACCAGTCCTTGATGACATCCTTCCTCACCTTGCTAAAGCTAAAGTCTTCAGTAAAGTTGACCTTAGCCATGGCTATTGGCACTGTGTTTTGGAAGAAGAGTCTAGCCTGCTTATCACCTTTTCTACCTCTTTTGGAAGATATCGGTGGACGCGCCTTCCCTTTCGGCTTTCTGCAAGCTCGGAAATATTCCAAAAACGACTGATCCAAGCCTTAGAGGGTCTTGTGGGTGTGGCCTGCATCTCAGATGACATCTTGATCTATGGTGTTGGCGACACCCTTGATGAAGCTACGCAAGATCATGACAAGAACCTCTGAATGCTATTAGCACCGTTAACTACCTCGCTAAATTCTTGCCAAGGCTTTCTCAAGTCATGGAGCCACTCAGGAGACTTACCCAGTCAGGGGTTGAGTGGTACTGGGGAAATGTTGAAGACAAAGCTTTCAATGAGGTGAAGCAGCTAGTCACTCAAGGTCCAATTCTTGCTTATTACCGCCCAGAAAAAGAACTGGTCATACAGTGCGGTGCGAGGGGCCTGGGTCTTGGTGCTGTGCTTATGCAAGAAGGTCGTCACCTTGCCTACGCCAGTAGGGCTCTAACAGATCCAGAGACTGGCTATGCAACCATTGAAAAGAAAATGTTAGCCATTGTGTTTGCGTTGGAGAAATGGCATCAGTTTGTCTATGGTCGCCATGTTGTCATTAGAACAGACCACAAACCTCTGGAGTCTATTGCGAAGAAACTGCTTGATAGGGCACCAAAGCGCCTACAAGGTATGCTCCTCAGAAGCCTGGCCTATGATAAAGACGCCCAGTACACTCCTGGTCACACCTAGCACCTGGCAGACATGATGAGCAGATCGTTTCTCCCAGCTCGTGGTCAGGTAGCTTCCGGTGAATTTCAGATTATCAATGCAGTTCAGTTCCTGCCAATGCGACAAGAAAGGATACAAAAAATCCAACTGGCCACTGCACAGTATGAGACCCTGCAACTGCTTATGGACACCATACTGAAAGGATGGCCTAACGATCGATTAAAGCTTTCCCCTCAACTGACCCCCTACTACAGTATGAGGGATGAACTTAGCATTTGTGATGGACTAGTGTTTAAGGGGGAGAGCCTTGTTGTACCTCAAGGACTGAGAGCCGAAATAAAGCAAAACATACATGCGTCACATGCTGGTGTAGAAGGTTGTTTAAGGAGAGCAAGGGAGAGCGTCTATTGGCCTGGTATGAACTCCGAGCTCCGACACTGGATCTCAACCTGCGAACCCTGCAGAATGTTTGAAGTTTCACATGGCAAAGAGACTCTCATGAGTCATGATATACCACAGAGGCCTTGGGAGAAAGTTGCTGTGGACCTCTTCACCCAGGACCAGAGGGAATACTTGGTGACAGTGGATTATTACAGTGGTTACTGGGAGTTGGACAAACTATGCAGTACTGACTCTAGAACTGTGGTCAGCAAGCTTAAGGCCCACTTCGTAAGGCATGGAAGTCCATGTCAACTTGTTAGTGATAATGGGCCTCAGTTCGTAGCTGCAGAATTCCAAAAGCTGACAAAGGAATGGGACATTGAACATATGGTCACTTCCCCTTACAACAGTAAGGCAAATGGTAAAGTCGAGGCTGCGGTGAAGTCTGCCCAGAAACTGCTACGCAAGACTGCTAAAGGTGGTGATGATTTCTACTTGGGATTCCTCGCTGAACGTAACATCCCATCACAGGGCGTTGGGAGCAGCCCAGTTCAGAGGCTCATGAATAGGAGGACAAGGACACTCCTGCACACAACCGGTCCTCTCTTGAAACCAAGAACCCTGAACACGAGTCACGAGAGAGAGGAGCTGAAAGATGTCAAGAAGAGGCAAACCCGGTACTACAAGGCCAATGCCCACGACCTACCTCAAATACGTGAAGGAGCAAAAAGAATGGAAGAAGGGTGTGGTTGTTGAACAACTTGATGAGAGATCATATGAAGTTGAGACAGCAGATGGATCCTCCTATAGGCGTAACAGAGCCCATCTAAGGAAGACCAACGAGCCCCCTCCTGCAACGGTCAACAGTGAATCAACACAAACACCAGACGAAAACGTGGTCCAGACACAAACGGCCAACAAACTGCCTCTTGGGACAAACCTTGCTGAGCCACTGCAAATGTCTAGTCATCCCGACGAGCTCAATGAAATCACACCGTCCAAGGAATGAGACCCCAAGGCCCTCCCATCTCTTGAACCTTGCAAGGAGCAGACAGGACCTGACGCAAGGATCCGAACTCGGTCAGGAAGACTGATCACTAGCCCTTCCTACCTTAGGGACTTCGTTGTGTAAACAACCTAAAGGGAACTTAGGAACATGGCTTTAGTGTTTGAACCTTGTTTCCAGTTACAAACAGTTCCACAGAATTTATATTTCGTTTTGTTATTGTTAAAGGCCCAATAATTCCTTTGTTCGTTTACTCATTTCATGCCGGGGGAGATGTGACATGTTGCGTGACAAATATTGCGTCACTGAGTTCCCGTATTATTAGAAGGTGAGAGCATCTGCTCACAATGAATGTAGTCTGTTGTTTAACGTCTGTTAAATCACTGAATATATCTTGACACAAACAGTTCGCAGAAGTTCTTCGAAGGTAACATTCGATAACATTTTTACATGTAATGAATTAAACCGAAAGGAGTATTTGTAAAGTATTGAGTTCAACAGAGAAAGAACACAAACCGAAGTAGTACAATAAGGGGCTGTTTATTTATAGTTCCCATAAAATCGTGGCATATCTAAAGTAATACATTTACCAGGGGCACCCAACGAGAAATTTCGATGAAATATCTGTTCGGGAGAGTCTACCCGTTCTAAGACTTTCGGATAATGCATTGCCAAAAAGCCACTGATTTCTTACCTAAAACATCACCTAAAAGATTCGCAACCAGGGAAATCCAGGGGAAAACACTGGAAAATAGTTCCTTAGATTTTCGGATGGGATATTTTTGCAATTTTTGGCTCTTGAAAAGGTCGCCAAGCATTTTCCGGTTAGCAAAAAGTTCGCAGAGAAGTTCTTCGAAGGTAAGATTCAGCTAGCAATTTCTCAAATGAAGATTTCATTCACTAAAGTTTTCGGGCACTTCAATTTTCAGCTAAGAAATACGAACAGATGAAATTTTTCTAGCTGATTAAGAGCAAATCCGGACTAACGTGCGGGAGGTCGTGGGTTCAAACCCCGGCCGGACCAACACTCAGGGTCTTTAAATAACTGAGGAGAAAGTGCTTCCTTTGCAATGACATCTGCAAATGGTTAGACTTTCTTGTCTTCTCGGATAAGGACGATAAGCTGGAGGTCCCGTCTCACAACTCTCCACAATTAATTCTGTGGGACGTTAAAGAACCACTAGGGACGTAACGAACCCTGGCTGTGACCACCCCTGGTGATGACCTGTGTCTCGGGCCCGCAGTAATTGGCGTTCGCTGTTGCGGTGTCCCTGCCAGCTTGGCAAGCTGGCGAAGTTAAATAAATAAATAAATACATAAATAAAATTTCGCGGCTACAGTCAAAAAAATGTTTTTTGCTGACAGTTTGCCCATGGGTAGCTATTGACTGTCGGCGACTTCAGAACAACCAAAATTCAAGGCGAAATAATGTCCTTCTCAAAACTTCGCCTGTATGCAAAAGGGAAGAAAGCGGGGTAACATATTTCCAGATACATTAATTTATAAAGCTTTTCACTCCTGGTTTGGTGGTGATTTGTTATCTTAGCAACAATCAGGGCCGAGTTGCTCGAAGCACGCTTAGCGCTAACCATTGGTTAAGTTATACTAAAACCCATAGGTTGTCATGGTATTTAACCCTGGGTTAGTGCTAACTGCGCTTCGAGAAATTCGGCCCTGGCTGGTAAACAATGATATTTTTAAACCGTTTCTTTTTCAACCGAGAGAAATTTAAATTTATGCCGAGTGTCGCGATTAATATTTTAGGAATGTGCTACACCGTGGTTCTGCCTAAAACTCAAGCTATAAGGAATTTAAGCATTGTAAAAAAGCATATGTTAGAACCGGCTTGGGTAATTTAATTTGCGGCGAACACGAACTCTCCGAAGTTCAACAAATTTTGCCTGAAATCTGACACTTTAAAATAAGTAACGCAACACCTTGAGTAGAAAT
>OX419343.1:11016878-11026878 GCA_948470475.1 Galaxea fascicularis | reverse complement strand
AGCATGAAACTCTAGAGCTTAACTGTTAAAAGTTAAAAGCTAGCATTTTAAATCTTTCATATTCGAAGCAGAAGCTTTCTTCCCCTGCTGTTCTTTGCAACCACACATCATGAACATTAAGAATCCAACTTCCTTCTTTAATTAAACTTCAACCTTTTAGAAAAGCGATATTAACGTGAATATTTTACGTGCGTATACGTACCTAAACTTTAAATGCCTCAGTTTACGTGGATAAATAAATCGACCCGACAGTTAGACCAAGCTCACTCAACGTTCACTCTTACACGCGGCCACACGTCTGTATGATATGCACGTACGTAAAGCCCGTTAAAGTTTTCGTACGCATACGCACGTAAAACTTCGCGACAGTGTAAATCCACATTTAAGGTGACCGTGAATCAAATTTGTTCGTTTTTATCTTAAGCCAGTTATAAATTTTTTTTAGGAGCTCGCCAAATCCGCAAAAAGAAGTTCGGCTCATTTCTTTGACTCCGTTCATTAGCTTCTTAAACCTATCCCTCGCCGAAGCGGACACCCGAATAAAAGCACGTCCACTGCAAGCATAAATCTGCTAATAAATTCACAAAATAAAATTCTCTTGCCTTTCAGTAAATAGTGTCCCCTCGTTCCATTCCACCAGCGCCTAGCTTCTGTTTTGTCCCTAGCGACCCGTAATAAACTCACTCTAAGCTATAACTTTCAATTAAGTTCTTTCTCAGCTCAGCGATGTAAACCCTACACGGTCCCTGTCTCTCGTTCATATAGAAACATTAAACATTGCCTGCACAATACACAAATTTACGCCATCATCGCAGCCTTTTAGAGCAAAATGGTGCTAACTGAGTTGTGATGGAGATAATTTCATTATCCCTCGAAGTATTCATAAGGAGTGCACGACGTTGACCAAAGAATTCACCCGGGCTTCAAAACTGTGAAAATTACAACAGCTAAATACGACTTGAAAACTCATTTATGTCCATTATGTTCGTACACCTCAGGTCAGAAAGCCAATTATTGTATGCATATCCTGATTCACCACAATCAATTCACATGTGCAGCAAAGAATCGAGAAAGATACCGCAATAATTTATACTGATAAATAATAATTTCAATGAAATGAGCTTACATCTCAATCATCCATGAGCTTATTATCCATATAAATTCATGGATTTTGCAAATGAAGAAAAAGGTGAGTCACTGCTAGACTGGACGAGGTCATGATTCAATTGTCTCTAGAAACTGCTTCAACCAAAAGCTTTCTAAATCTAGAAAGCGCAGCGGTTTGTATACAGACAGGACTGGATTCACAACTTTGTTCTTTGTCTGTAAAAAATGCACGTTTGATGCGAATCGAATTAAATATTGAGCACTCACTTTGCTGAATGAGGCATATGAGCAAGCGATTGACAGACACAATTGTGGCATTCAAGTTGTTCAAAATATTGAGACAAAACCTACCACTGAATCATTAGTACCTTTGACCAAAAATTATAAATTTATTTCTATGTAGAAACTATACTCAGCCAATTGTCTCTTCGACTGGAGTATCATTTTAATCCATTCATGTAAGAAAAATGTATATATATATATATATATTTCTTTTTTTCTTTTTCTGGCAACTAATGGCCTTGGCTCAAGAAAATAGACATTGCAGGATTTGCACCAAAAACCAATCTTGGTTAACCTATATGAAAATCGCACAAAATCCTTGATGGATTTCTAGCATACTGAAATCAACATACGTGAAATCAGCATACGTGCAATCAGAAAAATCGAAAATTCAGGACAACAGGCGACTATTGCAACTTGCACTTGCAGTGCCTCATTTCTCTCTCGTGTCCCTTCTCCTCCGTATATGTTCATCCCCAATGGCTGCTCAACTGAATACTGGAGGGGAAAAAACATAAAACGTGTTTTGTGGTATTCATTTCAAGATTGCGCCTTCAAATTTGAAAAGCGTTTGCCCTGTTCTTGTAGACATGAAGTTGATCGTCCTCCGGAATATAGTCATTCGGGATAACTCTGAAACTAAAAGAGACCGTTCATCCCTGTGATTGGCTTCATCACAACTCGTAAATTCTGACAATTCGCAAATGTTATTTGAATTAAACCACGGTAGATTCAAGTTAAGCATTATCGTTGCAATTTCACGAGATCTGGTGGCTCTCTGATTACGAACTAGTCCAGTCGACGATAACTGTGCTATTGTTTCAGAAAAATAAACAAATTTTACCTTTGTTTAGTTACCTAATAGAAAGTACTCTTAACCATCGCCTTGCAAAGCACTAATGATCTTGTATAGCTAAGACGTACCTGAAAGGAAACCAAAATAATTTTGAGTTGCATTAATCATGTCAAAAGATGCACATTAATACCCTCAGATGCTGCATTCTTAGCAGGTCCTAAACTGGCTCTTCCACCTTTCTTAAGTAGCTTCTGTTGCGTTCCGCACACAATCGTCACTATGTGTTTTAAATCAATTCACAGATTAAAAGTGGAATTGCCATAATCTACAACCCAGAAGGTTCTACCACGATCATAAGCCTTTTAAACGTAAACAAGACGGAACATATCTAACAACAGTCTATTCACCTCAGAGCAGAAAGCCAAATATTGTCTCTGACTTCACAACAATGTATTCACGTTTCTTGCAAAGCCTCGAAAAGATATAGAAATAATTTAAAATGATAAATAATATTTCCAGCAAGATGAACTTACATCTCAAACGACCACAAGTTTAAACTGCGAATAAATTTATCAGTTTAACGCTGTTAAAATCGAGTTGTACAAATCAAGGCAAAGATGGTCCCTCTTAGTTTTGATTTTACGGTTATACCTTACCTTGTTTTATGGGATCAACATGGTAAACAACAAAACGGACTGCTACAAATTCGTTTTGCGAATGAGGAAATTAAGCCAGGTGGAGATTAAAGCTCTTGGTGCACATGTTGTGGTTTAATTTTTTCGACCTGTGTCAAATATATTACCATAATCTGCAACAAGCTAGTTCAAAAAATTTAAAAATTATAATAATTTAAAGCCCAACACAAACATTCTAAAAACGATCACAGACAAATGAGTCACTTAGGCTGACTTTAATTGCATGTATGGCCAGGGAATGTAATTGCCTCCAGAATCTGCCACAGGTTCAATCTATCAAGTGCTGAAGATTGTATACAGGCAAGAATTAATTCTCGAGTAATAACTTTGTTCTTTGTTGGTGAAAAGAGCATGAAAGCGACTGAAATATAAAGCACTCAGTTTGCGGAATGCAATAGCATATGAGCAAGCGATAAATAAACTAAGGCCTTCATGTTATTCAAAAAATAGTAGGACAAACCCACCTTTGAAATATTAGCAACTACAGCCAAAATTAAAATTTCGTTTCTATGTAGACGTAAAAACTATCCTCGTCCAGTGATTATCTCTTAGACTAGCGTATGTGAATCTACTCGTGTGAAAAAAGATTTTGCAAATAACGGTCTTTGGTTGTAAAAGATAGGACTTGCTGTATTTGCCCTAAAACATAATGTCGCTACCGTTATGAGGGTGTATTTTGGCAAACTAAATTAGTCCCACCCTTCATGGAATCTGTTCCGGGACATCCAGTAAATTCACCATTTTGGAGTACTCTAGATGCACTAGGAACCATGCTCTTCAACAAACTGTAATTTAGAATAAATGCAAACCAAAGTGATATATAGAAATTGAGTAAAACGCTTCGCTAACGCCCGTTTCAAACGTCGTGCTACTGCCGTACTTAGCCGGCTCGACTTTAGCACGACTCCAGCACGACTTGGTTTCAGACGTCGAATTTAATTAACTCGAATTAAAAACTGTCGCTGTTAACGTGCGTCAAACCATAACAAACCGGTCTTGCTGACTTTTAAAATGTATTTATAATTTATGAATTAAGCTCGACACGGCAGTAGCACGACTTGGTTTCCAACGTCGTGCTACTGTCGAATTTAATTCCATCAATTGAGTTCGACACGGCATTAGCACGACGTTTGAAACGGGCCTAAGTCACAGGTCCGTATGCTAATATTAACAGAAAATAGATCGACGGGTGTTTGGTCAACTTCAAGCTAAAATCCTACAAGCGATCACATCCACCTGAATCTTTGTAACGTCCTCCATATTAACTTCATGCTGGGCAACTCTGAACTTTCCATGAAACCATGGTATATTAAAGTTGAGCGTAATTTACGCCTAATAAGGTCAGGCGATCTGTTGGGTCTCTGATTACCAAATAGTGCAGGCGAGGATAACTACCATATTGTTCATAGTAAAAAGTTTACCTTTCTTTGTTATCTTGTATCGTGCACTGTTGACCATCGCCATCGCAAAACAGTACTGAAATTTTACTGCGAAGACGTACCTGAAAGAAACACCAAAACAATTTCCTGCTACATAAATCATGTCAAATATGTACATTTGTCTTTTCAGACCGTCTATTCCACAGCAGGTCTCAAACATTTTGTGTTGCGGACAGATTCGTCACTATGCGTTTTAAATCAAATCCGTGGATTGCCAATCAAAACGTGATTTTTGTCTATTGTGTATCAAATCATTACGTTCTCTTAATTCGTCAATTGATTTTCGTTTTTATTGTCCTGAGTAACTGACTTCTTTTATCTCACAGCATGAATTCAAACAGGTCGCACAGGTTTAGATTTAGCTGTTACCTAAATAACTGCCTCCCAAGGTCGTACTCCAATTAAAAATGGTAGCAAGGCCACAGACAGCACCAATATGGTAGACATTCAAAACGTACACAGAGTCACCATGGAATTCTAAGCTACGACTACAACTTTAACGTCAACGTGAAGAAAACCAAACTCACATTTCAAAGTACACAGTTCTTTATGGTTTGATCAAACTCCCGTTCCCGAAGAAGAGTTATTGAAAATCTATACTGGGGTCGTGGTTGATATCGTTCAAAAATCCCGCTGTCGCGAATTGAACAAGATGGTAAAATCCACTCTTGAGCTTAAACAGGCACTGTTGTCAACAAACGAAGAAACTGTGTCACCCTTCTTTAAACTTCCTTAAGTAATGCTCAATGGTAATGTTGATCAATAGAGCTGAGTATAGAATCTTTTTTAAAATCACTTCGCTGACACACTTCACTCGGGATCAGCTAAGATGAGAATCTTCTCCTTCTTTCTCAGTCCATCACGAAAAAGAACTGTTGATTAATAATGATTGGGCACGAGCGCTAGTGCGTTAAGGTAACGAAAATCGTGGTAGTCTACAATCTTGAAGTAAAATGAAACGTTGGTTGTACCACGATGATCAACGGTTTATAAATTAAGAAAGAAAACATGTCGAAGTACGGTCTATTAACCAAACCTTTCTTCACCTAGTTACCTTGTCTAGTTCACTGTATGGACAATCTACTTGGTATGTTTAGTACTCACGAATTGCCGAAGACACCGTTTCTTCGGCAATTCGTGAGCAAAGCATTACTCCTGAACTAATCTTGACAAGATCTGTTGGTGTTTTGGTCACAATAAATCAAAATGAAGCAGTTAGCAATTCATAATAGTGATTTTGATAAAATATTTTTTTCCGGATATCACCCACATCAACAGTTAGAAGCTAAAACCAGATCATGAAATGATGCGAACTTTAAATGGCTAAGTTTACGTGGAAAATAAAAAAGACAAGACAGTTAAAACCAAGCTTACTCAACTTTCACGTTTACGTGCGGCTTTTCACACGTCTGTATGTTATGTACGAACGTAAAGCCTGTTAAATTCAATGTACGTAGATGCAAGTCAAAATTGGCTACAGTGTAATTCCACCTTTATAGTGTAACCGTAAATCGAATTTGCTTATTTTTGCTAAAAGTAGTTACAATATATTTTTAGGTACTTGCTAAATCGGAGTTCGGCTCATCTATTTGCGTGACGCAGCAAGTACAAATGGATTCATAAAACCTTTTCCTCACCGAATAGCGGACAAACGAATTAAAGCACGTGAGGGAAGGAAGAATCCCCTCTTGCTTTTCAGTAAATAATGTCCCCTCGTTCCATTCTGCCAGCGCTTAGCTTGTGCTTTCTTGCTGGTGACCTTAATAAAACTCACTCTAGTCTATAACTTTCTACTAAGTTCTTTCTCGGCAAAGTAAACCCTAAACGGTCCCTCTCTTTCGTTAATATAGAAACATGAAAACGTGGCTGAGCAATAAACACATTTACGATTTGGAAAGTGGGTTATTGGAGGCTAACAGAGTCACCATTATCGCAGCCTTTAAGAGCAAAATGGTGCTAACGGAGTTGTAATGGAGATAACTTAATTACCCCTCGAAGTATTCATAAGGAGTGCACGACATTGACCAAAGAATTCACCCGGGCTTCAAACTGACTGTGAAATAACAATAGCTAAATACAACTTGACAACACACGGTTCATTTTCCATTGTCTTCATACACCTCAGGTCAAAAAGCCAACTACAGTAATAGCCCACGTATAAGAACGTGAATTTTCAAATTTAGCGTAAATAGGTTCTTATGTAAATGGTACTCAAAGCAAATTTAGGCTACCAAGGTTCTTAAAATAGGTTCTTCTATTTTCATATGAATTTCATCGAAATACACTATATAACTATATTATAAATATCATCTCATAATACAGTGTAAATCCTTTTTTTGTACCATAGAGCAATGCCTATAGGCAGTTCATTGCAGGAATAGTATAATATGTCCTGAACAAAATATAACAAAGAAACTCATGTTGATACCAGATTTATAACAAGTTCAACCAGTGAGGTGAAATGAAAAAAAATAATTAAAAACTGTATGGCTCTAGTCTCTGAGGTTTGATCATATCAAAGTTATGTCAAGTTACTTTTAAATACATGATGATCTTAATTCAGCAGTTTCTATCTATACACTTTTACAGCAACCCCACTGATAGGAACCTAACTTAAAATTTTAGCCTTAACAGGTTCTTATGGGGAGGGGGCTTAAAATGAAAATTTTAGCCTAACAGGTTCTTAAAACCCAGGCTCTTATACGTGGGCTATTACTGTATTGTGTGTACATCCTGATTAACCACAATCTATTCACATGTGTAGCAAAGCCTCGAGAAAGATACCGCAACAGTTTATAATGATAAATAATAATTTCAATAAAATGAGCTTACATTTCAGACATTTCAGTCTACCATGAGCTTAAACAGCACATAAATTCGTGGCTTTTGCAAATGAACTGAAAAGCGAGTCACTGCTTCAGTCAAAAGCTTTGCGAGACATAACATATGACAGAAGCGATCATTACACACAATTGTGCCATTCAAGTTGTTCAAAATATTGAGACAAAACCTACCACTGAAACATTAGTGGCTTTAACCAAAAATTATAAATTTATTTCCATGTAGACGCAGATCGAGAAATTATACTCAGCCAATTGCCTCTTCCATCCATGTAAGAATTTTTTTTTTTGGCAAATAATGGCCTTGACTCTAGAAAATAGACATTGCGGGATTTGCACTAAATACAATCTCCTTAACCTATATCAAAGTTGCGCAAAATCCTTCATCCTGATCATGAAATCATTTTGCGTGCCTCATTTCTTTCTCGTCTTCAGGGCGTGTTTTGGCAAAAGCAGTCACAATAAAATCGGTTTCACATCTCCCAGTTTAGCCAGGGCATGACGCTACGGAAATTAACCACTTTCGAGCTTTTTAGACATATCAGGAACCATATTCTTAAAATACAAACAAAATACATAGTAATTAAGTAAAACAATTTGCTAACTCAGACAGAAAGCCACAGTTCCGTGATGTTTCTTATTCACGGTTTGGTCAACTACAGGGAGCCAAAATGCTGTTTAAAAGCAAGTTTGAGTCAACCACAATCTGCGTTTGAATCCAAAAGAGCCAGTTCATTAAGGAATATAACACTATTTCAAGAGTTTGTTGACTAGACATCTGTTACACCTAAACACACTTGCTGTGATATGTCTAGACCTCATCATGCAGCTTGAAGTTAGTTCTTCAGTATTCAGCAAACCGTTTGCTTTTGGTTTTGCCACGTGTTTCTAGCCATGACGAAGATAACAGCTATACGTGGCGCTGAAAAACCGGCGAGAACTCGAGCTGCATGAATCATGTCAAAATATGTACATATACCCTCAGACGGTGTAATGTACGTTTTCTAATTCGCCATTTTGACAGTCATCGTTGTTTTTATTTCACTGGATCTCGTGCGAGTCAGAGAAGTTAATGGGCATACAAGAAATAGGCCGCCTGAGTTTCCTTACAGCATGATTTCAAACAATTCGAAAGAAAAACAGAAATGCATAAGAAATTATTCCAATCTAGCTGGCTTTCAAACCAGGGCCGTAAAAAGTGCTTTAAAAGACATCCAAAACGGATGCAGCATCACCATGGAATCGTAAGTTCGTCTAGAACTTTAACATGCAATTACGAACTAGTCCAGGTGGCGATAACTGCGCTATTGTTCCAGAAAAATAAAGAAATTTTACCTTTGTTTCGTTACCTATTAGAATGCATTGTTAACCATCGTTTTGCAAAGCAGTAATTGATCTTGTACAGTAGTACCTGAAAGGAAACCAAAATAATTTCGAAATGCATTAATCATGAGACTGTTGTATGTATATGAAATAAATCATAGATTCCATTAATCATGTCAAAAAACGCACATAAATACCTTCAGATTCTATATTCTCAGCAATTCCTAAACTGGCTCTTTCCCGACCTTTAGTAGCTTTTGTTGTGTTGCGCACAGAATCGTCACTAGCACTGTCACTGTGTGTTTTGAACCAATTCATTCAATTCAAACGGAAATGCGATAATCTACAACCTTGAAGGTTCTACCACCATCATCAGTCTTTCCTGTACGAAAAATCTCGGCGAGACACGACCGAGATTCATACCATAATAACCAGCGAGAATTCGAACGTGACAGTCATTGCGATTTGGCTGACACGAGCGAGACAAAACAAACGAAACTTGAGCGAAAATACCACGAGACAAATATATCACCGTGACATTTGGATGATCTTACTGAGCGAGAATCCGGCCATATTCAAGCCATGAAAAAGTAACGCCAACTACCGATAATCGAGCCTGACGTAATTCGGACTGACAACTGATTGAAAACGAAATAACAATTGAGCGAGAATTGGCCGTTCCGAAATTCAAATGGGAACTGGGGCGAGATTTAAATTTTGAAGTAAGATAAATTGACACCATCACGTGAAAGATAATCCATACAAACGTCTCTAATTTTGTGACAGCGTCCCTCAAAACCATGGTTTTGGGAGACGCTGTCACAAAAATAGAGACGTTTGTATGGAATTCAAGGTCCATAACTTGGTCTCTGTTCAACCTAAAAGAATCAAACTTGGTCAAACGACCAATCTCAAGGTTATCTTACATGTGATGGTGTCAATTTATCGATTACGTCAAAATTTGAAACTCGCCTCAGTTCCCTTTTGAATTTCGGAACGGCCAATAGAGCGCGATATTTGCACTGCTCCCAATTAACAACAAAATAATTTCCCCAGCTATGAAAGCTATAATGTTAGTGCTGAATGTTAAATAAAAAAATTGCTTGATGAAATATTTTGCGTTATAATTAAGCTTAAATTAAAACGCCACATACCACAACGGTGTTGCAAAGTCTCCCAATAAATAGTGTCACATGTCATTGGAGTCACAAAACATTTAAACCACTCTCAAACGAAATCCACAACTGTTATTTTGTACATGTAATGAAGTAAAACGAAAGGAGTATTTGTAAAGCATTGAGTTCAACTGAGAAAGAACACAAACCGAAGTAGTACAATAAGGGGCTGTTTTATATTTCCTATAAAATCGTGGCATATCTAAAGTAATACATTTATCAGGGGCACCCAACGAGAAATTTCGATGAAATATCTGTTCGGGAGAGTCTACCCGCTCTACGACTTTCGGATAATGCATTGCCAAAAAGCTACTGATTTCTTACCTAAAACATCACCTAAAAG
>OX419343.1:10994378-11009378 GCA_948470475.1 Galaxea fascicularis | reverse complement strand
TTGCCCTGGCGCACCTAGGCGCGGCTGGAGGGAAGGCGCGATTATACTATTGGCGATTATTTCCAATTAAAGATAAAAGATCTTTCGCCAATCGCAAGGTACAGTCAAGTTGGCTGACTCGAATTCGTCATAAAGTTAAGTAAATTCTTCATTCGAAATGCATTTATCATCCTACTTCACCAACCACCAATCCTTTTACTTCTTGGAACGAACACCTTGATTTTCACTTTAAATTTTGACATAATTACTCTATAAAACTTCTGGAAGACATAAAAATTTGACCTGGCGGGGACGCCGAACGGATTCCATTTGAGTCCGGTTTGCTTCATGTAAACCAATTTCGAGCTTTTTGTTATTTTTATTCTTTTCTAAGGATGCGTTCCTTTTGGATGATCCAGATCAGGATCAACTGAATGATCCAACATCACTCTGATCATGGCGCATCAAAGAAACCAAGAAATCCACTCTGGACAAGGATTCCTTTGATGCGCGATGATCCGAGTGATCTTGGATAACTGATGCTGATCTGGATCATCCCAAAGGAAACTAGAGGCCGTAATGGCCTTCACTCGGGCTTTGCTGATAAACCTTCTCAAACTCGACGGTACGTAACACAGTATACGTAAACCGTAGGTTGAAACTAAAAGATAAACGAACTAAAAGTTACAACATGAATAAAAAGAATTGGACCGACTGCCAACGAAACACAGCTAACAAGAAACGACGATAAAGACTATACTTACATTGTTACGGCTACTAAAAACAACTGCGGGATAAACTGCGCGAACTTCACTACACGTGCTATGGGAAAAATAGAAACTCGCGCGTAGCACGTCCACTGCAAAGAAAAAACTGCTATGCCCCAAAAAACAAGAAAACTAAGGCTTATATATGGCAAACACTGTAATTACATGCACAACACGACGAGACTAATATAAAGGTGTAAATTGTGATGAACTGCAAAAACAACTCGGAACGAAGGTGTGACACACAAACAATAAAACACTAACGAGCAGGCTACCAAAAAAAAATAAAACAAACGAACTAGCGCCCAGGGATCTTACAGATGTTGTGGATGATTTCTGCACAGCCTAATATATAAAATTATACATGTATTTTGTGACTCAAACTCGATTCGTTAAAGCATTGGGCTGCCTGTGTGAGTGTGTGCCAGCGGAAATAAACACGACAGGACCGTGTGAATTCAAACAATCTTAGTTTTCTGCTTTTCTGTGACAGACTTTTTAGCTTTTTCACTGGTATCCTACTGGGCTCGCGATCACAACGTCTTGATGGCAGATGGCATTCACGGTTGTCGTTAAAATACACAAACTTAACATAACGAGATCTGAATTCCTTTCTATATTTTATTTTCACTAAGGCATCACGTTGATCATGTACAGATAACTGCATTGCCTTTTCAAACACCTCGCATTTTTCAAGTACATGATCTGACATTTGTGTTGATAAAACTGATAAACTTTCACATTCATCGGTAGAACATGCGAAGGTACAAGATTACACATAAAACTAACACACTACACAGACTTGATACGCTGATAATCCACAATCTAAAGTATACAAAAGAAATGATATACTGGTGACAATAGCCATAAAAGTAAAAACGTTTCTTGCATCTTCGCTTCGATGCGTTAGTTCTTCATCACCCAACATGGACGCTTTCCTGTGTCTGTTGTTACTACTGCCCTTCGTCTTTGTACCTCTAATCTCATCATCAACGGGTATCTTGTATTCACCAGCACCTAAACTGTTCGTGTCAAAGTTTCCACTCAAGTCAAAACCTTTGTGCACTTTTGATCTCATAATATTATTCATATTTGCTTCGAGTTCGCCGAACGAACCGTTTCGAAATGTACGCTCACCATCATCATTTAGTGTGGGTCTACCGCGAATGGCGTGTGCAATTGTAAGTGGTTTGAGCGTATTGGATACGACACCGTTTGCCATAGCTGTAAACATCAACTTTTTCCTTTGAAAATCCGTCGAGGAATCCACAGTTGCTTTGTGCCTTCAGTTGCTTTCCAACAGACAAGACAAGCGTAAACAAATCGTAAACAGGTTTTTACCGGGTTTTACAGGTTCATCGTTAGCGCCTGCGCAAATACGCCGGAAGTGAGGTTTGTGGAGAACAACGAAAAAGAAAAACGGACGACAGATTTAGACTCGGGCCTTCCTCAGGAAGCCCGAGTAAAAAGCGGTAACCATTGTCTGAACTGAGGCGTGTCAAGTTTCGATTATTATCTCATTTAACATGCACATGACGTTTCAAAGGAAGCCTCTCCGATTAGAGATCCCTTAAAATTTGACGCATGTGTAAAAAAACGTTTATTCGGCAAAACGGGGGGGGTGAAGTGCGCAAAAGAGACAAATACAGGTAAAAGTTAGGAATTTATTACTCATAAATAATAAGTTTTCATTTTCCTGTCAGGAACTACAAATAATGTGCTCAGTTCTGGTGTAGCATCAATCGCAGAGGTGAATAAAAAAAAACAGCCGTATCGGACGCATTAATTTCCCCTCTCACCGATTATGGCGACTGAGGTATATCTCCAGATTTAATAAAAAAGCAGCCTTTTGGGAACCGAAATACCCAATATACACAAATCGCGAGTCTTACGTTTATGAGAAAGATTTTTATTTTCCAGTCGCGTTCATAACCATGGTGGAAGCAACGAGTTGAAGCCCACTTCAGATCACTGTGTCACGAGTGCATTGCGACAAAAGTAATCATTTCATTTTGTTCTCGCTGTTGGAATTGAATCGCTTGATTGATTTGAATATCCCTGCTATTCCACCACACCGGCGAGAGCCAGCATCCAAAAGCAGTTGAAAATATAACCATAACACTGAACACAGTTAGCTTTTCACCTCGATCTCTAACTCATACAAACCGCACATCAAGAATCTCAGTTTTCAAATGTCAGCGAAAACCTTGTTCTTGAGGTTCTTTAAACGAGGATAATCCAGTTCATACGCACGTGAAAAAGATGAATTTTTTACTGTATGATTTCGCAAAGCCTCAGGAACAACGAGACTGAGCAGAAGAACTGTTTGCCATTGTTTCATAGTACTTGGCTATCAGCAAAACCATAACTGGTTTTTACAGCAATATCTACCAAACAGTTATTGGAGTCAATGAACATACATGTGTAAATATTTCTAACTTAAACAAGCTATATTCGTATAGAAAGACAAAGCACTCTCTAAACAACACATCCGACTCTTACCATTAATTAGACGCCAAAAGCAGATCATGAAATGATCCGAACTTGTTTGTGAGTTGAAGAATTCCCACTACCAGTCACATCACAATGAACCGTAAATAGGGCACAACTAAAATATAATCCTATCCAAACGGCTGTCGTTTCATTTCAGAAGGAAAGAAACGCATCTGATACTTTGCATATGCTCGTCATCGAAATATGAAAGGTTCTCTGCAACTAAATTAACCCCGCAAAGGGTTAATGTCTCGTAAGAAGAATCTCTTGGACAAATTCTCAGTACAAAATTATAGATTACACACAAATTTATCTCAGAAACACCGGTGAATGCGTTTCCAGCTGCACTAAAACATCTTCGACCTCGCCCATATTCTTTGCCATAAAAACGCCAGCATATCGTTTTTGTCATCCACCATTTCTTCCGAGGCACGCAACGGTACTGACAACAATAGACACAAATCAAGCAAACTGTTCTTCTTGTTGTGGGACCATGAAACTCTAGAGCTTAACTGTTAAAAGTTAAAAGCTAGCATTTTAAATCTTTCATATTCGAAGCAGAAGCTTTCTTCCCCTGCTGTTCTTTGCAACCACACATCATGAACATTAAGAGTCCAACTTCCTTCTTTAATTAAACTTCAACCTTTTAGAAAAGCGATATTAACGTGAATATTTTACGTGCGTATACGTACCTAAACTTTAAATGCCTCAGTTTACGTGGATAAATAAATCGACACGACAGTTAGACCAAGCTAAATACGACTTGAAAACTCATTTATGTCCATTATCTTCGTACACCTCAGGTCAGAAAGCCAACTATTGTATGCATATCCTGATTCACCACAATCAATTCACATGTGCAGCAAAGAATCGAGAAAGATACCGCAATAATTTATACTGATAAATAATAATTTCAATGAAATGAGCTTACATCTCAATCATCCATGAGCTTATTATCCATATAAATTCATGGATTTTGCAAATGAAGAAAAAGGTGAGACACTGCTAGACTGGACGAGGTCATGATTCAATTGTCTCTAGAAACTGCTTCAACCAAAAGCTTTTTAAATCTAGAAAGCGCAGCGGTTTGTATACAGACAGGACTGGATTCACAACTTTGTTCTTTGTCTGTAAAAAATGCACGTTTGATGCAAAGCGAATTAAATATTGAGCACTCACTTTGCTGAATGAGGCATATGAGCAAGCGATTGACAGACACAATTGTGGCATTCAAGTTGTTCAAACTATTGAGACAAAACCTACAACTGAATCATTAATTAGTACCTTTGACCAAATTATAAATTTATTTCTATGTAGAAACTATACTCAGCCAATTGTCTCTTCGACTGGAGTATCATTTTAATCCATTCATGTAAGAAAAATGTATATATATATATATCTTTTTTTCTTTTTTTTTTTTGCAACTAATGGCCTTAGCTCAAGAAAATAGACATTGCAGGATTTGCACCAAAAACCAATCTTGGTTAACCTATATGAAAATCGCACAAAATCCTTGATGGATTTCTAGCATACTGAGATCAACATACGTGAAATCAGCATACGTGCAATCAGAAAAATCGAAAACTCAGGACAACAGGCGACTATTGCAACTTGCACTTCCAGTGGCTCATTTCTCTCTCGTGTCCCTTCTCCTCCGTATATGTTCATCCCCAATGGCTGCTCAACTGAATACTGGAGGGGAAAAAACATAAAACGTGTTTTGTGGTATTCATTTCAAGATTGCGCCTTCAAATTTGAAAAGCGTTTGCCCAGTTCTTGTAGACATGAAGTTAATCGTCCTCCAGAATATAGTCATTCGGGATAACTCTGAATCCAAAAGGGAACATTTTTCCAACCGTTCATCCCTGTGATTGGCTTCATCACAACTCGTAAAGTCTGACAATTCGCAAATGTTATTGGAATTAAACCACGGTAGATTCAAGTTAAGCATTATCGTTGCAATTTCACGAGATCTGGTGGCTCTCTGATTACGAACTAGTCCAGTCCACGATAACTGTGCTATTCTTTAGTTACCTAATAGAAAGTACTCTTCACCATCGCCTTGCAAAGCACTAATGATCTTGTATAGCTAAGACGTACCTGAAAGGAAACCAAAATAATTTTGAGTTGCATTAATCATGTCAAAAGATGCACATTAATACCCTCAGATGCTGCATTCTCAGCAGGTCCTAAACTGGCTCTTCCACCTTTCTTAAGTAGCTTCTGTTGCGTTGCGCACAAAATCGTCACTATGTGTTTTAAATCAATTCACAGATTAATAGTGGAATTGCCATAATCTACAACCCAGAAGGTTCTACCACGATCATAAGCCTTTTAAACTTAAACAAGACGGAACATATCTAACAACGGTCTATTCACCTCAGGGCAGAAAGCCAAATATTGTCTCTGACTTCACCACAATGTACTCACGTTTCTTGCAAAGCCTCGAAAAGATATAGAAATAATTTAAAATGATAAATAATATTTCCAGCAAGATGAACTTACATCTCAAACGGCCACAAGTTTAAACTGCGAATAAATTTATCAGTTTAACGCTGTTAAAATCGAGTTGTACAAATCAAGGCAAAGATGGTCCCTCTTAGTTTTGATTTTACGGTTATACCTTACCTTGTTTTATGGGATCAACATGGTAAACAACAAAACGGACTGCTACAAATTCGTTTTGCGAATGAGGAAATTAAGCCAGGTGGAGATTAAAGCTCTTGGTGCACATGTTGTGGTTTAATTTTTTCGACCTGTGTCAAATATATTACCATAATCTGCAACAAGCTAGTTCAAAAAATTTAAAAAAAATAATAATTTAAAGCCCAACACAAACATTCTAAAAACGATCACAGACAAATGAGTCACTTGGGCTGACTTTAATTGCATGTATGGCCAGGGTCAATCAATTGCCTCCAGAATCTGCCACAGGTTCAATCTATCAAGTGCTGAAGATTGTATACAGGCAAGAATTAATTCTCGAGTAATAACTTTGTTCTTTGTTGGTGAAAAGAGCATGACAGCGACTGAAATATAGAGCACTCAGTTTGCGGAATGCAATACCATATGAGCAAGCGATAAATAAACACAATTAAGGCCTTCATGTTATTCAAAAAATATTAGGACAAACCCACCTTTGAAATATTAGCAGCTACAGCCAAAATTAAAATTTCGTTTCTATGTAGACGTAAAACCTATCCTCGTCCAGTGATTATCTCTTAGACTAACGTATGTGAATCTACTCGTGTGAAAAAAGATTTTGCAAATAACGGTCTTTGGTTGTAAAAGATAGGACTTGCTGTATTTGCCCTAAAACATAATGTCGCTACCGTTATGAGGGTGTATTTTGGCAAACTAAATAAGTCCCACCCTTCATGGAATCTGTTCCGGGACATCCAGTAAATTCACCATTTTGGAGTACTCTAGATGCACTAGGAACCATACTCTTCGACAAACTGTAATTTAGAATAAATGCAAACCAAAGTGATATATAGAAATTGAGTAAAGCGCTTCGCTAAGGCCCGTTTCAAACGTCGTGTTACTGCCGTTCTTAGCTGGCTCGACTTTAGCACGACACCAGCACGACTTGGTTTCAGACGTCGAATTTAATTAACTCGAATTAAAAACTGTCGCTGTTAACGTGCGTCAAACCATAACAAACCGGTTTTGCTGACTTTTAAAATGTATTTATAATTTATGAATTAAGTTCGACACGGCAGTAGCACGACTTGGTTTCCAACGTCGTGCTACTGTCGAATTTAATTCGATCAATTGAGTTCGACACGGCATTAGCACGACGTTTGAAACGGGCCTAAGTCACAGGTCCGTATGCTAATATTAACAGAAAATAGATTTTCTAAATCACGAGACCGACGGGATTTTGGTCAACTTCAAGATAAAATCCTACAACCGATCACATCCACCTGAATCTTTGTAACGTCCTCCATATTAACTTCATGCTGGGTAACTCTGAACTTTCCATGAAACCATGGTATATTAAAGTTGAGCGTAATTTACGCCTAATAAGGTCAGGAGATCTGCTGGGTCTCTTATTACGAAATAGTCCAGGCGAGGATAACTACCATATTGTTCATAGTAAAAAGTTTACCTTTCTTTCTTAAGTTTTATCGTGCACTGTTGACCATCGCCATCGCAAAACAGTACTGAAATTTTACTGCGAAGACGTACCTGAAAGAAACACCAAAACAATTTCCTGCTACATAAATCATGTCAAATATGTACATTTGTCTTTTCAGACCGTCTATTCCACAGCAGGTCTCAAACATTTTGTGTTGCGGACAGATTCGTCACTATGCGTTTTAAATCAAATCTGTAGATTGCCAATCAAAACGTGATTTTTGTCTATTGTGTATCAAATCATTACGTTCTCTTAATTCGTCAATTGATTTTCGTCTTTATTGTCCTGAGTAACTGACTTTTTTTATCTCACAGCATGAATTCAAACAGGTCGCACAGGTTTAGATTTAGCTGTTACCTAAATAACTGCCTCCCAAGATCGTACTCTAATTAAAAATGGTAGCAAGGCCACAGACTGCACCAATATGGTTTAATAGACATTCAAAACGTACACAGAGTCACCATGGAATCCTAAGCTACGACTACAACTTTAACGTCAACGTGAAGAAAACCAAACTCACATTTCAAAGTACACAGTTCTTTATGGTTTGATCAAACTCCCGTTCCCGAAGAAGAGTTATTGAAAATCTACACTGAAACGGGGTCGTTGTTGATATCGTTCAAAAGTCCCGCTGTCGCGAATTGAACAAGATGGTAAAACCCACTCTTGAGCTTAAACAGGCACTGTTGTCAACAAACGAAGAAATTGTGTCACCCTTCTTTAAACTTCCTTAAGTAATGCTCAATGGTAATGTTGATCAATAGAGCTGAGTATAGAATCTTTTTGGAAATCACTTCGCTGACACACTTCACTCGGGATCAGCTAAGATGAGAATCTTCTCCTTCTTTCTCAGTCCATCACGAAAAAGAACTGTTGATTAATAATGATTGGGCACGAGCGCTAGTGTGTTAAGGTAACGAAAATCGTGGTAGTCTACAATCTTGAAGTAAAATGGAACGTTGGTTGTACCACGATGATCAACGGTTTATAAATTAAGAAAGAAAACATGTCGAAGTACGGTCTATTAACCAAACATTTCTTCACCTAGTTACCTTGTCTAGTTCACTGTATGGACAATCTACTTGGTATGTTTAGTACTCACGAATTGCCGAAGACACCGTTTCTTCGGCAATTCGTGAGCAAAGCATTACTCCTGAACTAATCTTGACAAGATCTGTTGGTGTTTTGGTCACAATAAATCAAAATGAAACAGTTAGCAATTCATAATAGTGATTTTGATAAAACATTTTTTTCCGGATATCACCCACATCAACAGTTAGAAGCTAAAACCAGATCATGAAATGATGCGAACTTTAAATGGCTAAGTTTACGTGGAAAATAAAAAAGACAAGACAGTTAAAACCAAGCTTACTCAACTTTCACGTTTACGTGCGGCTTTTCACACGTCTGTATGTTATGTACGAACGTAAAGCCTGTTAAATTCAATGTACGTAGACGCAAGTCAAAATTGGCTACAGTGTAATTCCACCTTTATAGTGTAACAGTAAATCGAATTTGCTTATTTTTGCTAAAGGTAGTTACAATATATTTTTAGGTACTTGCTAAATCGGAGTTCGGCTCATCTATTTGCGTGACGCAGCAAGTTCAAATGGATTCATAAAACCTTTTCCTCACCGAATAGCGGACAAACGAATTAAAGCACGTGAAGGAAGGAAGAATCCCCTCTTGCTTTTCAGTAAATAATGTCCACTCGTTCCATTCTGCCAGCGCTTAGCTTGTGCTTTCTTGCTGGTGACCTTAATAAAACTCACTCTAGTCTATAACTTTCTACTGAGTTCTTTCTCAGCGAAGTAAACCCTAAACGGTCCCTCTCTTTCGTTTATATAGAAACATGAAAACTTGGCTGAGCAATAAACACATTTCCGATTTGGAAAGTGGGGTATTGGAGGCTAACAGAGTCACCATTATCGCAGCCTTTAAGAGCAAAATGGTGCTAACGGAGTTGTAATGGAGATAACTTGATTACCCCTCGAAGTATTGATAAGGAGTGCACGACATTGACCAAAGAATTCACCCGGGCTTCAAACTGACTGTGAAATAACAATAGCTAAATACAACTTGACAACACACGGTTCATTTTCCATTGTCTTCATACACCTCAGGTCAAAAAGCCAACTACAGTAATAGCCCACGTATAAGAACGTGAATTTTCAAATTTAGCGTAAATAGGTTCTTATGTAAATGGTACTCAAAGCAAATTTAGGCTACCAAGGTTCTTAAAATAGGTTCTTCTATTTTCATATGAATTTCATCGAAATACACTATATAACTATATTATAAATATCATCTCATAATACAGGGTAAATCCTTTATTTGTACCATAGAGCAATGCCTATAGGCAGTTCATTGCAGGAATAGTATAATATGTCCTGAACAAAATATAACAAAGAAACTCATGTTGATACCAGATTTATAACAAGTTCAACCAGTGAGGTGAAATGAAAAAAAATAATTAAAAACTGTATGGCTCTAGTCTCTGAGGTTTGATCATATCAAAGTTATGTCAAGTTACTTTTAAATACATGATGATCTTAATTCAGCAGTTTCTATCTATACACTTTTACAGCAACCCCACTGATAGGAACCTAACTTAAAATTTTAGCCTTAACAGGTTGTTATGGGGAGGGGGCTTAAAATGAAAATTTTAGCCTAACAGGTTCTTAAAACCCAGGCTCTTATACGTGGGCTATTACTGTATTGTGTGTACATCCTGATTAACCACAATCTATTCACATGTGTAGCAAAGCCTCGAGAAAGATACCGCAACAGTTTATAATGATAAATAATAATTTCAATAAAATGAGCTTACATTTCAGTCTACCATGAGCTTAAACTGCACATAAATTCGTGGCTTTTGCAAATGAACTGAAAAGTGAGTCACTGCTTCAGTCAAAAGCTTTGCCAGACATAACATATGAGCAAGCGATCAATACACACAATTGTGGCATTCAAGTTGTTCAAAATATTGAGACAAAACCCACCACTGAAACATTTCTATGTAGACGCAGATCGAGAAATTATACTCAGCCAACTGCCTCTTCCATCCATGTAAGAATTTTTCTTTTGGCAAATAATGGCCTTGACTCTAGAAAATAGACATTGCGGGATTTGCACTAAATACAATCTCCTTAACCTATATGAAAATTGCGCAAAATCCTTCATGGAGTTCTAACATACTGATCATGAAATCATTTTGCGTGCCTCATTTCTCTCTCGTCTTCAGGGCGTGTTTTGGCAAAAGCAGTCACAATGAAATCGGTTTCGCATCTCCCAGTTAAACCAGGGTATGACGCTCCGGAAATTAACACTTTCGAGCTTTTTAGATATATCAGGAACCATATTCTTAAAATACAAACAAAAGTGATACATGATTTAGTAAAACAATTTGCTAAGTCAGTCTCGAAGCCACAGTCCCGTGATGTTAAAATTAACAGACGCTGGGTTTCCTTATTCACGGTTTGGTCAACTACAGGGAGCCAAAATGTTGTTTAAAAGCGAGTTTAAGTCAACCACAATCTGCGTTTGAATCCAAAAGAGTCAGTTCATTAAGGAATATAACACTATTTCAAGAGTTTGTTGACTAGAAATCTGCTACACCTAAACACACTTGCTGTGATATGTCTAGACCTCATCATACAGCTTGAAGTTAGTTCTTCAGTAAAAACCGGCGAGAACTCGAGCTGCATAAATCATGTCAAAATATGTACATATACCCTTAGACGGTGTAATGTACGTTTTCTAATTCGCCATTTTTATTATCATCGTCGTTTTTATTTCACTGGAACTGGTGCGAGTCAGACAACTTAATAGGCATGCAAGAAATAGGCCGAGTTTCGTTACAGCATGATTTCAAACAATTCGAAAGAAAAACAGAAATGCATAAGACATTATTCCAATCTAGTTGGCTTTGAAACCAGGGCCGTAAAAAGTGCTTTAAAAGACATCCAAAACGGATGCAGCATCACCATGGAATCGTAAGTTCGTCTAGAACTTTAACATGCAATTACGAACTAGTCCAGGCGGCGATAACTGCGCTATTCTTCAAGAACAATAAAGAAATTTTACCTTTGTTTCGTTACCTATTAGAATGCATTGTTAACCACCGTTTTGCAAAGCAGTAATTGATCTTGTACAGTAGTACTTGGAAGGAAACCAAAATAATTTCGAATGAATTAATCATGAGACTGTTGTATGTATATGAAATAAATCATAGATTCCATTAATCATGTCAAAAAACGCACATAAATACCTTCAGATTCTATATTCTCAGCAAGTCCTAAACTGGCTCTTTCCCCACCTTTAGTAGCTTTTGTTGTGCTGCGCACAGAATCGTCACTAGCACTGTCACTGTGTGTTTTGAACGAATTCATTCATTTCAAACGGAAATGCGATAATCTACAACCTTGAAGGTTCTACCACCATCATCAGTCTTTCCTGTACGAAAAATCTCGGCGAGACACGACCGAGATTCACACCATAATAACCAGCGAGAATTCGAACGTGACAGTCATTGCGATTTGGCTGACACGAGCGAGACAAAACAAACGAAACTTGAGCGAAAATACCACGAGACAAATATATCGCCGTGACATTTGGATGGTCTTACTGAGCGAGAATCCGGCCATATTCAAGCCATGAAAAAGTAACGCCAACTACCGATAATCGAGCCTGACGTAATTCGGACTGACAAAGTGATTGAAAACGAAATAATAATTGAGCGAGAATTGGCCGTTCCGAAATTCAAAAGGGAACTGGGGCGAGTTTCAAATTTTGAAGTAATCGATAAATTGACACCATCACGTGAAAGATAATCCATACAAACGTCTCTAATTTTGTGACAGCGTCCCCCAAAATCGTGGTTTTGGGGGACGCTGTCACAAAATTAGAGACGTTTGTATGGGTTTTGAGCTATGTTTCAAGGTCCGTAACCGGTCTTTGTTCAACCTAAAACAATCAAACTTGGTCAAACGACCAATCTCAATGTTATCTTTCATGTGATGGTGTCAATTTATCGATTACTTCAAAATTTGAAACTCGTTCCAGTTCCCTTTTGAACTTCGGAACGGCCAATAGAGCGCGATATTTGCACTGCTCGCAATTCACAACAAAATAATACAACAACAACTGTTATTTATAGAATAAATATCCAGCGTAGAAAGGACTGTTCCGCAAATAGCATTGCTAGTCTGGGCGGAACAGTCATCATAATTTCCCCAGTGCTGAAAGCTATAATATTAGTGCTGAATGTTAAATAAAAAAATTGCTCGATGAAATATTTCGCGTTATAATTAAGCTTAAATTAAAACGCCACATACCACAACGGCGTTGCAAAGTCTCCCAATAAATAGCGTCACATGTCATTGCAGTCACAAAACATTTAGCCAATCTCAAACGAAATCCACAACTGTTATTTTGTACATGTAATGAATTAAAACGAAAGGAGTATTTGTAAAGCATTGAGTTCAAGAGAGAAAGAACACAAACCGAAGTAGTACAATAAGGGGCTGTTTATTTATAGTTCCCATAAAATCGTGGCATATCTAAAGTAATACATTTACCAGGGGCACCCAACGAGAAATTTCGATGAAATATCTGTTCGGGAGAGTCTACCCGTTCTAAGACTTTCGGATAATGCATTGCCAAAAAGCTACTGATTTCTTACCTAAAACATCACCTAAAAGATTCGCAACCAGGGAAATCCAGGGGAAAATAGTCCCTTAGATTTTCGGATGGTATATTTTTGCAATTTTTGGCTCTTGAAAAGGTCGCCTAGCATTTTCCGGTTAGCAAAAAGTTCGCAGAGAAGTTCTTCGAAGGTAACATTCAGCTAGCAATTTCTCAAATGAAGATTTCATTCCCTAAAGTTTTCAGGCACTTCAATTTTCAGCTAAGAAATACGAACAGATCAAATTTTTCTGCTGATTGAAAGCAAATGCCTGTAAATACCGAGCAAAATCAAAATTTCGCGGCCACAGTCAAAAAAATGTTTTTTGCTGACAGTTTGCCCACGGGTAGCTATTAACAAGTAACTGTACGTGATGTAGTTTGTTTTTCGAATGATGGCTCAATTTCGAGAAAGTCGAGATAATCAATTTTCGCTTTTGGCGACTTCAGAACAACCAAAATTCAAGGTGAAATAAGTCCTTCTCAAAACTTCGCCTGTATGCAAAAGGGAAGAAAGCGGGGTAACATATTTCCAGATACATTAATTTATAAAGCTTTTCACTCCTAGTTTGGTGGTGATTTGTTATCTTAGCAACAATCAGGACCGAGTTGCTCGAAGCACGCTTAGCGCTAACGATTGGTTAAGTTATACTAAACCCTATAGGTTGTCATGGTATTTAACCCTGGGTTAGTGCTAACTGCGCTTCGAGAAATTCGGCCCTGGCTGGTAAACAATGATGTTTTTAAACCGTTTCTTTTTCAACTGAGAGAAATTTAAATTTAAGCCGAGTGTCGCGATTAATATTTTAGGCATGTGCTACACCGTGGTTTTGCTTAAAACTCAAGCTATAAGGAATTTAAGCATGGTGCTGAAGCATATGTTAGAACCGGCTTGGGTAATTTAATTTGCGATGAACACGAACCCTCCGAAGTAGAATAAATTTTGCCTGAAATATGACACTTTAAAATAAGTAACGCAACACCTTGAGTAGAAATCTAATGTGTTTCTTGCATACAACTAAAAAAAAACCCATGCAGTTTAAAATAACCTACTTTAGTTTGGGCGAATGTTCTTGATTTTTTTATAGCTCCAATTTGTAACGGTGCCAACACTTTATAATTTGACCTCCAACGGAAGGTCATGAGTCCGGGTTTTTATACTCACGGCCAATGAAATAATCGATATGGCGTAAATTCTTTATTATGGATTAATAAAAGAGCATAATGTTCTTAATTTTTGTAGATGTTTGTATCATCATTTAATCATTACAATTGAAAGGTCTCAAAGAGATTATTCCCTGGCTTCTCACAGCAGTTAATTTAATTTTATAAAGCCGTCAGTTTTTGACACCTGTTTGAATAAACTTAAGAGAATTTAAAAGCCATTTAGTTGCAATCCGTCGAGGAACTATTACGGAAAATATGTGTTCCTTTATATCGATTGTGGCCAATGTGGTCATGACAGAAAGGATAGGAACAGAACAACGGAATGTTTCCCTTTACTTAGTTGTGAGCGAGACATCAACGGCAATGTTTTTGTTTCACGACATTGATAATGAAATCGAGCTTATTCTGGCGAGAGCATCCATCTTTTCCTCTCCACGAAATATTGACCAGATGAGCATATGTCCAACACATCGAGCATCTCTAGGTATTGGATGGATACGCCGAGTGCCGGACAAATGTAGAATACCGTCAATATTATCTCATCATAGCAAGGACGTTAGCAAATGGCCAAAAGCGGATAGAGGTCCAAGCAAAGCAGGCTCACAGACAGTGTTACAAGAGAGTGGGATTTTTGTTGCTGTTGAGTCAACTTTGAGACTCCTTTAAAATATATTTAACTGATGCTAAAGTTCCTCTTCTTCAAAAAAGGTATTCAACATCTATTTTTTAGACGAGCAGAATTTGGTTGAAATTAATGAAATTAGTTTC
>OX419343.1:10986878-10989378 GCA_948470475.1 Galaxea fascicularis | reverse complement strand
GAAGCCCTTTGCGAGTTACGGAGTGAAATTCTTCAAGAGGTTGCCCTTTCTCATCCAATCTGCTATGACTGTTACGACATCCGCGAACTTATTGCAGATTCAAAGCTATCGAACTTTACAGTTCAAATGCTTCAGAAAATCCGCGAGCACTTTGACATCCCAATAACGGACATCAAAGTTAAGAGAAAAGCTCCATACATCGAAAGGCTGATCGCCTTTGGGAAAAAATGCACATGTCAAGGATCATTGTGACTAATGTGTAAACTTAATTAAATAGGTGGTATGATACCTTAAAAATGTGAAATTTTAAACATTTGGTGGACATTTGCATAAGGCAATACAATGATAACACTCACTGAGAGAAATTGATTGACGCTCTTGTTGACACTAATTGTTGTCATGGCAACGAGACCACGCCCACTAAACCCTGATGTTATAGCCACCACGCCAGCAGCTATAACTCTAGAATAAAAAGAACTGTTGTTCTAAAATTTACAGGACACATTATCCATACACAGATCTGTGCAATGAACCTAAAAGATGTACATGGCATGATGTTAAGTATGCAATTAAATGAAAGACAATCAAGATAAGCAAATAATGAAGCCTGTTTTTTTTTAAAGCCCATTATGGAATAGTCAAGGTACTTTTGTGATTTTTTTTAGGTTCATTGCATAGAGACATTATGATGGATGTTTTGTTTAAAATTTCATGAAAGTATCTCAAAAGAATTTTGAGCTAGAGGTGTTGAGCTACTTGCAGTTCTATCAAAATGTAGTTTTTCGGGAAAAATGCATTTAAAAATTGTGCTAGGGTTTCAAACCCCTTGTTCAATATTTGAGCAAAGTTAGCCGTCTAAAATCCTCCAGCAGCATACGTCACTCTCTCTGCTTGTTGGTTCTTGTTCTCTTTCTTCTTTCTTTGTCCCCTTGACACCTTTCTCCTCTTCTTCCTTTCATCTCTCTCTTTGTACTCGGCGTCTACACCCCTCTTTAGTGTATTTTCCTGGGGAGATCTTTAAAGCTTCAAGTAGCTGTGTAACAGTTCCAGCTCCAATGTTGAAGTGGCTTATAGCATCAAACAAGCCAAATTCCAACATTTCTCCTCCCACAAAAACGTCCTTGGGTATGCGCTCCCAGACCTTTCCATTTACTGCTTCAGTCTGGTTTTGGGTCTTGCCATGGGGACATTTTTCGAGCAGCGAATCTTCACTTAACCTTTGAAAAACAGGCTTCACCTTTGCAATGACAATGTCAGGCAGACCAGGACCATGTTTAAAACTGTTCTTGTCACGTTGGAAACCACACCAACTGGAGGGCCGAGTGGGACAGTGGGTGTGAAGGTCACGCCTTTCACTTGAGGCACAGTGGAAGACGCTAGCATGTATTGCCTTTTTCATTCCATTTAGGTCTCCAACATTGGAACGAATGGCAATGCCATAATAGTTCTGAAGTCTGTCAATCATGGCATCAGTATGGTTCTTTTTTCCACCGAGGCCAGGATTTTCTTTCCTTAGTTTTCTAAGTGCTGTGCCAACTCGTTTTTGCACATGTCCTATGCACTCTTTCTTGACCACTTGAATACCATCAGCAGCATAAATGTCTTTGACCTGATTGCAACTCTTACTGTCACCATCTGAATACAAGTCAGTATATCGAGTTTTATGAGTCGCAACAGAACGCCTGAAAATACGATCTGCACCCTCTGCTTCCATAGCTGGGGCAGACCCTTTATAATTGGCTTTGCAATTATTATGCTCTGCCCTCCATCTTTGGTACCCCTCACTGTCCTTATCCAAATGAGAATGAAGCTGGCATTGTTTACAAACTTTACTGAGTGGTTCTGCATCTAAGACTTTACCAGAATCAATAGACATAACAATCACACAGCCATTCTGTGAGGAGTATCCTCGCTTCTGCCATGTACCATCACATGAAATATCATCTTCTCGAGCATGCTGGGCTTCCCTGATGTCTTTTGCTGCATTTGACATAGAATTTGTAGCAATAACCTTGACATGTTTGGCAATCTTTCTTACATTCTTCTGATATGCGCTTGCTGTTGGAGGTGCAGGCATGCTCATAAATGTGCAAAATTTTTACATTGCAGCTGCTGTAGTTCTTTCAGCTGCATTTTCCGAAAGGTCTTCCCCTACACCCTCCCGGTGCGCATAAGTTTGTTCTGTCACGCAACAATTGAAGAAGAAGCTCACTTCGTGACTGGCAGCTGTTAAAATCTCAGTAAAACCTATGATTTTTAAGTACACAGGATGTATACGTAAGATAAAGGAAGGAAGACTGCTTCACTTGCGATGAAAAAAGAAGCGGTTTAAAAATATCATTGTTCACCAGCCAGATTGTTGCTAAGATAACAAACCACTACCAAACTGGGAGTAAAACCCTTTATAAATTAATGTATCTGGAAATATGTTACCCCGCTTACTTTCCTTTTGCAGGAGAAGGGCTTATTTAGCCTTGAATTTTGGTTGTTCTGAAGTCGC
>OX419343.1:10941878-10979378 GCA_948470475.1 Galaxea fascicularis | reverse complement strand
TTTCTTTTACAGCTTTGCTGCACCTTCCAAAGCTTGGCGCGTGAATCTCCTGTTTGTATCAAATCACTCGGAAGGATTTACACTGAGCAGACAGCAGGTCATGATGTATTCGATAAACGAATTGATCCTAAGTGGCTGTTACAAGATGGGCGAACACACCACACACAACAAGCAGAGCTGCCTGATAGATACGAGAAGTGAGATTTGTGTAAAGCGAGAAAATACTCACCCATTCCTCAACAGTACCGACCATCAAGTGGCTTTGGATCTACTGCCAATAGTGTCTAGCTTTCAAGCTGACCCACTGAGTAACACTAACCGATCCTTGCCTGAAGATATATATGAGGAACTTGTGGACCCTCCGATTGATCAGCTGCCATGGGTTGGAGTTGTCAAGCAGCCCGACAAGCAAGTAAAGAAAGAGGTGAGAATGTGGAATAAAACGTCATGCTGGATATTTTCATAACCAACCTGCCAACGTTAAGTGTTACGCCCACCTTCGGTAAATTTCGATGTTTCACATCCCAACGGTTGTTAAGTTAGCCCTCCAAATAAATGGATTTTTCCCATTAGCCAAATGCTCTTCTTTTCTGCTCCTAAAAGCGACTGTTGGCCTTTTCTTTGTACCTCCTACTTTTTCAAGCGTTGAACATCGTTTACAGATGCACGAAGACCAAACGCGCGCACACTCGGGATGCAGCTATGTGCGGGCGTACCTTTTAAGGGTTCAGTGTTTCTACTCGTCCAAAATAGCATCGAAGGTTTTTGATGTGTCTTGTTGTAGTATCAGTTGTAAATTCCGGAAATTCCCCGTGTTCCCTTTTCCCGTTTTGACATTGTTCCTGTTAAAGCAACGTCCTCTAAGTAAAGTCTCACTATGAGATATCGACAGTCACTGCTAGAGAAAGGGCCAAAACGAATGGCTCGTCTGTTATAAAGCAGATGTCTCCAGAAACTCCAGAATCCGTCGCCTTGTTGCGCGCGACAGTATGACAGTACGACTCAAGGATTCTTATCGAAACCCCAGGAGAAAATCGACCTGAGGCAGTGACAACATTGCAAAAATTCAGTGCAGTCGAGACTTCGACTGCACTGAATTTTGCTTTCTGCGCATGCCCGTACTCTGAAAGCTAATGTTTTGCATCTGGAGCAGAAGGCCGCGTAGTGCACGACCTGTCAACGGTTTTGTGGTGAGTTCTAGCTCCTAATTGCTAGATAGTGGCAAGAAAATGACTCGACTAGCTTGAAAACGTGATTTTCGGCGAAAGTTCCAGATGCCAATGGGTTATACAAAGTGCCAAATTTTTTGGACAAAATCCGCTTTTCAGCATAAAACAACCAAATCTGGCCATAAGATGCCTTGTGGGGTGAAAATGTTGCCAAAACACAATTTCCAGGTTTTTGCAATAACCCATTTAAGTCCAATGCGCCCCCATGCGCGGAGTGGTTCCTTGAGGGAGTTTGACTGAATAGAAATTTAATTTCCTGGCCCTGCCTTAGCCATCGTAAATGTAAGCCCACAGTTGCATTTTGAATTTATGAAAGACTTTTCTAAAATCTAGAAATCAGGCGCTTGAGATTTACCTAATCTTAATTAACTATCGCTGACAGATTTTCTCACCTGCCCAGATCACGTCCAAAAACAGGGACGATCTCCTCGGGCAAGTGACCTCTTTATCTACAACCCCGCTTTATGACTGGACTACGCAGATGGAAGTGCCAACCTTTCAAATGAAAAGTTTCCAAGATGGGCCAACACCGACTGTGCACCAACCTATTTCAACCTACCAGAACGGCAGCTCTTCTTCAGAGTACCTTCCAGACTGGCAAGTGTCAAAACCACTGGAAAACAACATCGTGGTTACTAACCGCACGTGCCCTATAAAAAACTGTCAGTGCAACTGTCATGAGCGTCCTCACAAAGCTTCTCCTCGTTTGTCTTATTTTCACGATGAGGAACAACAGCGTCCAAGTGTTATCATGGTACCTGTGAACCGCAAAGAGACGGCTTCAGTGGTGACCCACGTGCCCTTACGGGTAAGCTACAATCGCCTTTTACCATGCAGCAATATACTCGCAAAGAACTGAACGGCACCTGGTACATAACGTTCGTGGTATTTGGTCTTGTTAATTTTGTAGTTTATGTTTGTTTGTTTACTAGAAAGGCCTGGACCCGTAACTGGCGACAAAACGCGTTTAATAATGAAATGCACTTATCCTAAAAATCATGGAGATTGTGTTCACGTTGTTTACAAACTCAACGATGAGACCAACAATTCAAATGAGGAATGATCCTCGCAGTAGTGAACACAATTTATGCAATAGCGTAAAGAACCATGAAAAAAAATCAGGACTTCAACAGGGTTTGATCCCGAGAACTCGTGATACCGGTGCGATGCTCTAACCAACTGAGTTATGAAGCCACTGCCGTTGGGAGCAGACCATCCTCCTTCAGGCTTCTTCACGCTATTGCATAAATTGCGTTTACTACTGCGAGGATCATTCTTCATTTGAATTCATTTTCGCAGTTGATATATGATTTATTTGGCGCATACATCATTCGAAGCCAAAAATTGTATCTCCCCTAAGGCCTCCCGTGACGATTCGAGAAGCGTAGCTATGGTATCCGTTTATACTCAACAGTGGCGGCTTGAGGAGTTAACAGGAAGGGACGTGTAAAACAAAGCAATTATGTTACTTTTTGGCATTATATTATTGTAAGAGAAGAGAAGTTACCTGACAATTTGGTAGCTTCAACGATGGTGGTCTGGTTCGAAGTTTGTTTGTTCGAATCACGTAGGAGAGCGAATTGTTGCTGTCACGAACAGTCACACGTATGGTTTCGTTTACACAGAGCCATTTTGATTTTAACTTGATTTACCGGTTTATGTTTGATCTCCAATTACTTGTATATATTTTTTAGTCTGAGAGGTGTAAATTTAGTGCAGGGTAAGGCAATAAAACGCGAGCAATCAAAGAACGATCCTTACGAAATCATTACAGTTGCTATTTGCCCAATTTATGTTTCTTTATTATTCTAGGGTTGGTAGTTCAAGCGGCGTTACTAAGGGTAGTGATGCGATGAAATATCTTTAAAAAAAACGTCCCTCGCTCCATATGAATACCATGTGAATCACGCATTTTCATTTATCCATTAAAATTTGCTTACAGGTAAACTGCGCCTTAGAAAATTCATCACGCAGCCTGAAATATTTATAACAAACGGATGAAATAACAGACGCATAATGCCTCTGGACAGGTTATGCCTCTCTAGTATAAAAATGGCCCATAATAAATTTTGTCTCAATTTTAATTGCTTAGAAAAAGTTCTGATAGAGTCCCAAGATGGCCTGGAACCTATGTCTGGTGCTCGATTCCCGCTGAGGGCACAGAACTTCTTCTAAGCAGTCAACCGAGACAAAACTTAACAATTTTTTTCTATTTTTACTATTCTTCGTCGTTTCGTCAAGACCCAAGTGGCATTGATTTATATATAAATAAACATATCTCGGTCATAAAGTATGTTACTTTTTGTTGTAGATGACAATCCCCGGACATCTCAGCACGCCCTTCCAGATTCCAGCGCAACAGTTTGTCCAAAACAGAGTGGTGAGTACATGAAGCGTATAGAGTGCTTATAGGTGAAAACAGAAAGAAAACATTTTTTTCCCTTTTACAATGGTTAGCTACCTTGTGGGTAATTATTTTTGGGAGAGTTAATTTTTGCGATTTTCGATCGTAGTTGCAAACAAGACGCGGGATGCCTTGGACGGTGTTAACGCTAAATTTGAATGGTGACCCACACTCCCTGGGGCTGGGCTACCCACAGTCAGAATTTTTTCATACCTATTAAAATTATTATTAAAATGCAAATGCAAATATAAGCAATAAGTATAGTATTACAAAAATCGTTCGATAAGCTGACAACTGAACACACTGGTTCGATTCGTGTGAACTCATTATTTCTATCGATGGCGCGGAACACACTGGTTCGATTCGTGTGAACTCATTGTTTCGATCGATGGCGAACATATTGGTTCGTTTATCCAGCTAGTGTTCACGGTTCAATACACGGAAGCAAAGCCAATAAATACGAGCTACTGCAGAAACATAAAAATAAAACAAGTAAACATACTGGTTCGATTACTGAACTTACTGGTTCGATCAGTGGAAAACACACACGTTTGAGGCACAGGCTGTACAATGCCACGGTTCAATAGACAACGCCAAAGCAACAAGTGGGTATCAACTGTACTTTAAATGCAACAAGTTGTTTTATAGTTTCGTATCATGTTTTTCTAAATAAAAACTGATTTATTCAGGTAAGCCTTTAGTTACGCCTGAAACGCAAATTCGTTCAATTTTCGCCTCGAGTAAAACTACGCGAAAGCCGGCAATGCAAGCGAATTGCGAGTCACTTGGAAGCACATTCAATTTATTGCCTCGAACTGAACACGAATTTTCACTAACTTCGTTAAAAAAGGTTTTTTGGCAAATAAACGACAAGGACAAAAAAACGTAAAAATTCACATTCAAACCTGTATTTTTTTTTGCAAGGTGGATTTCCAGAGTCTACAACCTTTGCGATGATTTGCACTGAGTGCAGTGATATGCGAAGGCACAACGATGTCTCCTCACTTTTACAAAACCACGTGTTCTTGAATAGGGATTTTCTCATCATAAACTAGCTGATTTTAACTAGATGTTGTTGTTAATGTAACCTTCCAGGAATAAATGGTACACTCAGTACAGTGACAAACATGACAAAACAATGCGTGTCGTAAAAACTTTGATTTTAAGAACTTCACCTATCATTTGAAAGTTGGATTCCCCATCGTGCTGAATTTTCTTCGCTTGTTCTCTCCTGCCCAAGAGATCCTTAGTAGAACCTGAAACAGGCTATACATAAACAATAGTCTCCGCTTTGCTCGGATATTTGTCCGCGGGCATTATCTCTTCGGAGAAGCAAACAGTTTTCCGAGAGCGACGCTCGAGGAAAACTGTGAGCTCCGAGGAACTGATAATGTCCAAGGACAAATATCCGAACTTATCTTCGCGCGAAATGGAAACTATTGTGTTTATAATTAGTAGTATATCATGTGTTCGACAAATACCACCTGCAAGGGAAAACCTCGAATAGCCAAAATAAAGCCACCAGCAATGGTTTTTTCGGTGACGCCAGGAGCCAAAAAACCATTGAGGTTTTCCCTTGCAGGTGGTGATTTGTCGAACGCATGATATACTACTCTCGGCAAAGAAGGGCACCGGAGGGAAACCATAGCAGCCTAGCCAGCCCGCCAATTGGAGGTAGGGTGCGGGAGGGGAGCAATGACAGCACAGCCAGCCGGTCCGCCAATTGGAGGAAATGTCCGCCGGAATATAGCAGCCCGTCTATTAGAGCCAGCCCGCCAATTAGAGGCAAGTGCCCATCCGAGTATGGCAGCCCAGCCAGCCCGCCAACTAGAGTAAGGCAACCCCAGAGGACCAATAGCACCCCAAACAGATGGAGAGGCCTCCTCGGTTCCCAGAGTAATCCGGCAAGCATGAGGATTATGAAAAATTCCGCGAGAAGATGCAAGAGCAAGTTGTACAGGACGGGTTCGTAATTCAAGATAATTTACCTTCCCTCAGCGAAAAGCTTATTGCAAAATTCCTTGAAGAGGAAGAGGACCTTCGAGAAATTTTTGCCCGAAAAAACGGCTGGATAGTTACCCACGCCATTCCTTCCCTGAAAATTCCTGAAAATTTTTTTTAAAGAGCTCCGCGAAGAGGTTTTCCTTACCGAAGCAGAAGCGGAAATGGAGGCGGACGAGGCACTCGATTTCAGCAGTGGTGACGAGAAATTCGACTTTGGCGGCGGTGACAAGGAATTCGACCTCGACAGCGGCGATGAAACGGTCATTTAGAGATATGCACCCCGTATACCTCGATAAAGATACCAGGCTTCCACGTTGCCCACCTTTCACGCCTACTTCGGCGCCAACCAAATTTTCAAAGTCGGCACACAAGTTATCTGAGAGGAAGGCTGCACGACAACGCGTTCCAAACGTGTTTTTTTTTTTTTTTTTTTTGCACCCCTTCAAATTTGTGGCAACCGTCGAAACAGAAACCACAAAAAAGCACCACAATTGGAAACGGCTGTTTTGCGCGAATTAGGCAGCTCGAGGAAATCTTTGCCGCAGGGAAAACGGGGTTTGGACAGAAATGGCCTATATTCCGATGGAGGAAATCATCAAAATTGTCAAAGAAAAAACGGAAAAAGTAAAAATCGGCCCTTGCTACCCCCCCCCCCCCCCAACTCAATACAGCGCTGTCAGCCAAATCTTTGCTGATTATGTCTAGCCCTCTTCGGTTCGCGGCGGGTTCGTTTCAGTCTTCCCACAAAGGGCAAAAGCAGCTGAAAACGTAGCGCCTAAACGAGAACTCCACACGCACCATCCTATTAACAGCGCGATTTTTTGTGGACGCCCAACCTGGTTTTTTTGCTTCGTGTTTATCGCGTTCCGCGCAAGCGCGTGGCCCCACTGCCGCTTTTTTCACGGGATCGCGTCGAGAGAGTTGACAATCTTGCGGTAAGCGGCGAGCTTGCACCTTTTTTCCTCCTCGCCTTACTTCTCTTTCCGGAAAGTGTAGCTGCCGTAATCGACATCGTGCTGCATAGCAGCGGTGTCGGTGGCACTGGTCGGTTGTTGAAAAATTTGTTGAATTTCACCAGTGTCAGGATCGTATCTCAGCTGCTCGTCGAGGGGGTTGTAGGGGCCGGTGTAGTTCTGGTCTGGCAGCGTGAACCCGCGTTTCGGGCGCGGCAGTTTGCCGATGGCGGCGTTGATGTCGACAGCCCCGCCCCGGTAATGTTCAGTGCCTGCGACCCCAGCAGTTTGAAAAGGGCCCGACCAAGAAGCAGTAGGGTTGACAAACATTCTGGCGGCATAAGCAATTTTGTCTTGCAAAGTAGGGCCACGCTTCCGGGCCAACGCGCCGCCGGAAGGGCTCAAAGAATGTCTCTCTGAATTGGAATGCCGGCGAAAGGGCTGTTTCGTCCGAGTATCAACTCCCACCCCTTTGTTTTCGTTGTTTTTCTCGGCGCTTTCTGCTTTCTGCCCATTTCACCTTGAGCATCTTCTGCCCATTTTGTCTCAGTTCCCAGCACGTTCGGAGTTTTGCGCTTGTCCTTCACGCAATAGACCTTCATATATCAAACAGAAAAATTTTGGTGTCACAGGGACAAGAAATAATTCTGACAACGCGCTCGTTTTCGTGAACATCGCCGGAAAACTGTTGGAGAATGTCCCGGAAACTGACCCCCTTCTTTCTTTTGTTCAGGAACAGCCGACAACACCAACAGCAGTGCACGAAGTCAATCGATTGAATTTGGTTGTCGTTGCGGTGGAAAGTCTTTCGCCCTGTTTTGCACATTTCTTGCCCCCACTCGTGGGGAGGCGGCAGCCTGAAAGAGTCAAAATTTTCAATGTATTTTCCTTTCCAACAACAGACCCAATGAGTGCCCAATTTTCCGAAATCGTTGAGGTTGAGGATGCAGGGGGAATGGTTCAAAGGTTTGATCTCGTTTCGGGAAAAGATGCCTTTTGATCGGGATACGGAGAGCCCGGCACCAATCGATCAGATCGATGTTGGAAATCGGCACGTCGCGAAACTTCAAGGTCTTTCGTAATCCTCCCATTGTTCAAAGAACGGAGGAGGGCGCACGTGCATACCGTTCCCCCGTTTTGGGGGGGTCGGTGGTGGAGGGGGAGGAAGCGACCGGCGACTTTTCGAAACACCAACATGCATACTCTTCTCAAGCAGTTTCGAAACCAGATCTATCGCAATTGGAACTCCGATGGAAGCTAGCATCCCTAGAAATCCCCCGTAACCACAGGGTACATGGTTGAGTAATTGGAGACATCCAGCTGAGTGCCTGTGTTGTAATCGTTTCTCCTGTAGCGGTAGTTGATCAAGTAGCGGCGGATACGGATTTGGTCGTCACCTTCATAATCGAGTTCGGGGAAATAAGTCGCCCCGTATTGAAGCCGGCAAGTGGACAGCTTGGCTCAATTGTCGCCGTCGATGTCGAAGGTGTCGAATTTGTAAGAGTTTTGTTGCAGAGCAAAGAGTCTTCGTGTTTGTTGAAAGAAAACGAAAACGTGTTTGGCGTCTTTCACGCCGGGGATGATTTTCCATTGCCCTCCCCCATCTCTTCAGCTGTTGCTGGGTGCCATCGTTTCTTTCAAGTAACGCCGTTTCGTTGGTTTCAGGAATTGTTCCTTGACCGCCTTTTGCCCTTCAGGAGTAAGCGTCAGCTTCGGAACCCATAATTGTATAGTTGCGACAACAACTCGCCGCCCGGTGCCGTCGTTTTGGAAGATCATTTCGCTGTCGTCCTCCAGCACAATGTCGAAAAGCAGCCGCATTGGGGGCAAAAGCCTGTCCGACAGTACTTCAAAGATGGAATAGCGATTAAGGGGGATGACGGTTTTGACGGTCTCTATGGGGTCTCCTTGCGACAGAAGTGCGCGCGCCCGAATCCCCTCGTTCGTTGCGGCGTCAGCCGTCACAGTCGTGTTGTCTGTGCCGAGATACCAAAACTCGTCTTGGGCCACTGTTCGCGCAAAGTCGTCGGAGTATTCCACCAAATTTTTTATGAAAAGCACCTTGTTGACGCCGTTGCCTTCATAACGCTTTTTCCCCGCGGAACTCACGGTCATGTCTTTGATCAGAGAAAAGGCGCTGTTGCTGGGAGCAGACTGTGTGTTAGCAGCGACGAGAGCGCCGTTCGTGAGAGCCTGTAGCTGGTACTCGACCCGAAAATAGGCGTTGTACCAATCGTAAATAACGTCCTGATCTTTCACCTCGAACTTCAGCCCTGTTTTGACTTGGTGCTGATTCTTTCCAGGAACATTGAGCGGTGTGTTGAGATCGAACCGCTTGTACTCAACCTTCTCGAGATAGCGCGGTGACCGAAACATGTCCGTATATTCAGAAAAAAATTCAAAGTCAGTTGGTCAAAATTCGGCTCAATTTCAAAATTGCGTCAGACGGAGGGCTTCGCCCACCTCTCCCCTGGCTCCTTGCTCGTAGGAACTGTTAATCTTCTTTCCCCTTTTTCGACTGCTTGTGTCGCAAATTTTCAGCCGCCTGTGTTGCCGCTTGCGCGGCAGCCTTTTCGACGGCCTTTTTCAAAGACTGAGTCGCAGTCTGCGCAAAAGTTTTTCCAATAGCCATGAGCGTGTCGCGGACTACACCCGAGCCCTTTAGCTTGTAGCGATAGGGCCCCGCGCGCTCGTCGAAAAACTTCATCCACTCGCCTACACCATTCATCACGTCGCTCCTATACCTTTCGAAAAATTACGCTTCTTCAATCATCAAACTCAAAGCCACATCGATCCCGTTGAGGTCGAGAGGGTTGTTTCGCCCGTCTGTGACCCGAATCCGAATCGAATCGATGCGGGACCTGTTGACGGGATGGAACTCCAAACGAAGGGGCTCTTCCTGGAAGGGATGGCTGGCATTGCGCCCGACTTTCGACAAGCTGTACAAAACATCAGTCTCCACATTATTCTCCTGCCGCGTGATCAGATCGCAATGGATGAAAACCCAGTCGACGCTTCGCGTGATGTCAGAAATTTTGACTCCCACGAAGGTCTTGCTGTCTTTGAAGATTTTCTTTTCGAAACCGACCAAATCGGCAAATTACCGTCTGAAAGAGCGAGCTCGTAATTTTCAGCAACCCGAAAAATGGTGAAATCGAAACGCAGAGTGAAGATCTATTTTTTGTCCCCAGCATCCGGATCAACGAACCCCGTCTCAACCTGCAGATAATCATTGAGCTTGTCGTAATCGTACATCCCGTCGGGAAAGGTCACAGTTCTCCAAGCTTCTCCGGTTTTGCGCCACTTCAGCTTGTTGTTGTTGGACGCGGCGGCGACGTTGTACCGCAAATAAGTCATGGTGATCAGCCTGTTAATCGCCAAGCGGTAATTTTTGCTCGGGTTCAACTCGATGGGTGGGTTGAAGTTCACACGAAAGTCGTGCGACCTGTTGCCACTTCTTGGGTTTCTCAATTCCGCGAGTTGAGAATCGATCAAAAGGCTGAGCGTCATCGTATATGGTAATCCTTGGAAATTTTGCATCTCTGAAATTCGTTGATGAATCCCCGTTTGGCGAGTATGGACAACAAAGAAACGACCTCCTTTCGAAGTTTGGATGAAGTGTTACCGGCTGTGATGGAGCCGAGGCTAACGTACAGCCGGTCGATTCATTTTTCAACCGTGTCTTCCCTCAATCCGCTGCCCTCAAAGCCCCAATCCTGCTCGATGAATTTGTCTTCTTCGTCCGCCTCTATTGCGCCCCGTCGTTTTTCCATCAGGGTTCGTAAGACGTCGTCTGTAGTCTCTTCTTCGCTTGTTCTTCTTCTTTTTTCGGTCCGCTCGGAAGTTTTATTCAACTGTTTGACACCTTCTTAAAGCTGCAGGGGTGAAGGTTTTCCCTCTTTTCTTCGGTCTGAAATCTCATCGCAGATGTCCACAAGCTCGTCGATTGATTTTCCGTAAAACTTAGAGTTTTTGCTTTTCGCCTGGTAGCCGGAGTTGTTTGCGTTTTTGTTGATCATTCTGCTGAGATTCGCCAAGTCGCCTGATTCGTTTGTGGTGCCCAAACACCCCGTCACCCCTGGCTCCCCCAGTTTCTTGCGGCGGCGCCGCCCCCTCTTCTTCTTCTTCTTCCTCAATCGGCGGTGGAGGCGAAGGCAGAACAAAATCTTCTTCTTCTTCTTCCTCGATCGGCGGCGGCGGAAAATTCCCGAATCCCGGCGGAAACGCAACAAAATCCTCTTCTTTGTCCTCGATTAGCGGCGGAGGAGGAACAAATCTCTTTTCCTCGATCGGCGGCAGCCGCTTCGTGATCGGGCGGAAAAGCGCTGGCCGAAACTACCCCGAAAACTTTGGCGACTCTGTTTCGCTTGAGAGCTTTCGGAATCTCGGCTTTTTGTTTTTCGAGATCGGCTTCTGCCGCCGCGCGTTGCTGGCGCTTCTTCACCGACATGGTATATAGGGAAAATGAAAATTCCGAACTATGACCCCGCCTTTGCGCCGACCAACGGCTACAGGCGAGGGCACCCCTCCATGCCGGCGGATATTTTCCGGATACTGATTTGCGGTCCGAGCAATTCCGGCAAAACGAACATCCTCCTGCACATGCTTTACGAGCAACTTGCGTTCGACAAAGTCTTCCTTTTTTCGTAAAACCTTCACCAGAACAAGTAGCAGGCGCTCCTGCCGCACTTCGCCGAAAACATCGACCCCAAAGTCGGTTACCAGGTCAGCGAAGCGCATTTGCCCGGCGAAATGGATGAAATCATCCCCCTCGAAGAGCTGCCGACCGACAACCAGAAAATCGTCATTTTCGATGATCTGGTTTACGAAAAAAACCAGAACGACATCATCAACTATTTCATCAACGGGCGGCACCGGAACTGCAGCGTCATCTATCTCACCCAGACGTACCACAAGGTCCCGAAGAACATCCGGGACAACTGCAGCCACTTCTGCCTGTTTCGCTTCCTTCCGAGAGAAAACAAACGCGTAGTTTATAGTTTAGTTCATAGTAGCTTCCATTTAATGAATATGACAAGAAACACTAAATGAGGGACTAACGTATGGACTCGAAGTCCCAGCGAGGTCAGCCCCACTTTGCTGAATAGAACAGGCCAGCACTAGGGGTGGTCACAGCCAGGGTTCGTTACGTCCCTAGTGGTTCTTTAACGTCCCACAGAAACAATTGTGAAGGATTGTGAGACGGGAACTCCGGTTTATCGTCCGAGAAGACTAGAAAGTCTAACCATTTGTAGATTTCATTGCAAAGGAAGCACTTTCTCCTCAGTTAGACCCTGAGTATTGGTCCGGCCGGGGTTTAAACCCACGACCTCCCGCACGTTAGTCCGGAACTCAACCAACTGAGCTAACCGGTCGGCGGTCAAACCAGACGAGCTGGGTGTTGATCCCGCGCTGCTCGAGCGCACAACCCGCGTAAAGTTTTCCTTTCTCTATCACGACAAACCTGAAAAGCGAACGTTCAAGAATTTCGACGAACCAAGATAAGAATGCTGGTCCTCCAGGTCCTCCAGATCCTCAAGGACCGCCTGGTCCTCCGGGGGAAGGATTCAAGTTCGACGAAAACGGCAATTACAATGTTGAAGACAAAAAAATAGTCAACGTTGCTGCGGGGGTCAATCCTGCAGAGTGCGTTGTTGTTCAACAGCTCAACACGGCTCTCGCCGCAAAGGTTGGCAAAACATTGCGCAGTACCCCTGCCGTGAACTTTGCGGAAGGCAAAATCCCGACCTACGACTCCAAAAAAGCTTTGGTTTCGGGCGGGTTGATCATCGAAGACGAAGACAACGATACGGTCGAGATCTGGGCGAAAGCAAACCATCTATGACGCGAAAACCTTTCCCTCAGCCGTAGCGTGCAACCACGCGTCTACTCAAAGCTCCCACCACACCACCAAACAATTTCTGGACGGCCATGCGGGAAACAATTATCTGAAACTGGACGGTACCAGCCGAATGGCCGGCGCCCTCAACATGAACACCGAAAAAATCAAGAACCTTGACAACCCTTCCAACCAAGCGGACGTGGTAAACAAGAATTACTCGGAATCCCAGCTGCACGATTATCTCAACCGCAGCGAGGGCATTAACTGCAAAATGGAAACCGACCTGCACATGGATGTCGGGGCGCCTGCAGCCAACACGGATACGACGAACAAACAATACGTGGACACGGGGCTGGCAACCAAACTCGACGCTATCCCTCAGGCAGACTTCAACATGAACAACAACTCAATCGTGAACCTCGCCCCTCCGCCGAGCTGGAAAGCGCAACCAATAAATAGTATGTCGACGACAACTGTCTGAGCGTCTTCGACACGAACAAAATGGTGGCCACTCTCGACGTGGACGGAAACAACATGGTCAACCTTCCTGACACCCCTGTCGACGCCTCTTCGGCTGTGAACAAAAAATATGTGAGCGACGCAAACACAGCCCAGCACACATAAATCACATCAGAATACAAAAAATACGTGGAGGGTTCCCCTTCCGGTCACCAGAAAAACCCTTTCAAGTACCTGATGAAAGACGTCGATGAATCTTCGAGTAAGAACAACATAACCATCAACAGCATCAACCGTTTTGCCGCTTTCCCTCACCAGATCGACCAGAACGCTTACCATTTTACCGTCGTCAAAGATGTGGGAAGAAGCAACTACCGCTCTCGAATCGGTTTCAATATGCACCCGCTTCCGTTCGGCTATTACACCTTTGTCGTCGAATACTTCCCTCCGAGTTAGACGGTCGCAACTGTCAATACATCCGCGACCACCTTGTCCATCTTCAGCCAGACATCCAAAACCATTGTCCAGCGGGTGGAGTTGCGGGCTACGTCCGCGCCCTCATTTAGTTCCACAGATGGACCAGCATCGGGCTGCAAAACGTTTACCTTGATCTGCACGGAGAAGCATTTGGGGACACCACGGGGAGGATGGTTGTTTAGGGGGTTTAAGGTTATGTTCCGAATGTCGACCCGCGGGTTTTCTACACACTCTACGTGCTGGAAAACGGACGGATGGTATTGCAAACCGATTTGGATTTGCACGGGCACCGTTTGTTGAACTAAGATGTTGGAGGACTTGCTTTCGATTTTGGGCAAATCACGATGCACGACGTTTTGAACAAAACGGGTACCGCATAGTCGGAAAAAACGCTGGAGGATTCGAAGTTCACGATAACGGAAGGGTGAAAATGCACGGTGATTTGGATCTGAACGGACACAGATTGCACGTGACGTTGTTCTTTGAAAGCGGTAGAATCAAAGTGTTGAAAAATTCACCGATGTGTTGAGTACCGCGGACAGAGTTTATTTTCAGAGAGACGGGATTTTAAAACTTACAGTGTTTATGCGAACAAATTTGTTGTGCGAGACTCTTTGGAACTGAACGGGAATGCGGTGGTGAACGAAAGCGTTCCCTTATTCGTGTTCCGCGACGGGGCCATCCGTTTTTTGAAACCTGTGGTTTACCCCGGTTTGGTTGCGTGGATCAAGAGTCTTGATCTCGATGAAGGAGGTCGCTGGGACGACCCCATAAAAGGGCAAAAGTTTTAGATGCCGGATTTTTGGGCGCCGTACACAATGTTCAACCTGATAGATTGGACATATGTGATCATGAGCTCTCCTTCAAGTGTAGAAGAAAAAGGCATTTTAGGTTATAAAAGGCTTCTGCCAAACGGGGAAAAAAGAAACGAATTACCGTTAAGATTCACACTTGAAAAGGGCAGACTTTATGATACCTACAACGATCTTAATTTCACTTTAGACAACACTGTAACCGACGTCGAGTTTTACCAGCAGGGGGTTCCCCGTGGTAATTCAGCGTATATCGAAGTGGATGTTGTCGTACGAGGAAAATTCTTCTCTTCATATACGATGCGGCTGCCTTGGAAGTCACAGCGCCCTTCCCCCTCCAACATCTTCGATTTCAACCACGTCGACCCGGATCTTCTGAAGGAAACCCTTGAGATGTTGAAGAGGTTTTTTGCTTTTTAGCACAATAAGCATTGGTGCTATACCGAGCTCTTCCGCAGCTTCAAGCGGAAGAATTTGGTTTGCAACCTCGCGGCTGGCAAGCTGATCGTCACTTCGGTGGTCGCCGGAGGGGTCACTTTGAACCCCGCTGTTCTGGCTACTTTGACGGGGGTTGGTTTGGCTGTCAATGGGGTCACCACTTTCCAAAAATACGACAAAAAAGCGGAGCGCGCTGACTTCGCTCAGGTCGAGTATAAGAAAATCCTGGACGAGATCTGGTTCTTTCTCAGGGGCGAACCTTTCGACGAAAAAGACTTTCTCGACAAGCTGAAAATGATCGACGGCTTTGTTAACCACCATTGCATGGAGATTCCTGACGCGATTTCGCGACAATACGGTGAAAAATTCATTGCGAATTTTCCCACCACCTAGAAAAACTCGCGCCCGCTTTGAACCTTGCGTTTCGGCGAATTTTCCGGAAAGTGGGTGAAAGCCGTGGCAGAATCGTTTTCTTCTGTCGCCAAGCGCTTTTTGGAACGGTTTGAAAGTAATTATACAGAAAACAAACATAGTTGATCGATTTGCCGCTGAAACGCCAAAATTCTCGGGTTAGGTTGGCCAAGAAAATCGCTCGTGACAGCACCCACATGTTTTCTGCGGCGGTGTTGACAGCGCCCTAAATCCCGTGTATCTCAAGAATTTTATTTATATTTTTTTTTCTCTCCACAACCGTTGTGTCTTGTTCTTCGATTTTTCCGCACTTCTGGCAAACGAGCTCGAAAAGCGACCCGCAGCACTTGTTCGCCGACCTCTCTGAAGTCTGCCGCTTTTCGTTCAAACACGTCAGGCAGATAACCCCCTCCGACGAGGTTGTCGGCCATTCTTTTCCCGCAGCTAATGTTGTCTATTTTATATGGAAACTCGAACTTCAAAAGGGCAGCGCCTCTCGAAAATTTATTACAACCCGCGCGGTTACCGGAAAGGTCACGCCGTCGTCAAGAAATTAGCCGCGGCAGCAAAGGTTCCGGTAAGCACCGCGAAAGAATGGTTGACCAGACAGGCGTTTTGGCAAATATTTTTGCCCATGCTGCGGCGTATTCCCCGCCCGAAGTTGGACGTACCTGTGCCCAACGCGGTGCACCAAGCTGATCTGCTCTTCATGGCCCATAACCGAGTCGGGCGGAAGGTTTTCTAATACGCACTAACTGCTGTCGACGCCGCCACCCATTTCAAAGAAGGTGAACCCTTGGGCTCCAAAAATTCGCAGTCGCGCAAGCTTTTGGGCGAATTTACGCGCGACGTCCTTTGAAATGGCTGAAACTGCTGCAAGTTCATCCTGGCCGAGAGTTCATGGGTGCTGTCACGCGAGCGATGGAAATTCATGGAACAGCCATCTGGCGAGGAATTCAAGTTCACCGCGACCAAGCGATTGTGGAGCGATTCAACCTCGCTCTCGCCGAGCAGCTTTACGGGCTCCAGTACGCTGTCGAGATGCGCCAGCCGGCTGGCGAGCGAGCCACTGCTTTTTTTCCGCCTCGAATTCCGGTCGCATCTCCGGTTTCACAATGTCTTCCAACCTCTCACCGCTGATGGCCATGTAGTTGCTGTCGGTGACCATCTGGATCAACTGGAAATCTTTGCGATCGCAGTTTGGCCAGCTGATAGACTGCGATTCCAATTTGGAACGGTCTTCTCATTGTGACGCGCGCTTTTCGGCTTTCCAGCTCATACGCTTCTCCGATTTCCTGGAGATCGCTAAAGAAGGCGCTACGCAATGCTTTGTGGACGACCTCTTTGTCTTTTGTGTAGACCACGACCACCTTGTTTGCGCGCTGTTCCCCAGCAGTTTGAATACCTCGGCAAGCAGCGCTTTGCTTTTTTCCACGTCTCCGGTGCGGCGCGCTTTGGTCACCTGCTCCACGAACCAGGTAAAGATTTTCCCCGGTTTGTAGTCGATGGTTCGGTGAATTGCTGTGATCTCTGCTCCGTGGGCGATGTACCATTTCAGGAGCGGAGCGTAGACCAACATCTTCTCAGCAGAAAGAGCTCTGAGAAGCTTCTTGCCGTCGCCTCGAGTTCTGCCGGTGCGCTACAGGTAGTCGTGCATGTTTCGAGGTACAGCTTCCAGCGGTACCTCTTTGTTGATGAAGAGCAGGCACATTTCGTCGAATTTGCCCCGAAGGTTTTCGGGAATCTCGATGTAGACCTCGGCAAAGCCAAACCAATCATTCCACTCAACCCTTTGCGTGAAAGCTGGTGCTTCTAGCGCGGGGTTTTCGAAGTGAACAACTTGCCCCTTTCCGCAGGGCATGTCCTGGAGCATGGTTGACAGATACAATGCATTGGCATCGTACCTGAAGATTTTTCCGCAGACAGGCGCATTGTTACCGAACCGGTGGCTCCGGATTCTGGTCGCTTCCGCTTCGTGATAGCGTGTGAAAACCAAGCTTGGCCCTCCGACTACCGCGCCTTTCAGCATCTGGTACTCTTCCTCGCAAAGGCTCCAGAGATTTGCGCCTCCTTCAATTGAACTCCGAAGAAGGTAGTGCATTGAGACGCCGGGGATTCTGACGGCGTTTTTTAGAATGTTGATGCCTTTCTCAGTGTAGGAATGCCTTTTCTTGCAACGCCTCCAACCCCGGAACCAAGTCCAGATTGTTGTAATGGCGCAGCCAGTCGGCGAAAGTCTGCATTCCCTTGTTTCGGAACAAGCGTTTGCATTGCTTCCATTCCGAAAACGACAGTGTGAACGTTTCTCTCAAACGTGAATACCACGCCGGGTATTCGGGCAGCCCCAGAAAGTCAAGCTTGTCGGGGGAATCGAACCACTCGTACAGGAACGCCTTCACCAATTTCTCGTAAGTGGTGCCCGGACCAGGATAGTTGATGATGTCGAGGAATCGGAAGTTCGGGGTGTTCATAAACATCACTTTGTTTGCTTTCTTGGCCACTTTGATGGTTTGGACGGTTCCGACGATTCGCTCCACGAAATGGTCTTTGATGAGATTGAGATCGTAGCTGCCGCAGTTGAACTCGAGGCCAGGCACCTGGTTGCACCATTCGTCGATTCTGGCTTTGCGGGAGGTGGGGATTGCCCAGAAATCTTCGGGAATAAATTCCGCCAGCACCTTTTTCCGGATTTCTTTCCCCCGCCGCTCCAGCTCTTCCACGAACTTGCAGCAAAGCTCTCTCGGGTCTCTTTCGCAAATGTGCGTGGGGTTTGGATCGAGTTTGTCGCCGATCTACACTGAGATCAGAACGTGAGCGCTCTCAAACGAGATGGCGGATGTTGGCTCTTTCCGCCTGTTTTTGTCCACAAACGCTTCGAAGTCAAAGAGGATCGCGTGGGGATAGGATTTCGTGAACGTTTTCGGTTTTTGGCGGCGCTCTCTGAAAGTGTACTCCCACTTTTCGACTACTTGGAACCCTACGCTGCGGAGCGTGTTGGTTCTTCTTCTTGTGGCTTGGAAAAGCTGTTCCGCCGTTTTGCCGTGGACGAACTTTTGATCGCGGTCCGGGTAACATCTCTAGCATCCGTTGAAGAGGCAGCCATGGAATTGGAAAACTGTTTTGCTGGCGGCGTGGAACCCGTCCACCGCGGCGCCCTCTACCCATCTTTCTTCCCCGTGTCCACAACCCGCGTGATGCGGCGTGCTTCACTTTCGATCCAGATGGAAGCCGCGACACCGATAGTTTTTGTCGGGAAAGAAAGTTTGCTCGAAAGCTGTTTTGGAGGCTTCGATTTTGTCGTTCGGGTACTGAAACAGCGTCTCTCCTTTTGAGCAGCTCGGGTTGTGGCGTTGAAGAGAACCGGCTAGTGTGAATAGAGCGCGACAATTTGAACAAGCGAAAATCCTCGCCAACCTTTCCAATTTTTTTATGAGAAAACGCGTGCCCTTCGAAAACACCGATTATCACCACATTCCGTATCTTGGCTGACGAGTTTCGTCGGAGGTGCCAAACCACGTCTTCCGCTTCACCCCTTTCCGGCTCGTGAACTCGGATCCCGAGCCATCCCTTTTCCTTCGTTAAGGTGCCGCTCTACCTTTTCCAGTTCGTCAAGAAATGTTTTGCGGCAATCGTTGACGGGCGCGTTGAAGAAGCTTAGTGCAAGCTGTCGAGCTGTCGCTGTGGAACGATCTGGTCTCGCCCCTCTATGCACCGCGGTACATCTCCACAAACAGAGGTTGTCATTGAAAGTGTCGAGCTCCAACATCGAACGCTCGTGGGCAAGGTTGCGCAACCAATCTGGCAGCGGACCTGTTCCGACCAGCGGTTGGAGGTCAAGCACCGCTTTCACATCAAGGTTGAAGAAATTTTTGAGTTTTCATTTCGTGTTCGGTCTTTTGACGTCGCGCAATTCCAACATTTTTGCTTCTTGCTTTTTCAACCAGCTGCCCGCTTCCTGAATATTGTTGAACCACGGGGAACCCTTGTCGGTGTACTGAACAATAATTTCCCCGTTTTTGATATTTTCCAGTTGATAGCTGTAAATGTGTCGAGGGTAAAAGGAAGTGTTCACTTCATTTCGGATTTTGTTCATCATTTTTTCGGTCTTGGATTGTTCGCCAACGAACAAACCGACGCCCTCGCCTCGTTTCTATCCTGTCAAATCTTTGGTCAAAAAACAGACCTGTCACTTCCATTGGCGCTTGGCCGCGGTTTCTTCTTCTCGGGGGAGTGGGGTTAAGCTCCCGCACAATTTGGTGAAATCTTTGTTGCCGCAGGCGCCTTGGAAGGGGCTGCGGGCGAAAGGGCTTCGGTTGCAGCGGTTCGGGCAGCGCTGCAGGAACGGGTTCATCAAGAAGGTTGCCTCCAAGAGGTAGACCCCAATACTCTTCTTCGGTCTCCCATTCTGCCAAGAGTATTTCCAAGTAGGAATTTGCACTTGCCATTCCTCATCCGTGAGAGTTCTTTCGGGCGCCATATGCCTTGTGGAAAAAATTTCGACCCTTTTTGCCGTTGTCTGACGGGCTGCCATATTTGAGCCAGCGCTTCCCTCTAATTGGCGGGCTGGCTGGGCTGCCACATTGGGACGGGCGCTTGCCTCTAATTGGCGGGCTGGCTGGGTTGCCATATTCGGGCGGGCACTTGCCTCTAATAGACCGGCTGCCATATTCCGGTGGACATTTCCTCCAATCGGCGGGCTGGCTGGACTGCCATTGCTCCCCTCCCGCGCCCTCCCTCCAACTGGCGGGTTGGTTGGGGCTGCTATGGTTTTCCTCCGGCGCCCTCCCTGCCGCGACTAGTATATCATGTGTTCGACAAATCACCACCTGCAAGGGAGAACCTCGAATAGCCACAATAAAGCCACCAGCAATGGTTTATTCGGTGACGCCAGGAGCCAAAATAACATTGCTGGTGGCTTTATTTTGGCTATTCGAGGTTTTCTCTTGCAGGTGGTATTTGTGGAACACATGATGCACTACTTCATCCTTCATTTTTCGCAACGCGCATTAATTTGGGGAATATCACCAGATATTCCCCAGCAGTTTTAACTGGGTAATATTCAGTCACTTGATGCGTTTAGACCATTATTCCCTTGAGCCCATTGCCAATTATACAAAAACAAACCGAAGGTAATTCAAAGGCCAGTTTGCATTATTTTTGTGAAAATTGTAGCCGCTAAAGACGATGAGTGACTGTGAACAATGAGAGTGAATTCGATTACCTTGACAAGCCTGAATTTCAAGAAAACAACAGAGGCACAGTGTTAAATTACCAAGGAGTTGGTGCCGTGAATCAACTCTAACTGTTTTCTTTCTTTTCTTTTTTTTTTCCTCGGGGAATGGCTTAATACAGTATGCAGCTCAGAATACACGAAAAGAAGGAGAACGTCATTTGATATACCACATCGAAATAAGTGCAAACATCAATTTCTGCCATTCAAATTATTTGTTCACGAGAATAATCTCGGAATTCTATTACCTGGCAGGCTATTTGGTGTCAAAGTTGGGTGATTTTCATTCACAAAGTGATTTTTTCAAGACAGGTCAACACAATAGAAACGGCTCGAAGGGTGACCGCGACCGCCTAATAGAGGTGTGACCGCTTAATAGACACAAATACTACAGAAATAAAAGGAAGTAATTTTCGGGACTTCAACAACTGACCCCTCTCTCGCGGTGCCGCTTAATACCGGTTCGACCACAAACTCGAAAGATTCGATCGCGAGGTCTTGTTGTATTGATTGTCAATACGACAAGGCCTCAGATTGAGATTTGCCCGTAAAGACCTGTCTCTTTTAGTAAGTAGTTAGTATCATTGACTATTGGTTTTGGTTTAGATCGTTGATGACTCCGACTCTGAGGAGGAGGAGGAGGAGAAGTATTTTCAGATGGCCACCCATAAGACAAAAGCAAGATTCAAGCTCAGTAAAAATGACTGGGTAAAGATTCCCATCATGAGATTCCGGAGTGGAGGGAGGCTGTTGGGTGGGCAGTGGACTCAAATCTTCAGCTCTAAAGTCAAGCTAAGCAATCCATGGTGCAGTTTGCGTTTCAAGAACAACCACGTGAGATCCGAAGATCGCAAGATGCACTCAGCACCATTCTTTAGAGGGGCTGCAGAATGCAAGCGCCACGAGTGTGCAGTAAAATTGCAATTTGTCATTCAGGAAGAGAAAGGAAAGTATGTCGATGTCATGTGCACCGGCAATGTTTCCCACAAAATTGGTTATTAGTCGGAAGAAACGAGAGTACCGGTGAACTCAGTCCTAGTATGAACTTTGAATACATAGATATTAGGTGTTTTTTTTTTTTCGATCATCTTCATGGATGAGATGCGGATATTGATATAGCCATAGTTCCCTTTAATAACTATGGCATAGTTTTGTTTATATTGCAACAAGGAAATATATATGAAGAAATGTAATATCAGGAAGGTACTGTAGAATATAAGTTATTGCCGGTATACTTTTATGTAACAAATAGGATGTGCATTTTTTGGAACAATATTGTTTTAGTGTAAAAGACGTTTTAACCCTATCGCGTTTGCCTGGTTGGGAGACTGGGTCCAAAGGGCCGGCATGGTGCCGAGTACTCATAACATTCTTTTTCCGGGAAAATGACCATTAATTTGCCTCGCAACAATTTGGTGCGTTTTTTTTTTTCAGGGTGTGTCCTCCTTTTCCCTCGACAGCAACATTTTGACAGTCATGTTTTTTAAGCTTTGTGATTGTTTTTGTAATCTTATTATTCTAACTATATAACATTGTGTCCTGTTATCGTTTAACTGCTGGCTTCGGTTGGTTTGGTTCAGTTTGGACCACTTTTCCGGTTTTTGCAAAATCGAGAAATCCAACTGAGATGGCGGTTATCTAGAACCAATGACGTAATTTCCGGTTCATGAGGCATCATCTTATTTTGTTGACGTCCAAAGAAAGAGCTGTAGACTTCAAGTCTTGCACTTGAGAGCTACTCCTTCCCCAGGCTTAAGAACTAAAAACAGCTAAGGCAAAATAGGGTTGAAGATATTGACCACAGAAAACAAAGAGCATTATAATTAACAGGAAGCAGAATTAGAAATAAAATTCTATTTTTCTTTACAATGTGTTTGCCTGTTTGAATTCTGTTTTTGTCAAACAAAGTTGTCAACGAATTTACGCCTTTTGGCGTGATTAACTATTCGACGCCAAGTCACTATTGTAGGCCTACGTGGTGAGTCACTGGGCCCGGGTGCGCAACGAGAATGCCACACAACAGCTGGTTTAATGAGCAAGAGAAATGACACTGCACGTGCATTTCACATGCATTGGTGTATTTCTTTGGTGTCAACTTAAATGACTAAATTCAAGCTTTTATTGAGGGCATCAGTGCCTACGGTAAAGTACATTTTCCCGTTTGATACATTTTACATGCTGATCAAGTTCGAACATACCAGATATATTTAGACCAAATGGACCCCCAAAGCGAAGGGAAAGGTCCTGGGAACGAGGTTGAATGGTCCAGAAAGCGGTAGCGGATAAACGAGAAGAAAATTATCTAGAAATAGTTATAATTTTAACAAGAAGTCAAAATGTAAAACGCACGTGCAGAGCAATTGTATTTGCTCATTAAGCCTGTTGTTTTGTAACGTTTTCGTTGCCGTCGCCGTCGTTGTTTCTTAATGCTCGATGCCATCATTGGTAACCAAGCCTTTAATAGCACAGATAATAAGGCAATTTATAACTTTTTAAATTTTTTTGGAAGGGGTGACGTTTAGGTCTTAGTTGAATTGCTTCGATAAAGGATAGGCTAGGGTGACCTGTTATAGATGTATATGTTATGAAAGCCAGTTAACTAGAGTATACAGTTAAAATTTGAGGGTCTTTGACTGATCAGCGGTGTAGTCTAGTGGTTAGGGAAAGAGCATAGCAAGCGAAGGGTTTCAGTTCAATTCTGGATTGGAGACTTCTACTTTTGATAAGAAAGACTTTCTCTACTAGTTAAAAAATTTGTAAGTAGAGGCAACGACCGTTTACTTAAGGGAAATGAGCGTCGCGCCTACGACGGTGCCAGTGTTGATTCAGATTACGTTACAGATTACATACCATGCTCCCAGCTGCACCTGGTGAAACTGATACTGCCCTGTTGTTGAAACGATATGAAAGCCGGAGCAATTGATAATAACGATAGAGCTGATGATAATGATGATGACTGACGATGGTGAAGATGACGATGACAAAGGCGATGATTGCTATGACAACGATAATGATTAATCGTTATGATAAATATGATTTTTGGTAACATTTTAAAGAATTGGATTCATAGGTGAAACTATAGGGTTGTCCACATTATGCTCCACGTTTTACACTATTATGCTAATTCTTTACGCTCACTATTATACTGAAAATGGCATCACTAAGATTCAGTATTATGCTCCGTTATAATTCACATAAAATTAAAATGAGTAGACTACATTGGGCAGGTTCCCGGGGGGGGAGGGTAGGGGGTACTTCCAGAAAAATTGGGTGGGGGTGTGTGGCACGCTTCCTGAAACCTTCACCCTATTTCAGACCAAAATCTGTGATTTTCTCTACCCTATTTCAGACCTACCTGACCAGTTGCGTAGGTCAGACCAATGTTAAAGGCAATGTTTATACGCTTTTATTAAGTCGATACAAAACTGTACAAAGTTTCGAGCTTAAAATTCCACACTATAAAGCAGGTTGCATAATGCGCCGCCAATTCAAGACCAGAGTGCACAAACCATACCCTATTTCAGACCAAAATGGTCAAAACTGATTCCCCATTTTAAGACCGAAAACGGTATGTTGACTACGAATGCAAATGCCAACCGTAGCTGACAATGGGGTAGAACTACAACGCTGAAAGCCATGTTTTTGTTCGTTTGTAACCAGGCCTGGTCTTAAGATGTTGTACCTGGCCGTAACCTGGCGCGAGTTTTCTCGAAACTCCCGAAACTTTTCGGGCTTAGCCATTCTCATTTTTCTTTTTTTCTTTTTTTTTTTTGTTAATAAGAACGTTTAATTTTGAAGCTGAGGCTTGACGTCAGGATTTTTGCGGGTAACATTTTAAACTACCGGATTCATAGGTTAAACAAGCGGCCGTCAGACTTAAAAAAATTATTTCATGTGATCCATCGGGCGTTTCTACCGGACTTTCCATGTCAAACAACCGGACATTACGTCCGGCGTCCGGCCTCAAACGAAACCCCTGGTCACGTTCTTATTTTTGTGTCGATTTGAGCCTGAAAACGTTCTTAAGATGTTCTCATGGTTTTGTATTCAATAAAACAATGCGGACTTGACCAGGAAAACTCAAGTTGCTTGTCACATGCTTGTGCGGCTTACTTTGATGCTGCGAACAAGATGTCACGCCAACCAACTCTTGGTAAAAAAACAATGACGCAGAGGTTCACAACGCAACAAAAACTGAATGAACAAAATAAAGACGTTCTTACTGACTCTCAACCTGGGTATATGTTCTTAACAAATCTCAGCCTCAACGTTCTTATAAGAGGTTCTTAAAAAGAAAGTGTATTTTGGGTGCCATAATTTTCTACGTATCTCAAAAAGAAAGACGTTTTCAGGCATGAACATTTGCCCTTTCGTATCTAGAAATCATAGAAGACCAGCTTTGTAATAATAAGCAGATCTCAGTTTAGAAATGGCTTTTCAAACCTGAACAGTCTTCGGGAGTTCCGAGAACCAGGCCCCTGCTGGGCCGGTATCCGATGTTTTTGGCATTTGAAGTTTTTTCAAAACTTATAGAGTCGAAGAATTTTGGACTATTATTCCTGCATGATGCTCGAATCCTTTGCCGGCATAATGTGGACAACCCTATCAAACAAGCGGACGTTAAATTTCAGAAAATAATTATTTCTGTGAACTACCGCATGTTTCTACCGGATTTAATATGCCTAACAAGTCGAGGACGAAACCCCTAAACAGAACACTCCCTAATAACCTTTATGGCATTCACGTAAATTTCTTTTATTGAGCTGGTAACACAAAGTAAAAACTGAGGCAAGCAGATTTGCAAACTATCTTCCATTACAGACTGCAATTTCGTTTTGACAAAAAACAACCGTTATAAAAATATTTATTTGCCAAAATCCTGAACATTTCCTCCACTTTAACAAAGCATGCTTCTCTTTGGTTGTAGTTCCATCAGGATGTCATCGCTCCTTTTTGGGAAGATTGTTAGTGGCCATCAGTCCAATGCATCCAATGGTAGCTATGCAGCCAATCCCCACTCCCCATAATAGAAATCTGAAAAGAGTTTTCAAATTTTCAAATATCAACATGTGTTTTCTCCTAACAGTTCTCACATATCTGATTTGTTACATGTAGGGAGAATTTGAATACCGGTAAATGTTAACTTGACTGATCCCTGGTGATCATTTCCTGTATTCTCATGCCCTGTATTATTGATGACCTAGTGATATGGTAAGGAGACGTTTGATTGTGGTCATGGGATGCAAAGGGTTAAAAAAAAGGGTAGTTTTCCTTATCTCTACAGTTTACCCAGGCAAAATAATCCAGAGCGAGTTTCTCCTCTTCTGTATACCTTTTGTTATTCTTTTGTAGTATCTTGACGGAATTTTTTTCCCTTGGCCGTTTTCATAAAAGTAAACAGGGTTAAATGCAATTTTACTTAGTTAACGACTAGGAGCAAGTTGCTCAGTTTGTTTGGCGTGGCGTGGCGTGGCGTTAGCATTAGTGTTTATTTGTATATTTTTGGGGTGTGCCGGCAGCGACTAGCGTGTGCGTGTGTTAATTGTGTGTTGGGCTGCTTCTTGGCATCTTCTGACAGTTCTAGTGGTCAGCGGTTCTTTTGTCCTTTATGCGTGCACCTTCGCATGTGCTCGTGGTTTTGCTTAGCTCAGCGGTCGGTGCGTTGTCGTTTGGGTCGGTGGTACCAGTCCCCAGATCCTTGCACACCCAACCTCCATTTGCCTCCATTTTGGTTATACACTTTCACAGTTGGATGATTTGATGATCCAGTCGTTTAGCCAAATATTATACTACTACAGCTTAAATGACCATCCAAAAAATTCTTGAAAAGCAAAATCAACATTTTAAATACAATTTACCATTTTAGCATCTTCCCTAATATTAAAAGGTCCATACAGTCTGAGGATCGATCTATTTCCATTGAATCCACCTCTGTATACAGGCAGACCTTTATTTAGGTTTTAACACTTTAGCAAACATTAGCATAAATGACAAAATAAGCTACAAATCATGGCACACCAGAAATTGAGCGCAAGAAGTTCAATGGTCTTTGAGAAAATACATGGATGTATAAGATGTCAAGATTTTAAAAGAAAGTTAGGCTGGATGGCAATTCTTGCCACCCAGGCATACCATACAATTCCTTGTAAATGTCACAGGTTTCTGCGACAATATTCAATGTAGAAATGCATATAACATCAAATGGAAACTCGGAAAAAAATCCGAGCTCCAGATAGGATAGGAGGACCGTCGGATTTTTTTTCCGAGTTTGCATTTGATGTTATATGCATTTCTATCATGTTGTAATCCTTAATTTACTCACTTTGGAGGTTTGAATATTCAGTGTACTAATATTTATACTGGTTTGTCCACTTGTTTGTATCTTTTGATTCAATATATTATGTTAGTCATGCAAAATGTAAACAATGACATCAGCAAAGATTCTCCAACACAGAGAGGGAGCTTGGTGAAATCAAAAGCCACAAAGAGGAGGGCAGGGAGATCCAACCTATACCTCTCTTGTCTATTTTTGATAATTGTTGGTACATTAGCCCTGTTTTTGACTCTCATGATAAGATACATTACAGTAACAATAGTAATGACACATCAACTGTAAAACCATTCCATTATGCTAGGCATGTGGCCATCTCTTGTTGCTGTCAACAATGGCCAAAGTTGAAAGTGAAGGTGTGTGAATTATTAAGGTTTACTAATGATTTCACTGAGTAATGACCTCAAATCTCCAGGATTGTATAAAATAATATTCTTGAAGTTGTTAGTCTCTCATCTATTTTGGACAATTACTGGTGCATTAATTTTAGCCCTGTTTTTCACTTTTACCATAAGATATTACTGTAGTAAGAATAGACCTCTTTAGCTGAGAGCTGTTTCTTGTGCATGCGTATGCATAATTTATGAAAAGACAAAAGGCAAATCCTTTTGGGAACATCAGATGACTAACATTGGGGAAACAAAATTGTACAAGCTAAAGAGGTCTATAGCAATGAGACATCCACTGTAAAATCCCTTACATTATGCTCAGGCATGTGACTGTGTCATTTTGTTGTTGAAAATGGTTGATTTTTATACATATGAAAAGTGTGTGAACTACTAAGGTTTACTAATGATTTCACTGAGTAATGGCCTCAAATTCCCAGAATTGTATGAAAGAATATTTTTGTAGTCATTAAAAAATACCTGGTAATAGGAATCCTATAACTGCCTTTCAAATGCACAGGCAATCCGTCTTTCTTCTGAAACAGCATCACGTCAACAAAATCAAAGTAAGAGTTAAAAACAACACAAACGTAAAATCCTGCATACTTTGCCATATACACTAGGTGATGATATAAAAAACAACCTTTACAGGTTCATGTACCGGTACATTAAAAATGTCAGCACAAAGTAAATACCATTTAACAACTTATTATGAAAATCTGAAATGGAATGTTATTGTGTTTCAGGTGAAAAGCCAATCACATACAAGAAAACTAAAACCCAAAACAGTAATGGTAATTATTAGTTTGTGGTTTTTTGCAGCTTCTGATTGGTTGCTGCACAATGGGAAGTGTCAGAATCAAATCAAAGTGTTCAAGGTTATTAGATTCGCATGGTGACAATGTTTATATACCTACTATACCAAAAGCTTAGAGAAAACAACCCCAAAAAGGTATGTTATATGCTTGTGTGACAAATGCACATTGATGCCTGTACCTGATTTGACACACACATCAAAATTAATTAATATGCATTCACACTGTAACTCAAGGTTAATTGAGAGCAAGCTCGTTGTCAACTTAACACTAAATAGAGACTTTAAGCACCCACAACAGTAACGGTGACGGCGACAGGAGAGGCCACTGGAAAAACCCAATTCATCTAATGCGCATGTCTACCTTGACGTTGCCGTCACGTTGCAACATGAGTAGTAGGATTTTGCCGTCTTGTGAAAACGTGAGTTTGAAAATCCGATTTTCCTGGGCCTTTTTTTCGAAAATTGTTGTATTTGATAATGCAGTAGCCTTAGATTAGAGTCTAAAGGTAGCTTACAGGTATTCTTGTTTGCAGACATTTATGGATTACGCTCTATTTTGCCTCCTGTAGAGCGAAATATATCAAGGCTGAAGCGAAATGATCAGGCTTCTTTGTATGAAATTCTGTGTCGCCTTCATCCATTTCTAAAGGTAGAGGACTTCTGATCTTATTTTCACAATGCAGTTATCACTTCACTGGAATAATCTGTCAGGAAAATTCAGTACTTTATAGTGTATGTTTTCTGTTTGGGCCGAGTTCCAAAGCAACAACAGTGTCAAATTGGGCCTTTATTTCATTTTATTCTGATCTTTCTCTTCATGTATTCTGACTTTAAAATTCAAACTGATGCACCTCAGCAAGGAATGGCATATCTTGTTTATGGAAACGAAATTCCAACAGACACTTGTCTCCTTGTTCATCGAAGCCAAAACACTGATAAAAATTGCTGTCAGGATTTGATGACTTGTTTATGTCATAACAGTAAACATTCTTCGTTATGTATCACCCGTCTTCATAATGACTAATGAAAAGGTGATTTCTGGTTGCCTTTAAAGAAAACAACGATGAAATGGAAGCTATTCGGCAACCGAAAAGAGTTGCCGTCACTGCTGCAGTTTTCTGTTTACAATTTTGGCTTTTTCAAATGCGTTGCCTCCCCAGTCTTTACCTCGGTATCCACCTTGCCGTTGCCGTTGCCAGTGTAGGAGCTTTAAGTCTCTAATGACTGGTCCCTTGGGGAACAGTGAATTTTGTTTCCTGAGAATTTCAATGTTTCCCAAGACTAAGTTGAGGGAAACATTGAGATTCTCAGGAAACAAAATTCACTGTTCCCCACGGGACCAGTCATTAAATGATTTGTTATGTAGCAAAACAAATGGAAACAAAAACAAAACCAAATTTTGAACAACGCGCTGAGATTCCAGCAACAACATCAGGCCACCTTCAACTGCACACTCTGATCATGTCCAACAGCGGTCAACATTATACAGGTAACAGTTTAAATGCCCTCTGGAGAACCTCTGAGGTACAGTGGAGCCCTGTTAATACAACCACCAACAGGCCATGAAAATTTGGTCATATTAAAGGGGGGGGGGGGGGTCAGATTAACGGAGCTTTCAAAATAAGAAAAGAAGTGGACTTATGCAGTTCGGGCCACAAAAAAGTGGTCGTGATAACAAGGTGGTCGTATGGTGGGGCTCCACTTTACCTCATATATACCTGGCATACCCACGCTGATCTTGTTCTGCTTATTTTGATTAGGTTCTTTGATTCTATTATTCTTCTCTTATTCTTCTTAAAAGGATGGAATATCCATTTGGGATGACAGTTTGCTCTCAGAGCTCTTTTAATATACCCCACATCTTTCTTCTGGTCCTCAGGACCAAACACAAGGTGTCTAGCACAATGGAGCAAGGTGTACACTACAGAGTGTTAAAGTTCCAGGTGATGGTTGGGATTAAAGTTCAGTTATTGGTCCGTGAGTCGGTTTTCCATAGATGGTGACCTTCGTGGAGCCATCGTTTCCGATGTGGATGCAGGCATCCAAGACGGCATCCATCACTTTTTAAACTAGACTGATGAAGACTGAGCAATTCAGTTGAAATTTTTCGATTTTCGGTTTAAATCTTAACATATCAGTCATCGTTTATGTTTCCAGTTATGTCTACGGAACGTAGAATGAACATTTTTGTATATATAAACTTAATTGTTACGTCACAAAAAAGTATACAATTACATTTCAAAACCGAATCGAACACCGCCAAACAAGACAGAACCAAAGGAAACTCCTCATGATAAGTACTTATCATAAAGACTTTGTTAAGTATTTAACACATGGCAACAGGAAGTTTTGTCCTTCTAAGAAGTTTCTTGTCATCGTCCAGCTGTACTAGCTTAAACTAACTTAGGCTTGAATAAAATCACAGTGATGCTTACTTGGAAATACTCCTGGTAGAACTTGACCTTATTTTCGCCAGCTGCAGATTCAGATATGAGATCTTCCCGTATTTTCGCTTGATAGCCTTTCCTCAAATCATCCATTTTGCCGCTGAACGGCTTCGATTTCAAAACAAGATGGCCGCTTCGACAGTATTGTCCGGAATAGACTGGGTTCTAAGAGAGACCAGTCTCCCACGGTCTAAATTCTCTTATTATTACCCAACCATCAGCCCCCCTACCCATTCCCATCCCCAGCCTTGCACTATTTCCGATTTGCAGAATCTTGTTGCGGTGTCATTTCTATCAAAGAAAGAACGATCGAGGGAAGGGGGGGGGGGGTCACTCGCTTTTGGGAGAAGAAACAAATATAGTGGACGCACGAGGTACGAAGGATGACTTCGTTGGCAAAGGGTTCTGAAAGAGGGAAGGGTGTCAACCATCTTATTTTTACTGCAGTTAAAATTATTACAATTATGAATCACTATTTTGTAGCTTCGCCACTGCGTACTTTTTAGAAAAAATGGTTGAAAAAGAAACAGTTGAAAAAGAAAATGAACATCTACAAAACCATTGTAAAAGCTGTTTGTTTTTTTTGCTCGTGCAGGATTCTCTTTTTGTGCAGGTGAAACCCTCTACATCAATTCTATTTTCTTTTGCTTTCTTCTTGCATATTTTTTGGTGGTCCCTTTTCCCTTCCCCCCACTCATTACTTTTGTAATGGTCCGTCTATAACCGTTGCAAGTTGCAAGTTGACGACACGACACATTTGCTCCAGCGAAATCAACGGGAATTAAAATTCATCTCGAAAGAGTACATTATCTGATGTACACACAGAACCTCCTTAGTTGTTTCAAAGTCCTCTAGAAATGCATAAACAAATTCGATTGTCTTGTCAACGAGATGCTTTACATCAAACAATTACTACCGAGTTTGAACGTGCAAACGGATTCTATCCGTGCTAAAGTATTTGTGTAACCACCTCCACTACGTAAATCAGTTGTAACTCTTGAACTCGCATCGTTATTTTTAGTCTCATTTCTACCCTTGATAATGGCGTCATGAAGTCGCCGAAACGTCGGGAAATTATATCGCTTATTTTTACTTGTTTATGTATTACACACAGAACATTAGGGAAATGCTATATATAGGGGTACCTAGGAGAGGATAGTTGAATTGCCTTTGTTGTAGGAGTTTGGTTGCGTTTTGTAGAAGGTTTACTTTTACATTGATTTCCAATGTTGCAAAGAGTCACATTTCACAAACTAGATACTTATTTTTATTTTACTTCAAATGTTACAAGGAAGCAATCAAACTACTCATTTCCGTACCATAAATAGGGTTTATCACTGAAGCTTTTTGGCTTTACTGTACAAAGCATCTACAACTTTTCCCATTTCGTGAATCAGTTCTAGAGTGTTTTCGTACGTCTTATCGACTGGCGTCTCGTCAAACACTACCAGCACTCCTGAACCTTGATCAAGGATGCCTAAAAATTGAGAACAGCCCATCAACATCAGCGAAACATAAGCTAAAGAGCGAAGGAATGAAATCAGCCTCGGAAATTACATAGCCACTTTACAAGTTGAAAATGAAGAAATTAACAAATAGAAAAGGTTAGATCAGAAAGAATCAATCCTCATCACTAATTCTGTTGAATTACCTGTTTCCCCGCAAGAACGCCCGGGACAACTGGTTCTCCCAGGGACTCTGTGTGCCAAACTCAATAGGGTTTTTTCACATGCCCAGGGGGAGGGGGTACTCCAAATTTCAAGTGCGGGGATGAGATCGAATGGGGGCAAAAATCACCCCCCCCCCAAAAAAAAAAATTTCCCTGGACTAAATATTAACCGCCAAAAAATCTCATGCTGAATTTGTTCGAGCCATGAATTTCCAGAAAATTTTGTACTTTATTCGCAGAACTACGCGGCCGGGATACGCGGACACTACCCGGCACTACAGCCTGTCCAACGGATCGATCTTCATATTGTTTTTAATACCCCCCCAAAAAAAACCTATTGAAATCAAACCACACACAAAAAAATACTTGCCAAATTTCTCTACTCCAAGCAATCTCGGAATCGAAAATTTAAAACCCAAAGAAATCCTTCGATCATCCCCGTCACCTGAAATCCGAGGTACCCCACCCCCACCCCTCCCCCCACCCCATGTAATCGAGCTCATGGGGGAATTAGCAAGTGACTAAATAATTGCAACACAACTTTGTATCATATTTCTAAGAAAACTTCGCACCTTGGACGAGGATGACAACCCAACACAGTCGACGACATAAAAAACTCTCTCCTTTTCCTTTCCTTCTTTCCGTCACCACACGTCACGTGACGCTTGCAGTCCCATAATCCCACTACCCCCCTTCCCCTGGTTCACATGACGTCACGACGGCCACGTTGGTGTCCCAAAACAGAGAAACGGCGGCCATGTTACTGTCCCAAATTAAGCCTCAGGGAATTTTTATGCAAATAGCTTCTTTTGTTTCAGTGAAAATCATATGAGTGAGAACATTTTATATCTATCCTGGGGCCGGTTCTTGAAAGGTGTAATGACTCTATTCCAGGGATAAATGTGCCTTATTTAGTTATTTATTCCTGGAATAGAGTTATTTCACCTTTCAGGAACTGGCCCCTTGAGTCTAGGCAAACTAAGGTTTGATCAAATCACAAACTCACCATGTAGTTTCTTGTCCAGAATCATTTGTGAAAGTTTCTTTTCCACGACATTCTGTAAAATGAAATAAAACCTAAATATACATGTATCTACAGTAGGTTACTATACATCAAATTTAACTCAGTTGAATAGTATTTGTACCCTTAGGAAAGCATAGTTGATCAGGGGATTTTATTAATTTTTTAAGGTGAAAAATATTCCAGTGCTGACTTGAAGTGGGTGAATAATCCTTTCATCCGATTTCATTTGTAATAATGACTGAATACACAAGAATTCAGAAAATGGCTGCATGGTAGAGTATATAGCAGCTTAATCCTTTAAATCATAATATCAGCATGTATATTCTTCCACTGTACTCCAAACAGTTTCTAAGGTGATGATGAGGAGAATTTCTCAAGCAATCAAGACCTTTGCTACTTGTTGATCACTTCCTTTTTTCTCACAGCCTTTATGTTTGATTGAGCAGTGTAACTAAAAGGACAAATTAAACATTGGTCACTCCTTGGGGTTAAAAAGTTTAAACAGGTGTTCATACCAATGGTAGATCGATCAGTTTTGCCACATGTTCAATCTGAAAGAAAAAAAATAAGGGGGTTCTGTAATCTTGTCAACCTCGAATACTAGTAAAGCACAATTTATTTATTTGTTTCTTAATTAATTAATTAATTAATTTGTATGTATATATATATATATATTTTTTATTTCTTTATTTAGTTATTTGCCATCATGATAATTTCTTTAGGCGACCGCTATAATTGAATCCGTTCTTTTCAGCTGGCTGGAATCTTTCCACACCAATCAGAGCAGTTTTTAATTAATTGGTGAGGATAGTTCTCGTTGAAGTCAGTTTATTTTCACTTTGCTCTGTCACTGGTTAGCAACGTTCACGCCACTTTCTCGAACAGTAGGAAGCAAATTCATCCGAAGCCAACCCTGATCTGCTCACACGTATTTTCCCGCGCTTGGCACAGTCTCCGCTTGACTGCTTCGAATTCTGATTGGTCCGTTGCAGCACTGTTCGAGTCTCTCGTGATTGGCCAGAATAACTGTCTTTATAATTTTGGGTTAACGACGATCAATTGAATACCGCTTTATGAACAACAATGTAAACACTATACGTGAGGGGAAATGTGCAAACTACAACCATAAAAAAGAGGAGGGATGTTGAGGAAATTGCCCTCGCTTCCAACAGCTCTCGACTTAGCTGTTGGCAGAATACAGTTTCCTTGCATAAAATAAGAAAAGAGAGGCACTGCTAGCAATCAATAAAAGTAAATGATCTACATTCGAAACGAATGTTGAAATGACAAACTACATGTAAAATAGCTTCGCGTTACTTTGATAAAGAACTCTGCAAAGACAAAAGAGTAAACTTATAATAGTTTTCTTTGTACCTGAACGCGAGCAAAGGGCTCGATAATTCGGCTGAGATTTTGCTCCAACAAGTTGTCATACAGTGCATCTAAGTGAGTCTAAAAATGACAAAATGAATGACCCGTCAGTCGAGTATCCAATTTCCAGGATTCACGGAGCATTGTTTGGAATTTTGGAGTTTCGGGGGGGTGGGGATAAAGGGAATCGTACAACTGAGAAATGAAAACACCAGGGGGGTGCAGGGGCATGGTCCCCCCGGAAAATGTGAAATTTAAGTCTTCGAAACAGGCCTTTTTTAACACCAACCGTCTATGCACCCTATTCCTTTCAAAGGAGCCTGTTCAAACTCTAATAATACGTGAAAAGATGGAAGGAACTGAGGGGGGGGGGGGGGGGAAGTGCCAGGACTTCATCTACAATTGCTGCAGCTGCAAGGGGAGACCATTTTTCTTAGGGGGGGGTTGAATGACTGGTTGAAACCCTTCAAACGCAACTAATCATCGTGTTTTATAAAGTCGCTACAATTTAACCAACTTTAAAGAAAAAAGCATAGCGATGCTGTAATTTCACACGTACCCTTATTATGGGATCTTCAGTCAATTCTTGCTTGAAGGTATTGAGGGCCTTGGAAGACGAAAGACAAACAATAAATTAAAGGAAAAGAACAATATTCTAGTTTACTCTTATTCTGGGGAGTTTTTTGCAAAGCGACTCAGGATTTAAAAGTCAGTAATGAATATCTAAGGAACTCTGTTGAGTGAACAGAATGCAAACGACGAGAAGAGACAATAAGTGCAAACAGTGGTACCGTGTACACAGTTACCACCAATTTCACTGCTATGCCACCTCTGAAATCAAAACTCTCCAAACAAATCATATCAAATCAAATCAATTTATTTAAGCTATAGCGTGAGGAGTGGTTTCCAAATCTCCCGAGCCAGGGGCTCATGTATTAAAACGTTCCAGCATTCCGGATCGAATTGGAATTTAGAAGTGTTGGCAGTTTGCAATGACCTTCCGCAAATCAAACCCTTATAGGCAAGACTAACAAAACCGATTTCCATGCTTCTCGCTGTCAAGAAGCCTGCGAGCAAGCTCTCTATTGAGGTCTCACGCGAGCTTTGTTGCAGATGCGAGCGATGAATGCGGGCGGCGAGAGGATTGGGGACGGGGTCCTCCCGCGGCTCGCTTTGCTCGCCCGTCATAATCCATTGCTCGCGCCTGAAATGAATCTCGCGCGAGACCACAATAGACATCTTTCTCGCGGCTAGCTGGCAAGTTCAAAAAAGGCGTCCTAGACTTGAGAAACATGGGAAGATCGAGAAGTAGAATGACCAGAAATCAAAGAGACACAAATATGGGACAGCCCCAACGTAACGGTGAGTTTGTAAGTGGAGCTTTGTTAACTTCCGTCCCGTTGCGTTGTTGAGAGCCGAAATCAACAGTGATTTTTGCCAAGCATTTCGTTCCTTTTGGGGAGATGGATGACGTCCCAACCTGTAATAGTCTGGCGACATCCTCGACTCTGAATCCTCTCACGAGCAAAAACACAATCCACCAGCGCAAATTTTCAGAATAAATTTCCACCATATTGCTAGCGAAGAGTCACAGCGTGGCCGCCTTTAGCCACCGTATTTTGAGTTTGCTCTCCTGTTCATGCAGCTCTCCATAAAAGGCTTTGATTGACCGAAGTCTTTTGCCTACTGCTTTGGAGAGTTTGGATTTCAGAGGTCGCGTACCAGTGACATTTCCCTGGATCCAGGGGCCCGTTGAAAAAAAAAAATAAATAAATAAACATCCCTGTAAAACCTAAAGAGAATGCGAGAGACGGCGCGTCGCGCCTCGTGGCTGCGGCTTTACATCATAATTTTCCTCATTCACACGAAAAAATAATTACTATTATTATAATTTCTTGCACCCAGCGTACAGTGAAATTGGAAGTAAGGAGAATACACCAAGTTGTAGCAAGTATTCACATTGGAGACGTTACACTACTTGTACGCACCTGCTGAAACTCTGATAAGGACCTATTGTGACTTGCATTAGCAATGCTCTTCATTGCAACCAGCTGAAATACAAACAAACGACACTTGTGTCAATTTACAAAGCATCCAGTCCACAGAGCATGCTGTCTTGCAGTTTATCTAATGGCACAATCTATGGTTAGTCCCGCGCTCCCGAAGTCGAAGAAAAATTAAAAGAAACGGTATTGAAACTGGTGCTCTCGCAGTCCCGCAGTCCCGCAGTCCCGAAGTCAAAGAATGGTGATTTTGTGAGGAACGAGGAAAACATATATGGCGACTTCGCGGGACTGCGGGAGTATTCTGAAGTTTAGCCCGATTTAAAACCCAGTTCATCAGTTATACTGATTTAAGCAAAAATAGTACTTTTTCTCTTCCTGGTGTGCGTCTCTCAAAACTCCTGAAAACATTTTCGAGCCTGAGAAATATTAGCCTGCGAATACAGCCGGCTCTCATCGCAAATATTCCTATCGACTATGTCGATCGGCACTAGGTTTCATGGCAAACTAGCCCAATGCACTTCTCAATTTTATAGCGTGCTTTCTTAAATGATTATTAGAAATACAAGACATCGAATTCCTGGTTATGAACCTAGTGCAAGTAAAACAGTTTTCCGGGCCTGAAACATTTTCGGGAGTTTCGAGTAATACGCGCCAGAGAGTGATTATATGCAGACATACATCGCTCACACTCAAAACATTTCTTTTTTTAAAAAAGATCTCAATCCTTTCAACTGTTATGTTCCATCAAGTTTAAGTCAGATGTCTAGTCAAAATCTCTCAAATCTATCTGTGAATTCAGTTTAACATATAAGCAATATTTCTAAGACTCTTTTAAATAAAGAACGACAATAATTACTTTTGATCTCAAGGATTAACAAAAAAGACATTTCACCACAAAAGAGAAATACTGGATTATTAACCACACCTGAGATCCCGAGTATCTGAGCGCCAGTTTACCACTTATTATTGACTGTACATCGTCAGGGCTACGCATAAGGCAAAACAACGCAAACAAATAAACTTCACTATAATTTAAGGTGTGCATATTTTTGTCTAATTAACGAAGATGGAGATCTGGAATTCTTCAGCTGAAGAATTCCAGATCTCCAGGTTGATTTGATTTGAGTTGAAATTGGGTTGATTCGATTTAGTCCGTTGCCAAGCGACTAGCATATCATCATTCTCATGGG